>JBBPCZ010000001.1:48461310-48496914 GCA_037974445.1 Brycinus macrolepidotus | reverse complement strand
ATATTGATAATTAATACTTGAATCAGTTAACAAGACATAAGTGACTACACAGGGAAGGCTACAGAAAAGATATGACATACAGACATGACAAAAGGGGGGAAGAAAAATTAAAGACAGAAAGGTTTGGGGACAAGGTGGAGCCAGAGGATACTTTGACATTGCTTTCCTGAGGCATTGCTTTCCTGAGCTGTCAATCAGGTGATACAGTATGATATATGTTTAGTTTCATTTTTCAGCATTGCAATTATCTTATAACTTATCAATAACTATAACAAGGATGAATATGCAATCATTTAGGCAGGGGATAAAATCAAATACTTTCTTAGAGTATCTTTGTAAGAAGACATGTTTCAAAGCTAAGGATGCAGTCGTGGTTGTCATGGTTCTTGGCCTTTATATCAAAATGGCTTTTAGGATCATTCAAATGTGACTTCTAACAGGAATTTGAAGGACCGTTTCACTTTTTCCATTGTCAAAGTTTCCATTATCAATTACAGATTACTATAGATCTAAATGGAGATGTCGTTTTAGTCACTCTTCTTAATGAAACACTAACCAGTTCGGCAGTATTTGACTGAAGTTCCTGCCATCCATGCTCAATACTGGACCCTCTTCCAAATTCACTTAGATCTTTTCCCCTTGCCATCTTGATCCAAAATCAAGGTCAAATAGGTCTGTTCATGCATTTTTATACTTGCCACAGACCATGGTAGGATATTAATTGCTTAATTGTATCATGTAGCACATCTGTCTGGAGGCTTCTACACTCACTATGTTTCTCTGCTTATTTATTCAGATATTTTCCTTTCATTTGTCACCCATCAGAATGTACAGGGGTGAAAATTAGGAAAGTACATGCGTGATCTCAGTCAAATGAATCTGAAATATATAAGCAAATCTCTTCCTGCCTTTGTGGAAATTCTGTGAATTCTACAAATGCCACTATTTCTGATGTTCTGGACACATTTTGTACTGACAGGAATTCCTGGAAGGGACCTCATTATCACTTTGTACTGCTGAACCTTGGGCTCATATCTTTGAAGCAGTTTTCGCTGTTATAATCACGTTCCTAACTATATCCAGCAATGATAAGTCAGTGCGAATGCAAGCATCAAGTAGCGCTCTCACCATTGAGCTGATCCTGAGAACCAAAGTCTTAATGCGCTCGCAGTGTGGGGCTCATCGATGTCCTATTAGCCCAGCGTGGTCACATGCAGAAGGGAGCTCAATAGGCAGAACACATCTCATACCACTGTTATCAAATGGCCTTGTCCAAAGCTGCCCAACTGAGAGCCACAATGAGAGCTCATCTTAGTCGGCAGACCCTCAGAGCCCCGGGAGATGGTGGGCTCAGTGAGAGACTGTTATTATCATCAGAATGAGGACAGCTCTCTTCGCTCAAAGACATGCACATGTTGCTTTAGGACTGGCCTATAGGCCTGTGTGTGTTCATGTTTACAGTCTGAGTTGTCTGATCACACCAAAACCAGGTAGACCAATTTTCTAGTGTCCTTCCCACAGTCACAGTCTCAGTCTTGTCCCGTGCTTATTCGGCCAGCCCAGACTTGCCAGCCAAGTCTGAGTTTCAATTCACACGTTATCCACACGAAGTAAAACCATCTGAAAAGTCCTGTGTAGCTCCATTATTGTTTGGATTTTGTTGCCGCACCATGAAATAATTTTATTTCTAAACTGTCATTCAAAGAAGAAGCCTCAGCGAATAGCCTGAGCTGGTAAAAATGTACATTTCCAAGTGTTATTAAAAAATTGAGTTGTCTTGATATGCTATTGCTTTGGTAGTGTTTGATGTAGCACCACTTTTCTGGAGCTATTGAACCAACAGTTTTTACTCCCAGAGTTTTAAATTATACTTAATAGCAGGTAGCAAGTTAAGCATTTCTGGCTGTCATAAAGAAGCAAATCAAAATCATTCCTGTCCAACTTGGCTAATAAAATCATACATATGCTTATCACAGGTCTTGCAGTGCATCTAGTGGTGAAAGAACAGCACTGTGTCGTACGAGATGCCCTGTCAATGACATGGATGCCCTTTTGTGCGGGTAATGGACGTCACACTTGGAGCAGCCAAGCAATTGAAACACAGAATAACTCAACTACCATCTGTATCTTAAAGTCGTTTCTCTTGTTCCTGCTGTTTCCACCCAAAGAGCACATAATGCCGAATTTTGATTAGGTATCTCTCTGTTGTAAATGTATTGTAAAGCTGCATGCTCTGGTGGAAAAGGAATTTGATGTTCAGTGGAGTCAAATGTCTCGGATCATTATGTTACTTGGGTTTTGAGACAAACAGAGGTATAGATGTAAGTATCATACATTTCTATCCTAAAAACAGTTTCTGAATTTAATCATTTGTCTCTACCCACAGTGTTTGTCCATCTTCTAGATTTATTTGTCAGCTCTTACACTGATACTTACAGTAATCCCTTATAGTGTGGGCTTAACATTTAGTCAGTAATCTTGAAACTTATTTTCAAGTAATTAAAAAAGGATTAGTTACTTAATAATATACAAACTAATAATCATAACTAATCATAAGTTACAGTACAGCTACAATGGAATCAGTATCATTGCTGTTTAAAGCAAACAAGTATCTCCAAAATGGTGTCTTTACAGAGAAGGCAAATAAATCTTTATTTCCAATGTAATATTTCATTTAAATAATTAATATTGGCAATTGAAATGTTAATATATTTTCACTGTCGGAACGGAACCGCACACCTTCAAAACAGGAACTTTAAAGGTGACGGAAGAAATGGTCTTTCATAATTTAATGTTACAGGAGTTTATCCTAAGTCATTTTTAATCATTGCTATTTCAGTCGTCATTAAATTTTAACATAGTGTAAATGGCAGCTGACATTTTCAAGTTTTCAAAAACAATAACAGCAAAAAATAGATACAAGGTTTTGTTCTGACTGCAATGATATGATGCATGACTAATGAAGTCATAGTATCTTAACCCTTAGGGACTATTTTTGGAGGCTGAACTGACTCAATTACAGAGTTAATTTAAGCAGCTGAGTTTACTTGTGCACTTAAAATAACAATCTGAGACATTTTTTTCAGAGTAACATCAGTTTTAGAAAAGGGAAAAACATCAGGAGACTCCTGTCAGACATAAAGGATGGAAGGTAAGTGCTGTAGGACGGACTTTCAGATGAGTGTATGGGGGAAAATGTTTTGGCTGTATTCTCAGCCCCCGTGTTTTGATGTCAGTGAATGTAACGCTTGGCGTAACAGATTGCTCAGACATGTGTGTTTACAGTGAGTTGTGTCCGTCCACATCTGTATGTTAGAGGCTCTCCCCCCATGTCTTCTGCTCTTTCCCCCACAGTTAGTTATTGAAGGGGGGGCAGGGGTTGGACCTTACTGAGGGGTGTGTCCCTATAAGAGGGGCTGAGCAACAGCATCCTCTCTGATACAAACGAAAGCAGAGAATAGGAGGCTACTGCTGCTTTCCACTTCATCTCCTCAGGACAGGTGCCTGATCTGCACTCAGCACAGGTATGATCAGGGGGGGAGGGGGGAGGGGGGCAAAGGCAAATACACTTTATTTAGCTGTTTTAGACAGGATTCGAAAGTCAGTTGACTGACTTTTATTTTTATCTCTTTTATAATCTAGTGTGTGTCATGAGTAGTTGTTTCTTAGACTGAAAAAAAAATATTCAAATGTGTTCACCTTTTCCTCATGGATGAAATATATAATGTCAGCACATTTTTTGTCTCAACTGACTTAATATTGGCAATAATTGTGTTAAAGTGATCTATTTTATGAATGTGAAAATGATGCACCCATTTGAATCAAAGTCTTTATTTCAGTGTTCTTTATCTCTCTTCAAAGTCAACTGAATATTTATCAATTTCATAATATATGCCATAAAATATATTTCATGCTGTTCATATTAAAAAAGCATTACCATTTCTTTCTTACTGTGTAATATATGGCATTTTAGCTCTTATTAAGAGTGTGAATGTCAAACTCATCTGAAATATCACCAGGCTAAGTTGTGGTGCTCTTTCTCATCCGGAGACTCGTCACACTCGGCCGTTTGTAGGGCTCAGCAGATGCGTCAGGTCAGGATGTAACTCCTATTCGTTCAGAGGACAGCCGCATATTTCTCATGATGGTCTCATTATCATTTCATCGATTGATTCATACTGAGATCAGTGCAAATCTTCAGAGGACCCAGTGCTCCGTCCAGGCTCATTACGAACCCCAGGGTACTTCAAGGGGGAAAATGACTGCACTCTGGAGTGTTAAATTAGGACTCCCCTCTGACTGTGGAAGGATATATTGATGTAGTTATAAAATACTTTATGAGAGGAGCTGCTCTTTTTGTCTGCTCATGACCTGCATGCGTGGACCAACACTGTCCAATTTTTGCTCTAATGCGAAAGCCAATAAATTGTTTTCTGCTACAGTTTGGTGCAGCTGATTAAGAATCTGTTCATGGAGCGAAACATTATTTCTCACTGCGTTTACATGGGACATAATGAATTAGCCTTATGCAGCCATTGAAAACTGGAGTTAATGTGACTTTGTCTAATCCCAGTTTTAACACAAAACTAAGCCTCAGTCTCCCACACTCAGATTAATCCTATTCTAAACCTAAAATTCCTGTGTCTGTTAAATTGGCCTTAAATGTCTATCTACAATGAAGGTGGTTGCAAAAAGAAAAAAGAGAAAAAAGAAAGCACTGTTGGTGTGAACACACTTTTACTTTTTGTCAGTAATATTGATCTGTACTACACACTTATAGTTTCAGTTGTGTAGAAAAGTCATGCAGATTTCTGCTCTTCACTGATTAAGTCTACTTTAAACATCACTGACACAGAAACAGATTGGTATGTTTCTTTAATAATTGTTGTTTTAGCAAATTGTGAGCCTTTTCAGGGTGGAGGAACAGTGTTGAAAGGTGTTAATGAGTCATGTTTAATGCATTTTGGCACCATGACGATAAAAATCGGGATCAAAAGTGAAAATTTAGCAAGCATGTTTGCAATGCAGTGTTAAAATACAGTCTGAAAGTGTTCTTAGGCACCCTGAGGCAGATAGAAGTAGAACTTATCCCATCCAGTACGCTATGGAGGGCGTGAAATGGATTGTCAATTAGCTATGCTCTTAGACGTGCTGGTACACTTTCAAAACTGGCTATAAGATGAGATTAAAAACCACAAGACTTAATCTTCAGTCATGCTACTGAAAAGAGAAATAAAATCAATGTGGACTGACAACACCTCCTAGTAAAGCAGAGGCAGCATTCTTGAAAAGCACTAAATTAATATGTATTTATGTATCTGCTAATTCTTCAATATTCCAAATGTTGAGGTGCTTAGTGAGATAAGACCATAGTAAAAAATGATTCTGTGGCTTTTTGGGTCCGATTATGATTCTTTGCTTCCATTACTTTCTTACAGTGATATTTCAGGTTATCTATAAAACTATTGTATGCCGCTAAAAATGATAGAGAAAAGTCCTTTTTCATGAGTCAGCAAAATAATGTCAGTAATATGTAGGTCATTTAGTCTATAAATAATGTATAAGAGAGGGCACATCGATCAAACACATCAAAGCTGGGGGTGGACTCTTCAGAGGTGCTTATTCTTCAAAGTATGCACTGGAAATGTACTGCATGCACATCTGCATTGATGCTGGTGGGTAAAAGTTGAAGAACAATGAGGGGATTCCTTGTGCTCTGAACCTGAACTTCTTATCAGTAATGAAATCAATTATCTGTGCTTATGTGCATCATAAGCATGAAAATTACCCTAAGCGTACCCTAAGCATTTCTGATTAGGCAATTTATTGCTGTGTCATGGGTGTCAAAGCAAATCCCTTCTGGCCTGCTTCACTGAAGTGTGGGTAATTTTCTTATTTTGGCTTATTATTATAGTCCTAACAAAGCTCTGAAGCAACTTTGTGTACTGTGTGTGTGTGGGTGTGGGTGTGTGTGTGTGTGTGTGTGTGTTTAAGCATCCATGACCTTTGTGGACTGCAGTGTGAGGTGGACCTGCTGGACTGGCTGTGCAGCTGGGCAGAATCCAACACGCACACAATCACATCACGCCTCTCCTCATTGGTTCCCCAACATTCAGCATTTCTCTCTGGGCCGTCCACTATGTGTCTGTCTTTTAGGAGTCATCAGTGATGCAGAAGAACATGTGAACCTTATTATACGGAACTCCGTCCTCTGCAGTGATTCTGGTCATTTCATTGATTGCATGCTTCCAGTACACAGTTGATGTTAATGGTAATCTTAAATCAGCTATCGGGTGGTAAAAGCACTCAAGCCAACTACATGGTTGACAATAAGTTCCATTGATTTCTCCTGCACTTTTGTGGTGATCTTATGTGCAGTGGTGCTTGGGGAGATCCATGACATTACTCCAGATCAGAGCTTGCTGGATAGCTGGAAGTGTCTCAACCTGCACCTTTTAAAACCCTTTCTGTGTCAGTGGAGGGTGTCACCTCCTATATATTTTTTATTGCGAGAAGCTGCAAAGTGCCTAAAGATACAAGGTGCCTAGATAAAGCTGTTCCAACCACTCAGCATTCAGCACCACCAGTATATTGATCACCGGCCTGATCATCTGGAATCATCTGCACCTGTTTCTTCACTGGTTCAGGCCTTAAGTTAGATGACTTTGTTATGTTTGAATGATTCATACGTAGGTGACTATGTGGCTTAACAAACAAAAACAGGTAACTGGTCAGGTTCAGGGACTGGACTGAAAATGGGAGTCTTTGAAAGTCCTTAAGGAAGCCTGGAGAACTACTCCTGAAGACTACACTGATTATGTAAATATATATAATACTGTGCAAAAGGCACTTGAAACAATTCTATTTCAAAGCTGCTGAGTATAGCTTGGCAGTAAATACTAATATTAGAATAAATACAAATAACAATAAAGCAATACAGTAAACAGGTATTTTATGTATGTCACTGTGTTTGCTTAACCATCTTCTCATTGAAACACAGTATTACTTGTAGTTCCCCTCCAATACCTGGCTTGGCTCGGTCAATACTTCATTAGACAAAGTCAGGTGAGCTCCTAATGAATTTCACAAATCCATGCAATGGCTGGAAGTATAGAGGAGCAACCTGGAACCAAACCTGTGGTCCTCTGACCAACTCACAAAATAAGTACTTTTTAGAAATCTTCATATTTTCCTGCTTACTTGTTTGTTTGAATGTATTCTAATGTTAACTTGTGTTTTTGCTGTAAGAAAGACCTTTACTGCTGAGATAAATGGCTTTAAATCAGACTTTACACAGTACTGTATTTTCTGACCAAGAGTCACTCTTTGTTGGATAGTTTTGGGAAGTTAAAAAGCCCAGCAACCCTGCTGTGCATTATACACTCATATGAATGCCACACATTGCTGTGTTGGTTCACTACGTAAATATTCATGTGGTCAGAAACTGACTAATGATGAATGGGATAGAGGGGGACTGAAAATTTGCGCATGAAAACAGATGGCCTGCAGTTTGTAATTATATCTCTCTATAGTATTATGGCTCATATAGCATTTAAATAATTTGGATTATTTAATCGTAATTATCTGCAGTTATTCATCTTCAAAGAAGGACATTCAGCACTTTTGTTTCAGCAAATTCATCCATCAATTTTGTCCTATTTTGTCATATTGCTGTTTATTGAACACGTTTTGACACATCTGTGTACAGTCACTGCAAATATAGCTACTAGAGTGGATGTTCACACCTGTGCGGTGTGAATTACTACACCTGTGGGATTCAAAACTCTTACCACAAAGCCATTAACATCTGAAATAACCAAGTTTAAACTACTTTAAACACTACATTGTCTGCCACTGAGAATCCCCATGGTGTTCATCATTGATTATGACACCAATGATGGTGAAATGAGCCATGTTCTATGCTCTACAAGCACCATTTCCCTCTCAAGCTAAATTGAGCAATTGCGTTCTTGGCCAACCATGTTTTGGCAGCATGCGCTGGTGTCTCTGGAGGAGACACGTCTGAAATGATGGAGTATATACTGTTTCATAATTAATAGTTATCTATGCAGGAATGAATGACTAGTGCTGCATTAATACCTAAATCACTACTACTAGCTACCAAGGAGTTCTGGTTATTTACTCAGTAGGTAACAGTGAACTAATTATTATATAACTAATTGCTAACTAAATCATGACTACTGATAAAGAACTACTTGCTACCTATGGCTATTTTTTACGAAAACTTCTAGTTCGTTACTGACCTACTGAACATTAACTGCTCATTTGATGATTTTTACTTGTCACTTGGTAAACTGATTAAATTAAAAATGATTTAATGTGAAATGCATAGTAACACTTAAAGTGGTTGTATTTTCTTCCTGATGAGTTAATAATGAACAAGAACAGTATTATAAAGTAGTGGTTTAATCTAAACTTCTAGTCTAGTTTAAAATAGACTTTTTGATATGTCTAGTATCAAAAAGCTGCCAATATCCAGCCTTATTTTTTAAAAATGCAGTTGCATTCGATATGTCACAGACACAGATCAGTGTGTTTAGAGCTACAAAGTCAAGGAGATGCCCTCTGCTCAGTTGAGCTCATGCAATTATTTACAACAATGAACACAATATAAATCATAAAGTAAAGAGAAAAGCATCATACTAAACAGTACTCAGAGGCAATAGCATAAGGTTTTTTGACTCATGTCATATATTCATTTTCAGCTGTTTTAAAGCAACATGTTGCCACTCATTTTTTCCACTTAACTGATTATTGCCAGAGGATCTGCTAGTCTCTTTGGACAATATGAGATAATTCCAAAGGTCAGGAGTTCAAACTGTATTTGTTAGCTAATCTCCTAAGGAAGGTCAGTTCTTTTTTAAATGATCTAATTGAATTTGCTAATTGGATCTGGATCTTGAAAAGCTTTGTTTCCATTACAACCTTCAGAGAACTCTGGGAAAATGAGGGATTCCTCATTTCTCCAATGCTGTATGGAGCCAACATACAGTCAACACACAGATGAAGACTCTATTATCAGGACTTTGTGAGACAGAGTAGATTACCTGATGAAGGTTAAAGTGGAAAGAACACCTGAAATTCGTTTTTAGAATGAGCATAACATTCTAACAGCTACGAAGTAAACCTCTCCCACCACAAAGGCAGAGAAGGAAAGGAGGAAAGGAATGTCCATTCTGATGGATATTCTGAATTACTGTTTTGTCCCCACAGACTGAGACCGATGCACTTAAGACACTGAATAAATACGTAAGCACATAATCTATGAGCAGGATGAGAGTGGGATCTCCTGAAAAAATCAATATAACGTAATAAGGTGACTTTAAGAGCACAGCATCAATAAGACGTTCTTTTACACCTTCTAGATGCCGTGTGTATAATTCACTTACCTCCTTATAATTACTCACCCTGCCTTTTCTTTGGCAATAATAAAATCTCAGGGTGGTATTGATTCCTGGTGAGTTACACCTCTGCTTTTGTTTATTACCGAGTCAGAGAAACTCTCAAGTCAAGAGCAGACGGACCTCAAAGTTGCTCTGAACCTTGCAAAGATGTAACGGCAAAAGCCTGTTTGCTGAGGGTCCAGTAAAGCAGACAGAACACCTGCCAGCGCATCCGTATATTACAAGTCCAATAATTCCCTGTGTCTTATTTTTCTTTTCTTCCTCCATTCTTTTTGGTTGGTCTTCTTTTATCAAGAATGTTTAGTGCCTAAGGTTTTGTAATAGCCATTTCTTATATTTGTGCTATTTATATTGTAGTTTTGAACATCCCAAAGCTGTATATCAGTCTTCTCTTTTCCATTTCATTTCCATTCACATCTGAATATGCCACAAGCACTAATTCAAGTCTCAATTACAGTCGATGATGAGTTTTGCTAATGAAGTACTTGCAGATGCAGAGTTTGTCATAGACAAACACACCCACATACACACACACACACACACACACACACATGCGCGCGCACACACACACCCACAGACATGCCAACACAATTGCAACAAGTCTACCTCATGATAAGGTCAATGAGTTTAACATCTACTTAGATATTCATAGGCTTTATTCATCACAATTTGCTCAACAATGATACTAATCAGAGAGCAGATGTGAAATGTCATTTATGTTGCGTTGTTTTGGCTTATGATTCACTTTAAGTGCAATTTTGTATAAATTGTAATGACAGAGGAAATCAGCAGCTAATTTTCATCACATGTCTTCTTCCTCCCTAACCTGTGTATCCTGTGTTACAGCCATCATTATGAAGACACCACTATGGACTCTACTGCTCCTGGGGCTGTGCGTCCCTGGACACAGCGACTGTCAGCGAGACTGTCTGTCCTGCGGCCAAATCCTGCCGAAAGACCACGCCTTCAACACATTGGTGAGACCATCAGAGATCAGATTCACGTCTGTTAAAGGAATAGTTTGGAAAAAGATTAAATGTACACAGTTTTACACTTTCCCCAGATGTGGTCAATCAGCCAAGATATGCTTGGAGTCCAAGTGTTGCTTCTTTAGTTTAGTACTGGAACTATGAGGCTAAAGGTGCTACAAAACACTAAACGTCAATAGTCACTCAAATCTTTCCTGTAAGCGGATCCCAAAAACTTCTATAAACCAATTCAAACTCTTCATTAAGACTTGCCAATGAGGTTTAGGATAGTAAACTACAAAAATAAACCAAAACATATTTATAAACCAAATAAACAAAAAAAAAGCACCATGTAGGTGAGTGATGTGGACAGCTGCTTTAGACAACAGAGTCTGTTGTCTGTTTTCACATACACACATATATGTGTAAAACTATTTCTGTTCATGCCACCTGACCCACAAAAAAATAGAGCAACAAAATGTCACACCCTGTCTCTGCTTTCTAAATACCAGCCCTGGTGTCTGAAATGATCGCCTTTAGCTGTGAAATTTTGTTTTGTTTCACAGCTTAGAGTTTGTCTAAACCCCATCAGCAAGTGTAGTTGCTATATTTTTGACTACAAACATGTCTTGGCTCATCAACTACATCTAGAGTAAGTGAAAAATTATGTAAGTTTGATTTTTCAGTGAACCATTACTTTGTTGCACATCATATCATGTGCCCAATTACTCACCTACTTAACTACTTACCTTCTGTTTTAGGTTATAATTTCTTGTAGATGCTCTGGGTATTCAGGATTTGGCTTCCATTGTTCTCACTTTGGGTAACCCTTTTAGATATAGTTCCTGCATTAGATGTAAATCCAATCTCATTCCTTCACTTGAGCTGAAAGATAAGCCAAATCCTAGAGTCTTTCTGCTCGACGCTGATCGGAGACGTTTGTGAGGGCAGCAGCACTAATTTAGTTAAGAACTGTCTTTTGACTTTAAACGTCTGTGGTGATTCAATTAATTCTGTGCATAATAAGTAGACTCACAACAGTATCGTCTGGCGAGGCCGTTGGCAGAAGGCGACAGAGCAGAGTTGGCCCGTCTCACTCTCAGAGGAATCTCCCTGGAGTCTTTTCTTTCACTTTGCAGCATGAATGACCAGAAAGGGCACATCCCTCTATCCTTTTCTCAAACCTCCACCCCCCCCTGCTGGTGACTCAGAACTTCCCCTGGCACCCAGATTTAAATTCATTTCTGTTAACTGATTCCTTTGGGTGAATGGGAATGTGGTGCTCACTATTCTTATTGATGCAGTGATGAATGCATTGCGACTTTTACGCTGTACTGTTAAAAAACTCCTCTACAAGACAGTGTTAGCACTGGCTGCTTTATCCGCAGGGAAGCATTGTTGGTAGACCCCTTTAACACTACATTAACTCTACATTAACTACATTAACATTGCAGGCAAAAAGGCACTAAGTTAACTGTTACTAGGCTGGTACTCCCAAGGGTTTGTTTTCAGTATCTTTAGTCACAGAATGTAATTGCACCATATTCCATTGCAGTTACTTGTTATTAAAGGCTTTTCTAAAGTCATTAGGTCCCTGTGTCCTTTATTCCAGGATTTTTATTCTATTTTTCTACATTAAAAGGTTTACTTGTGAAAAGGCATGCATCTTTCTCTTGGAAAAGTGAATGTAATATACATTTAAAAGTCATTCAAGATTCACAATTGGAGCTTAAATGTTTGTACGCTGTGGGACAGTTCCCATTTTCTGACAGTATAGGAAGAAAGTAGGTGGATTTCAAACATTTTAAAATTGTGTTTTACATTACATTGTGATATTACGTAATATTTTTTTTATAAATACTAAAACAAATGAGACTGTAAGTTATTTATAGCATAAAAATGGGTTTGATCACTCACTGGGTGAGGGGGGTGAGGTTAAGATAACTCTCTAGTGGACCAAAATTAAATGTCCTCACAGGCCAACCTTTAACGGGCTAATCCATTTGTGCTTAAACAGTGTATCTTTGCTGGAGTCTATAGACAGATTTATTTATATATAGAAAGCATTCCTTGTGTTTTGCTTCTGTGTTTTATCAGGTGAAGTTCATGGAAAGACTTCATAATTTCTTGTGAAATGAACTCCTAAGGATTGCATATAGTCCAGCTCTGAGATAAGTGGGTTCATGTACTCTGCAGGAGTTAACTGAACAGTTGTATGGTGGCCTTTAAAGCTCATCTACAAGTGCTTGAATGGTAAACAAACCATCTGGTGAAATTCAGTTAATTATCAGCAGTGTTAGGGCTAGGATTAGGACAAGGATCAGGGTTAGGTTGAAGTTTAGGTTTTTACATGAAGTTAAAGATTACAGGTATTTTTAAAAATCTTTGACAGAATATGTTACCAGTTTAACACTCATGGTTTTACCGTGTATTATTATGCTCTCAGGTCTGCCTAGTGGAATGTGGAAGAGGTTTACTGGGCCTAAACTGGGAGATGTGTCGCACAGCCATGGAGGAAGGACCACTAGCCTCCCTATCAGTAGAGGGCGCCATGCTGAAAAGAGCCGAGGAGGAGGTGGAATCTGTTCTCCCTCTGGACCAAGGTGATGGAGGCCTGTTGTATTCTGACAGCCTGCAGAGGTTTGACCACGTGGCCCGCGCTTTGGGTCTGGACGAACTAGGCCGAGAGATCCAAAGCACCCAGCTAAGTGCAGCTTATCAGGCCCAGCAGTCTCAGTCTGCAGAAAGTGATGGAGAAGAGCCTGAAGAAGACAGGGAGCAGGCAAGTGATCAAGAAGGTGCACCAGTAAATCTCAGCAAACGTTTTGGAGGCTTCCTCAAAAGCAAGTACGGCTACAGGAAATTCATGGACCCCGGTAGGTCTTTACAGAAGAGGTACGGTGGCTTCATAGGGGTCCGCAAGTCTGCCCGTAAGTGGAACAACCAGAAGCGCTTCAGCGAGTTTCTAAAGCAGTACTTGGGCATGACCACTCGAGCTAGTGAGTTCAATAGCGTGTCTACTGATATCACTCAGCAGAACGAAGTGTAGGCCTCTTCAGTAGTGGTCCACTCACCCAGCAAGCCTTCATTTGTCCTACTCACTCAAGAGATACTATACACATGTCTACATCTTCATAAAAAATTGACCATGGAATGTCATATGGTTAGATATTTACACCTTAAAGTTTTCATAAAACATAACCAACCAATACAGTCTCAGTACTAATAATTTCCAAATGTATCACAGTATCATGGTATTAGATGGTTAAAATAAGTTAGCATTAATTAAGATAATGAGCTTACGCTTCCTGAATGTTGCAGCTCTATGCTAAAAGAATGACTTGTGAACATCACATACCAGGTCGTGACTGATCACTCTCATTCTGGTTTTCTGCTCTTAAAACGGCACCAAAAGGAATCTTACACAGCATTGGCAATGTTAAGAAACCACATTTTCAGAAAGAAAACGTAATATCTTGTAAGTATACAAATGCGTAAAAGGAGTAAAAGGAGTGTTTATGTATCACAAACTGTTTTATAATCAATATGATAATCAGTACGACAGTGCTAAAACCAAAAACATCTCAGTAGCAGTATGCTGGAACAGATTATACACAGTGGGTTCCTAATGGCTGAGACCACAAGTGAAAATGCTTTTATTTTGTTTTGTTTTTTTTTCAATACAGATGCATGTATAGGTGTGTGTGCGTGTATATGTATATGTATATATATAAATGTATATATATAAATACACACACAAATATATATATATATATATATATATATATACACACACACACACACTTATAGACATATATGTTTTTATTACAAAAAATAAGTATTGAAGTATTTGGTCCGCTTTTTGCACAGCATGCATTCAAACTGCATGGACCCCATGTGTTTGTGCAAAAGTCTCTGATGAGTATGTCAGGTCCACCTGAGAGTTGTCTGTACAGAGGCCTTCCCCTGCTTAGTGTTACAAATATGAATAGACCTAGAAATAGTGCAGAATCTTCTTCATGCCACTTGTCACAGCCTTTCTTGGTTTTACAGTTTTCAAAAATCTAAAATCTTCTGTTTATTTCCAGGCTTAAATAGAGTTTTTTTTAAAAATCTGAGATTTTCAGTGTGATCTCAGACTTTCGAACCCACTGTATGTCACCCAGTAAAGAAGCTGAGGTGAATTAACCATTAAACTGGCAAAACACTGAACTCTCCGTATGGCGCTTAATTTTCACCAGGCTCCCAAGTGAGGGCTCTTTGCATTATTGCTTCATTTTCACCTTTTCTAGATAGTCCTCACCACTGCTGGTCAATTGTTTAGTGGGAGAACAAAAAGGAGCCTTTTGAAGGCTTTATGGATGCCCCTGTCTGCTGATGCCTCCATGCTCTTTACCACACTGCCATCTAGAGGTCAATAAAAATGACAATCCCCATAAATCATAAAGACAGCCTCCCCCACTGGGCAGTTATGGGATGTCAAAGAAGAAAAATTGTATTGAAAATTAGTAGACAATAGATACTGTCAGTAACAGAGTTAACCATTTCAGCAGTTTCACCCCACCCTGATACGGCAGTTAAAATACTGCGCGTTGCAGCAAAGTTTGTTAGACATCCGTTCTATTTTCTTATCTATAAAAGAACACCAACAGCTTGTCGTTTCAAAATAAAAAAAAGACTTGAGGAAATGAAAAAATGTATTTATGTAAACAATGTTTTCTGATTCATGTTTTGCCTTTATTTATGCAATACAGCCATTCTATTGCTTACCATATTATCTGTACATAGAAAAACAAACTGAACTATGTCAATAAAATAGTTTACTATTTCTTTTGTGGTTCGTCATAAAGCAAATGATTGTGTGTCTTGATGTATTTTGTTTGACTGATTTTACACGGTCCTTCAGCTCAACACCTCAAGATCAAATCACCCATTATTCTTAAATCCACAGTTTTCATATCGGCTCAGCTTAAAGGCAAAGGGTGAGTAAATCCTTTTCAGCTTTTCAGCCGTGACAAATGACATTAAATATCATTTAATAAGACAATCAGTTCTTCAGTTATTAGCTCACAGCTGTGATATTACAGACACCTTTAAGATTACGCATTGATGCACATGTACTATCAGAACCAATGCATGTATAGGCACACATCCTCTACAGAGAACACACTTCTGCACGTTTTATTATTCTGCAGTTACTGTTTATCTGCTGAATTTTACGTATCAGGACAAAAAAATGGCCCATTATGACACTTTGTATGTTGTGTTATTTTTTCCGAATATATTAAATTCAGCAAATAGAAATGTCATATTTTACATTTATATAAAAGATTTAAATTTGTTTCATATAGAGAAACGCTGTATGTATTTCTACTTAGATTTTTTAAAAGGGTTCATAATGAAATCATTACTTTGTAAACAGTAATTTGGAGAAGTTTCTTCTAAAATGCTTTGTTCTACAAAAACTCGTAATTGTTCACGTTGGTATTGATAGAAACCAGATGTCTGAGGCATTTGATGCCTCTAAAAGCAACAAAGCAGAAAATTATGGTGAAAGACATGATGATAAATACAAGGCTTAAAGCCTTTGTTTTAGGACAAAGCTGATTATAAAAAGTCATTTATGAAGGGATACAAGCAGGGTATTACAACACAAAATGGTATAACTTTTTTTTTTCCACCACTATTTTACGATGATTAACATTATACACAAAAACTCAGAAGGCATATGTTGGTTCACAGGTCATTAATGTATAGCTTAGAAAATAAAACAGCTCGATTTCAATTTAGTGTGACCTTTGGTTGCATTCACCACCACTGTAAAGAAAACTTGAATTGACAAGTTTCTCTCCAATGTGTAATTTAACATCAAATATGAGTCACTTTTTATTGCAGTTTAGTGGCAACAGATGAGTCATGCAGAAACATAAAAAATGGTGAAATTCCCAAAAACCATGTTCTGCTTTTTTTCCTCCATTGTTAAATTCTACCCTGTAGGTGAAAGAAGGGACCACACAAATGTTGACTTACATAGAAAGTGTATTAAAACATCAAAGTGACATTCATATTTCAGATGGTATGCCAAACATGTTTAATGAAAAGAAATGCAATGATTCAGTCTTATATTCCAGAGTAGTTTCATGCAACTGAAAACACTGTACAAGTAAATGTACAAGAAAATTGTTCATCACCTCGTATGAAAGCCTTTCACCATCATTGCATTTGATTAACTGCTCAGTGTCCTCACCTGTTCCTCCACTGATAGATCCTCAATGTTTTACACAGGGAGTTCAGTTACGTTGGTGCTTTGCGGCACCGCGACATCCAGCACTTTGGGAATTACGCAAGCTAATACATCCCTGCGACCTAATGGCTTACTAGAGACAAATCGACTATGTTACACCCACATGATGATGAACTGGAAAAGCTTATAGAGATACATCAAACATTTGGACCCAACATTAAGAGGCTCAGCTACTCGAATAATTATGGGTGCATTATTTTGCTGAGGTACTCTTTAAGATGCACTCCTGGTCTGAAAATGTTGCATGGTTTAATAAACAAAAAAAATTAAAATCATCTTCACAGATGTAATGAAGTGATCCTATGATGAGCTAATAGGATAGATATATAAACCTACGCTAGCAAATGTCCATTTAAGGCAGCATCTCTACATAAGAAACGTCATCTAGTATGGTGAATAATAGGGATGTGCTCAGAGACACCATTTAAAACATGAATGAAACTAAGCACTGTTTGAAAAGAAGCTTGAACATACAAAAAGACATAATGCATAACTTTCAGGTTGGGTTTCAACATAATGACTGGTCGTATTTTCTAAATAATTTGAATTGCCTTCTCTTCAAAGTGAATTTCACATTTTTTGCATGGATTTTTGACATCTTTTGTTAAACGCCTCCATTTAAACAAAATAAAGGAACAGAAAAAGAAAAATGAACATATTTTCACATAAAAATAAGACAAGTTATAGAAGTACACCGATCATTATGTGACACACTGTATGTAGTCATAGTTTTGAACATTTTAATACAAAAAAAAAAAAAAAGCTTTTTTTGCTCAATACACAAAATCTACATGACAGCATGTTTGCCGGTATACACAGCATACATAAACATAAAAGGACTGTATGCTTTTAAAGCATTTACACGATAACTTTTTACCGTTAAGCTGCCACTTTCACCTCTGAAAGACATTTTCTCTAAAGCACATCTCTCCCTAATCTCAGAGCAACAGACTCAAGTTTCCTGGAATGACAGTCAACCATTTCTCCTCGGCGGATGGTAAACGGCAGGAGATTTTCGGAGTGTCTAGATGTAGGCAGAGACGGTACAAAAATATGGCTATTGTTTACTGAAAATCAGCACTGGCTGAAAAAAAAATAAAAATTAAAAATAGGTCACACTTCATGTTGTTGAATGACCCAGGAAGACCAAGGGAGATGTGGGGGGAGAATCAGTTCTCTCCACGCTTTAGCTCTGCCAGCACCAGTGAGGTTTCTCAACACAAACACAGAGCACCTTGTAGTAAAAGTTCTTAAAAAAAGTACAAAATAAAAAAGGTGCTTTTTCTGGCTGGCCTCCAGCAAGAGTTCCACCTTTGAAACACGTCAGTCTCAGCTGTGGGAGCTTGTTTCAAGCTGCTGCACCGCCTCCAGCTCAGCACAGTCTCAGTCCAAAAACCTCTGGCAGGCTTTTTTCCAGCGGCAGGCCGTGCACCACTGGTCCCGGTGCTCGATGCCATACACCTTCCGACACTTCTTAGCCTCTCCTCGGATCCTTCTGTCAATGTAAAGCATGAGAGAATGTTTTGCGTCAAATTTAAGTGCTATACGTTTAGTAAAACTGGTTCTATATACCAAAAAGCTTGTTTGACAGGAATTGTGAAATAATGGAACCCTTTTCAGGGCATAAAAACATTGTATAAAAAGGTATAAAAGGTTCTTCAAAGGACTGACAACAAGTTTTCCCTTCATAGGGAAGAACCATTAAACCAAGGAAAGAATAATTATTGTTCTTATAAACTGTTGATATATATATATATACTTATTGTTACTTTTCAATTAAATAAGAATCAAAAACAAAATACCCGCAAATATTAAACACAAAACAACTGTTTACTTATACTCTGGGTACTGAAAATGCTGAGCTTCATGTTCATCTTTCTTGGTATCCAGGGCTAGTTCTGCCTAAATAATGATCTTAGTGTTTTTCTTCTGTTTAAGAGAAATATTGAAACTCTTTTACTCTTTTGGCCCAAAGTTACTTTAAACAGGTTTGAGAACAGACATCACAACAATAGGGATTAAATGTGTGCCCTCTGGCATTATTAAGAATGTATTCTTATTCATTTTATTTATTCTAAAAAATATGTTTTCATTAAAATAAAACTGATTCATTTTTAGTATGTTAAATTTATAGACTCATTGCAAACCATCATGCAATTACATATTTATTAAAAGCAAACAAAAAAAAGGAAAAATTGTCTGCCCCTAAGCTTTTGAAGGGCAGCATAAACTGCAAAGAGTAATGAGGAGAATCACAAACCGAGTCAGGCAGTGACTTCTGGGCGGCGAGACACTGGCAGGATGAGGCCTGGCGGGGGCACTGTGATTCTGGAGCCACTGCTCTCCTACACTGACGGAGCGGCGGCGGAACGGCGTTCCCTGGAGAGAAGGGGAGACAGAGGGAGAGAGACTGCCTTCAGTATCAAAACACAATAGAGCAGCTCAGATCAGGCTTTCAAACAACGCACAATGCTGATTATTTCCTTCAGAGGCAGTTTTGGAGATACCTACAAATTTCAATTTAAAATATTAAAATGACACAAATGCCTTGATATGTCAAACAAGCTGATTTTGGAACAATCACTCAAGGCGGATGTGTGCATTTGTAAAGTGTAGACGGAATTGAGAATGGATGAATAAGTACAGTACATACAGTACAGTACAGTATGTACCCTGGCGTCAACACTGGTCACGTGCTTACACAAAGAGCAATCACAAGCTTGAGGTTTACACATGTGTGCACCAGGTGGCACTGTTATATTACAGTAACTAACTGTGGTGGCAGAACAAAGGCATAAACACTTTGGTACCATTTCCAATGCGTGAGAATATTTCTGAGACCCCCCCAAAGTGATTATGCACTTTGCTGTGCTGATTTCTGATTAACCTTTAATTATATGGAGAAAAGAAAAACAACCAATGTTCCTTTTAGACTTTAAGACCTGCTCTACAGCATTAAAGAGCACAGTAAACATCAATACACAATGATGCACAAGTCAGCACGTTCATCATGAGTCATGCCAGAACTCTCTTTCAGGCACGTACATCATTTACACACAGGATTTCTCAACAAATTTAATTGCCACATTGAGGGAATAGACACTAACCTGTTTGCTCTGGTGCCCGTTGAGGGGAGGAGTCCAGCGACAGGGAGCAGGCACTGGCACAGGTTTGCACTGAGTTAACCGGACTGGTGGGAGAGCCTGCGTAAACAACATTGATTTAAAAAACAGGTCAAGGGTGCCTTATCACATTGATAGTGATGAACTGCATTCAATTCATAGCAAAACAAAATAAAGCTGGGGATGTCAGCACTGTCAAGCATTGATCAAACGTGAAACCCTTGGGTGGTAATCATTTACGTGCAAAAAATGTCAAGCTTCCTACCTGGTATGAGTGTTCAGAGTGGACCTGCCAGAAGCTGCCAGGGGCAGACTGGCTGAGCGGGCTGGGCTGGAGAGTGTCTGGTGTAGGAGGGGAAGATCTCAGCTGGGTGGGGCTGGAAGGAGAACCGCAGAGGGAGCGCGGCGCACCACAGGCAGCTGGAACTGCTGTCTTCTCCGCGTCATGGTAGATCTCAGTGTAGTAGAAGTCTTCTTCCCTTTGAGAACGCTCTTGTTCCCCACTCTGCCTGCTAATGGAGCAACATACCAGCGTAAATCACTGACATCACAACAATCCAGTAACGATACGAAAATGTTTAATGCATGATGAAATCAATACAGTAACCTTTTGTTTGCTATGTTTGAAACTTGAGATATTTATATCATATTGGCATAATCCAAATTTTTATACCCCTAGTTAGACGATGTCACTAAAGTTTGTTACCTACCCCAAATGAAGCGTGCGAACATGGCGTTTGATGCCAACGATGGAGGTCAGTATTTTGCCACAGTTTGGCCACAAGCACCTGTATGCCACCTTCACTGAGTTCTGAACAAAAAAAACAAGCCAGAACTTAGCTCCGCAAAAAACTACAACACAAGGTCCAAATCCAGAAAAGTTTAGAGGTGTACGCAAAAACATTTCAAGCCAACCTTGCGTTTCCTTGGAGCTGGTTCATCAAACAGGACGTTTTCCATCTCCATGTCAAGTCCCTCATCTACAGGAGGGATCAGGGCCCTGTCTGACTCCGCAATAGGTGGAGATGGGGCAGGGCTGTTGTTTCCATGGTCACCGCTCCAGTAGCCACCATCAGACACTTCACTACTGCCACAATCTATCCCACTTGAGGCTGTCAACAGAGCAAAGTGAATCAGAAAAGTGTTGGTGATGGTGTGAAAGTCACTCAATAAAGAAACATATGGAGCATCTTGTAGGTGGCTAACCTGGTCCAGATTCTCCCTGAATGGGACTTTGGATCATTGGGCTGCAGGAAAGGCTGGTGAGGACCATAGCAGCCATGATTTCATCCATGTCCACCGTTTGAGGGTTCCTATAGTAGAAAAGTGTAGGTATGAGTTCATAAAATGCATAAAAAGCTCACTTTCACCATTATAAAGAAGATAAACAATATAGTTATGGGCTTCTAATCAATAATAGCATTAGTAGGCTGTACCTCTTTGGCACATCAATTGAGGAAGAGACTGTGTGAGGAGGACTGGCAGAGGGAGTCATCCACACATCCTCCAGTTTACGGTGGACGTGCTGATTGAGCTGTGGTATGAAGATAGAAACCTCATTGTCCACATGGTTGTGCTGCTCCACCACACCTCCGCACTCTTGTCCACCACAATGCACAAACACCTGAGTCACACACAGCATGAGGTAACAGATTAGAGACGATCATTATAAGATAGAAGAACAGAGAATGTTACTGATTGAGGCACCAAGCAGAAAAGTACTGCATTGGATGGACCTATTATTCCAGCTCACCCTCTGTCCTGGATACAGTTTGACCCTTTGGAGGCCGTGCGCTCCTACTCCGATCCCAGAGCTCACAGGCCCTCCATCGTCTCCGTTTGTTCCCATGTCCACAAAATTATCTGCTGAAGAGCCACAGACCAAAGCTCCCAGAGGAGATCTCTTCCCTAACCTGCTCTTGGGTAGCATTGTGGTTGCTAGCACCTTGTTTCTTCAGTCCTGCGAGAGTTTAGCTGCACTAATCAAAGGACGGAAAGAAAACCTGGGAAAAGAAAACAGAAAGATGATTAGTGTCTTCAAATGTTACACATTTAAACATTAACATTAGCAATTTCCTCCAGGATCAATAAAGTTTTCTGAATCTGACATAAGGTCCACTTTTGTCCAGTTTTTAGATCTATGTAAGAATCTAACATAAGGTCCATTTTTGTCAAGTTTTTAGATCAGTGTAAGTGTAAGAGCACTTACATGCACAGTAATTTACCACTGGGTATTATCAATACTTTTTTTTACTGCAAACATCTTATATAATAACACAATTAAGCATTACTTCCTTAGTTCATTGAGTATCATTGAGCTCTTTCCCCATTGAAGTAACTTCTCTCCACTGGGAACAGTGGCAGTTGACTAGCTGGTGAACAGGAAGAGCATGTCTCAAAATAGAAAACAGTGCACATCTCGTCAGCCACGTCTAAATGTACACAACTCCCACACGTTACCAGACCTTGCCTCTCATTGCAACCTGTTGCAGATGAGCACGGCAATCACGCCTGTAGCTACTCACTGGGCAAGTATTTAGGCATGATGATGCTAAATGATGCAAAATCTAAAAGACTAAGCGCGAGGCCATGACTCATCCATCAGATGGAACTGCTCTAAACCGCCTGAGAATGACACCACTGTAGATTACATCCTGCAGTTTGGTTACTGTTTTGGTCATTATGGGCACGGCCGAGCCAGAACATTCAAACACCCTTACATTCAAAGCAACTAGTGAACATTAGGGGACAATTATCAAAAAGCTATTTACAGTTTCCTCCATTCCAGTAAAGGCTGATTCACAAGCGTAACTGACTGTAAGAGAATTTTCCACAGTTGCAAAACTCTGCATTTCTCTTGTTGCAGCAAGGTGAGAGTGGGTACGAATGGGTACTACACTGTTAATTACAAAGCAGGAACAATTAAGTTATTGTAGTTAAAAAGTAATAAACACTAACAATAAAGGGATTAAAAACAAACAACTGTTGCCATAGCTTTCACCAATATCCAGATTTATTATACCATATGGCCCACTGGGATCTGAAGGCCACTGAAGGTGAAAGTAGCACCAGTGAGGTATAAGAAAGTGGGACAGCTCCTGTAATGGCTAACTATCATTGCAACTAGGGGTTATTGTGACAAATTAAATTACAATAATCTTTTCTGTGCATATTCTGGGCATCATCAGCACTTAAAGAACACTGACCAACTGTTTTATTACAGAAACACACATTTTGTCCCACTTCATTAGATACATAACAACATACTGTGTAGAATGGAAAAAATGTTTCTGACAACAGTTTCCAAAGTCTCTGAAAAATGTCATGCTGCATGTTGTGCATTGTGAAAATGACCTCAAATATTTATTATTTTACCATATCACCCACCCCTTATTACAGCTCTGCAAGGTATTTCCATTATGATCAGCCCAAAGGAGTTGCTGTCCTAGCTACAGCAGAACTACAAACTCTGAAACTCCCATTTTTCCCTGGTAGTTTCTGTAAGGGTCTCTCAAAGGCAAAATGAGGGTGTCTCCAATTTCCTTCCCATCCACAGCCCTCCATATGAACACTATATGGACAAAAGTATTGGGACGACTGACCATTACACCAACAGTAACTTTAATGACATTGTATTCAAATACATAGACTTTAATAAGGAGTTGGTCCCCCCTTTGCAGCTATAACAGCTTCCACTTTTCTCTGAAGGCTTTCCACAAGATTTTGGAGAGTTTCTGTGAAAATTTGTGCCTTTTCATTCTGTAAAGCATTTATGAGGTCAGACACTGATGTTGGATAATAAGGCCTGGCTCTCAATCTCCGTTCCAGTTCATCCCAAAGGTGTTGGATGGGGTTGAGGTCAGGGCTTTGCGCAGGCCAGTCAAGTTCTTTCACACCTAACTCATCCAACCATGTTTTTATGAACCTTGCTTTGTGAACTGGGGCAGTCATGCTGGAACGGAAAAGGGCCTTGCCCAAACTGTGTCCACAAAGTTGGAGGCATGGCGTTGCCCAAAATGTCCTGGTATGCTGAAGCACTAAGGTTGCCCTTCACTGAAAGGAACGGGCCACCTGAATTCAGTAATTAACAGGTGTGTCCCAATACTTTTGTCCATATAGTGTATATAAAATGGATGCAAAAGTCACTTAGAGACCTTACGCTAACTGCATTCAGGCCATTCATCTACGGGCCTCAACCAGCACATGCAAAAACAAACAAACAAACAAACAAGCTCAGGAGTGAATGGCTCGTGCGTGTACAAGGGGGCCGATGACGTCATTCTCAGCAATGAGCCATTTAACCCTCCACTAATTAAAATAAATAAAAACATGTTTATATTCAGAAAAAAGGGCAGCTGGACATTATTGTAAGGGAAAGTTGGGTGAATTTACGACCCTCTGGCACTCTGGCCCACGCTACACTCATTCAGTCAGTTTACAAAGACACATACACACACACACCTCTCTCTAATGCTGCTTACACATTAGGGTTGTATTTTTAGTTAAGCAGGCTATTGTCCCGTCGTGATCCACCCCAGCAAATTCATCCCAAGCACAAATATACCACCTATAATAAGATTTTTGTTGATATAATGTAAGACTGACTGTAGAGTTAACTGTTGCATGGACATAAACAAGCACCAAGCCAGCAGCTCATTTTCTATTTTCTCCTTTTTTTTCCTCATATACTCTCCTCTCAGTCAAGCGATACACTATCCTCTTAATCAGGAATACCTCTTAATTCCTGCAAAATAATATCCAGATACTCAATTATATCAATTAGTTAGATAGTAAGTTTTAAAAAAAACAAAAAAAACACACACACATAAATGCATATGCTGCCCTATCTGACCAGGCACCAAATATTGCACATTAGAAGCAAATAAATGATGCAAAACTTTCAATGAACATTGCGTACCTACCTTCAGCATTCATCCACACACCCCCTTTTGCAGCCAGCTTGCTCTGACCGGCTGTAACTTGAAAATGCTCTTTTTCAAAGCCCACCAAGTGGAGCTGGGTGTGAGCTGGAAAACCCGGACTGGTTTCCCCACACAGATCCTGGTCTTTCTAGTCGTTCCGCACAAATAAAAAACAATTTTCGCCATTGTTTGGTTCGAGGATGCTTGTCTAAGGTCCTAGACTGATAATGTGAGAAAAAAAATATTATAGTGCACTGTTTATACAGTTTGTCGTCGAATTTCACTCAGAGTAGGGACTTTTATTCCGTGCCGGGTTTTACATCCACCCGCCTCCAGCTCCTGTAGTAAACAGCCCGACCATGTGGTGAGAGGGTGAGAGCTCATTGGCTGCTAGATGTTTTCCAAGACACACGCCCTACAAATCCAACTTGTTTACGCCGGAGTGGACCAAGGCAGCAAACGAGGGACACACAATGGACCACGTTTAGCTTAAAGACAGCATGTTTATGGCATGTTTTCACTGCAGCAGACATGAAGAAAGAGAAATCAGTGCATGCATTCTACTGAACCCACTTCTGCTCCCTCTGCAGCCACAGTTATTTTGGAACACAAAATTCAGTCCTTGGTTTTTAACCACAGTCACTGTGTGTGTGTTTGTATGAGCAGAGTGTGTACTGCACAATGCACACAGCAGCTGCAACTTTAGGGCAGGGATTGCACACTTTTTTGAAGATAGAAATAGTTCATCAAAAGTGTGCAAAAATGATACATTCAGGAGTATGCAATGTATTGAACAGTGCTGCAGACTTGCAGAAAGAGAGAAAGAAAGAGAGACTGTGAGAGAGAGAGGCCATGTATATATGTGTGTGTGTGAGAGAGAGAGACTATGTGTATGTATAAGAGAGAAAGAGAGAGAGACTGTGTATGTATATGAAAGAGAGAGAGAGACTGTGTGTATGAGAGAGAAAGTGTGAGAGAGACTACTACGTATATGTGTGTGAGCGAGAGCCTGTGTATGTATGTATGAGAGAGAGAGAAAGAGAGAGAGACTATGTGTATGTGTGTGCGAGAGAGGGAGAGAGAACCTGCGTGTGTGATTACATAACACGCTCCTGTAGCCTCGCGCGCTGTTATTGGTGGGTTGGTCGTGACGCGCGCTGTGTCCAGGATTGTGTACGTGCAGAGGAACATGCTCCAGAGCAGAGCGCAGAGCTCGTGCTGCACGTCCTGCAGCGCGCGGGCACACCGACTCGGCTCACGAACCGACTCACTGAACCTGTCCGACGCTGTGAACCGAAAGTCAGATTTAAAATCTGTTTACAAACCTGAACTTTAATATTCTCAGTTTAATATCTGAAGTTTAGTGTTTTCAGATCAGAACACCGCTATATCAGATTTTGGCGAGTGTTGCTGAGCGATATATCCACGTATTACCGCCTTTAAATGGTGAATGTTAAATGTTCAGCGACTAAATCGTACCGAAGGAGTCGAAGAGAGAACGTACAAAGCACAAAAACACAAAAGATTAAAGCAACAACAAAGAGAAAATGTAAGCGAATTCAAAGAGTCTGGTATATAGTGCTCGAATTTTTTGAAGATATATTTTGAAATAATATCATTCAGGCTTCATGAGAATCCTAAACTTTGAAGATTCATTTGGACTGTCTGAGTCGGTTCAAAAGAGTGATTCGCAGAGTCAGACGTGGCTGTTCATCGCCCCGTTTCTTCACACATACACACACACATATATATATATATATATATTTAGATAGATATACAGCATATACAAAGCTGTCATCAAAGCAAAGGGTGGCGACTTTGAAGAATCTAAACTAAAAAAACATATTCTGGTTTGTTTAACTCTTTTTTGTTAACTCCATAATTCCATATGTGTACCTTCGTCATTTCAATGTTTTCCATATTAAAATAATAAAAACAAAGACAAACCATTAAATGAGAAGGTGTGTCCAAACTTTTGACTGGTAGTATATATATATATATATATATATACTGTAGGAAGGCAGCTTTTTAGCGAGCACGAAGACGGTTTCGCTGGGTTATTTCGATGTTTGCGTTCGATACTCCCGGAGTTTTGTCTCTTGCAGCAGTTGTTTCGTCTGTGGTTTCGGTTTAAATTATTGTTTGTTTTATGGATCGATAGATAGATAGATAGATAGATAGACAGATAGATAGATAGATAGTCACGTTTAAATGTGTTAAACGTGACAAAACGTTCGCTGCGCAACATTTTTACGCTGTACTTTTAAAAACCTTTGAGTCGTTAAATGCCCCCAGTAAAAACTGCATCACCCATGATGCTTTGCGAGAGCCTAGCTGGTAGCACAACAGCTAGAAGAGGCTGTTCATAAGGTTAATGCTAAAACAGAGCTTTACAATAACAACACTTTTTTGTGCTGTCCACTTTGCTGCTATAACAATGCAAATTTCCCACCTGTGGGACTAAAAAAGGGTTATCTTATTTTATTATTATTTCTTATCTTATGTCTTATACGATATTTAGAAGCCTTTTGATGATTTTATTTTAGTTTATGATCCATTGGGAGGAGCAGTGCTGTGCATGAGAGTGATGGTTGTTGCTCATGACACTCGTTACAAACATCATAAAGTATAACATGAATTTAATTAAAAATAGAATAACATGACAGGTCTTCTTTTCATTGTCTGGACATTGTGCGTAACATATATGAGTAAACTGCTTTTAAATGAAGAGGTAATGGGAGGTTAACCGAGTAGATCTGTGATCAGCTGTGTGGTGTCACACAGTGCTGGTGCACGTGGACAAACAGGGCATGATGATCAGCTGACTTACGACAGCAGCCATCTGTTCAAGGATATTACTCATCACTTTTCTGCTTTGTCACTTTTACAGATAATTGCATCAAACGTTTTCTGGACAGACAATCCCTAAATCTGCCTTACAGTACTTCAGGTGTTATAAAGCAAACCAAGTCCTGTCAGGATATTTCATGTGAAGTTGAGGTTACTGTCACTCAGCAGCTTGATGACTGCATTGTAACTAGGTTACAGGTAAAGTGAGAGTTTCCATTCAAACTGTGCATTTCCATTTAACCTGTGAGTCACATTTTTTCCACCCAGTTCTGCAGTAAGCATCACTGAAACACTTCTCACCCATTTAAAATTGCGTAACATCTTTATTCTTAAGCTGATCCTTTGTTATTTTATACCATTGGACTATTAGCTTCAAAGGACAAGCTTCCATTTACACTGTATGTCCAAAAGTGTCCAAACACCGCATTTTTAGAGTGACACAGGTGTTCAGTTGCACGCACACACACAGCTAGTATAACCTTCACGGAAAAGCCCTGGTGGTAGTGTGGGACATTCTGGAGCAGCTGCTCATGAGCCTAAGGTCACCTTGCCAAACCCAGACATCAGCAAAAGAGGTCTAAAGCCCTCCAGCGATGGCTTGAGGAGCGGTGGAACTACATTCTCTGGAGTAAAGAAGCTCCATCCAGTACCTTTCCAGTAGCTGACCTCACTAATGCTTCTGTGGCTGAATACAATCAAATCCTCGTAGCAATGCTCCCAAAAAGTGGAGGCTGTTATGGCATCAAAGGTCGGATAACCCCCCTACTAATACTCTCGATTTCACAGGAGACAGATGGGCAGGTGACCACAAACTTTTGGACATATAGTGTATGTGGGATCACTAAATAAAGAATATGATGATTGGCTCAAAGTACATTAAAGTCGTTTCAGTGCACTGAACTACTTTCCTTCAATGCTAACTTAATAAATTCTGTCTATATGTCCCCCTATAAGTACATATCCAAATAATGTAAATGTTGCTATTGACTTGAATGTCCGTGGTAAGACAGTCTGAGCAAAACCTGATCAAGACTGCATATCATAGCTAAGGAACTTCTACAGTTTGTTCTAGTGCCACTTCATATATTTGGGCTATTATATAGCTGTACAGCTATTTAGGTTCTCTTGCTTACAATGGCATATGTGTCAATGATTCTTTTACCAAACTCTTCATCCAGCTCCTCTGCTAACGTTGGTGGTTCCAGCACATTTGACTCATTTTCCTGAAGGCCATTCTTCATGATGGAATCATACTCAGCATATGGATTCAACAGTGTCTCACTTCGACCTGCACCCACAGAGACGTTCGTACCCTTCTTCTCTCCTATGGTTTCATACATGTGATGAGTGTTGTATGGCAACGGCAGAGTGCTGGATAAGTCACCATCGGGCTCTTTGGTCTGATCTTCTAAGGACACTGTTTGGAAATCAGGCAGCTCTGAACTGTTGAAGGCTTTGTCTGTTGAAAGAGCACTGTCAGTGTTTGTAGATGCATTTTGGTCCACAGATCTCAGGCTTGTTTCCGTGACTGGTTGTTCAGTTACAGCTGGGTTGGAGTTACTACTGGTGATGAGGTCGTGTCTGTCACCTGTTTGGAGAAGCAGAGCATTACTGGCAACTATTAAACCACTGGAGATACTTATGGATTAGTATTATAGGTGAAAACTGAGTTATAAAGTAATTTGGAAGGGCAAATCATAACTTTAGGACATTTTGTCCTCTATAGATTACAGATGTTCAAACTTTCTGGTGAAGAGCAGTTGGCTCTTAACAGTGTTTGTGTTAGGTTTAGAACCAGGGTTAGAGTTTGAGTTTGATAAGTAAGGTTCGGGAAAATTAATGTGAATTTAATAACATTTAGTTGAAAGTAGGTTAAGAGCAAGGCAAGCATCCACAAAGCATCTTCAGTTGGCTAACCAGATAATATGTCACCAAATGCACTACTGGTCAAAAGTTTGGACACACCCAACATAATATGTGTTTTTTTTTATGATAAAGACTTTCTGATGTAAAGACTTGTGCTTAAGCATGACTGAAATTTGTTTCTAAGACAATGTTGGTGCCTATGTACAAAATGATTTCCATTTGCTACGTCCCCTTTCACTTTAATGCACTAAAGCAGGCTTGGACTCCACAAGTCTCTGACGTTAGAGTCATCTGTACAAAGACTTACATGGTAAATGTCACAAATTTGCTTAAGTATGAATATTGACCTATAAATAATGCAGAATTTTAACCATGTCTGCTTAATTTGACTTATCATAACTTTTCTTTGGCTTCAGGATTGTTTACTTGTCACATAAAGAGTTATACAAGTACAACATGTAGTGAAATGAAACCCTGAGTCAACCCGTGAGACTGTGCAATAAAGTTAATAAACAAACATTACAAACAGAAGTGAGATCTGTGCAGTGTGCAAAAATGTAATAGAAAATCTATATGTGTAAACTGCAGTGTGCTAGTTTGGTGTAACATTTTCAAAATTATAAAACTTGGACTCTGCTATATGTGTTTTTTATGTGTCCCAACAAGTGGTTTTCACCAACAACAAGGGTATCCTCTTCAGTCCTGTTTGACCCCAGGTTTCTCTTTATGAAGCTGATTGGAGAGAATGAATGCAAGCAGTGTGCAAAACTGCATTAAAGCAAAAAGGGGAACTTTCAAGAATCTAAAAATGAAAATATTTTGACCTTTTTTCGTCGTTTGTGGTCACCGCCTGATTCCACATGAGTCAGTTAATCATTTTAATGTTCCATGAGTAGGTGCATCCAAACTTTGTCAGTGTAATTCAGTAACTGCTATGTAACTAACTGCTATGTATATAACTCGTGAGAGTGAGGAAAGTAAGTTAGTAGTTCCTCAGGATTGGCTTGGATCTGGGACAGATTTGAAATGGCCTGTATATGTTTACAGATGTTTTTACACAAAGAAGTTATTAGGTTTAGATAGATATGTAAACTTGTCCAGTGTTCGTACTCTCAAATACTCTAAGAAGGTGGCGGCCCAGTACCATTTATTGCCCTCTCTGGTTTACGATCTGCAGGGCACAAACAAAATATAAAGTCAAGTTATTTTGACATGGGATTTGGTTTAGAAGAGGTTGATGTTACTATGAAAAAGTAGATAGAAATAAAGATGGATGACTCCAAAGTCATCTAGCATTGTATCATTATGTTGAGCAGTACAGAAGTGAAGCAGCGTCAATGGTTTAAGGTCTGATGGCACTGTTTGTTCAACGGCATTCAGACACCTCTTCTAATTGGTACTTTAAAATGTGCCCATTACATTCAATTGTGCGCACCCAGTTTGTATAGTTTCCATAGGACAGCACTGGCATTAGAATGAGAAGCTCTGGTGCTGCCCCACATAAGGTCACCATGCTCAATTACCAAGGCTGGGTTTTCTCTGATGAAGTGATGCATCACCATCCAGTACCTTTTGGGATGAGTTGGATGGTTGTTTGTGGTCCAAAACTACACTATATGGACAAAAGTATTGGGACACCCTTACTTTCAGTGAAGGGTAATCTTAATGCTTCAGCATACCAATACATTTTGGACAACGCCATGCTTCCACCTTAGTGGACACAGTTTGGGGAAGACCCTTTTCCATTCCAGCATGACTGTGCCCCAGTGCACAAAGCAAGGTCCATAAAGACATGGATGGATGAGTTCAGTGTGAAAGAACTTGACTGGGCTGCACAGAGCCCCGACCTCAACCCCATCCAGCACCTTTGGGATGAACTGGAACGGAGATTGTGACCCAGGCCTTATCATCCAACATCAGTGCCTGAACCTCATAAATGCCCTATAGAATGAATGGGCACAAATTCCCACAGAAACTCCAAAATCTTGTGGAAAGCCTTCCAAGAAGAGTGGAAGCTGTTAGAGCTGCAAAGGGGGGACCAAGTCAATATTAAAGTCTATGTATTTGAATACAGTGTCATTGAAGTCCCTGCTGGTGTAATGGTCAGGCGTCCCAATACTTTTGTCCATATAGTGTATCATCCAACCAGACCTCACTAGTGGTCTTGTGACTGAATCAAACAAATCCTCACAGCAATCTCCCAACACCGTCTATAGTTTCAGTAAATCTTAATCTGAGTTTGAGTTTGTATTCAACAAATCAGTGACGCCTGCACTGACATAATTGCGTTTCTGAAGTCTTGAATTAATCTTTCTGCTAATTCTTGTTGTGCTTCATCTGATATAAAAATAGAAACCTGCCTAGTGTGTGAACCCTCCAGGACCTCGGCTCTTGCTCTTCAGTGGGTTTTACCGCCCCATCCCCTGGCAATGGGTGGAGATCTAGTAAGATAAGAATAAAGTGTTTGGTTAGTTGGTCTCCAGAATGTTAATGGAGTTATAAAGAAGAATGCTTTGCTCCATTGTCTGTGAGGAAGACCTCTTGGCTTACGATTTCCATTTTGTGTGATGTCAGCAGAAACAGGGTTATCCACAGCTGATGCCACAGTTTCCAGTTGCACCTGTTTGGAACACATCTTCATTTTTAAGAGGCATTGCTATTTAGGTGGATTTTTTCCATGTGCCATGATTTCCAAGTTAGTGCAAAGTATGTAGTATTTGCATATCTGAGATGATAAAAGTTTAAATTGATTGGGATAATACTGGACAATAATGTAAGAAAGATCAGTGATTGCTTACAACTCGAACTAATGCAGTGTTTCTCTCTTCTGGACTGTTCTGCTCCAGGTCAAAGGACTGTCTGCAAAGCAGCACAAAAAGCTGATGTTAAAGATAAGATAAGATAATCCTTTATTAGTCCCACAAGTGGGAAATTTGCATTTATTTAGCAATTATTTATTTTTAGCAATGAAGTGAGATAGACATTTATGTTGCCATCCTTGAGCCTGTGCAGCTCCATTCATAAACAAAAGTGGTGAATTGAATTACACATGCTGCACTCTGCTGGTTAAAATTATAACTGCAGTTTCAACTCATGTTATGCGTTCACCTGAAACAAGGTTATAAAAACCATGAAAAACTATCCTGTTCACATTCAGTAAAATCTTTGATGGCTATGATTATAACTGCAGTTTTCAACCAGTCACATCCATGAACTTGCAATAGATCTCAGACGGAAGGTTTGAAAAAAAAAAGTACTCAGCTTTACACCAAATGGAGTCAAACATCCAAGACATGTCTGATGACCAAATTTTGCTTCTTTAGTTACTAGATCTACGTTGCTAACACTATCGGTAGTCTTTAAACCACATACAGCCCTTCATTAAAGTTCTACTGACTCGTTGGTGTGGTTTAGGACGCAGGATGGTTTGTTGTGTACCATAAAAACGAGTAAAAGCTGGTTAGTCAACAGGTGTTTGGCCTATTTCTGAATCTCTGCAGAATTCAGCCTCCTTTTGTGTTCACACACATCTCACAGACCCTTATACACTAGACTACATTTGCAATTACATTCTAATTTATATTTAGAAACGTTTTCAGTTTATAAGCATCTGTCTTAATCTCTACAAATCAAAAATTACTGATCAGTAGAAACAACCGAAATTGTGAAGGTAATATGTAAAGTTCATAGTCCTTTGTGAACACTTGCTGACCAAAATGACTGCCCGCAGCGTTCAACTACACAGTTTTGTTCATTTTTATAGTTCACAAGAAGTCATACTGTGTCCTAAACCACGTCCACAAGTCTGTGGAGCTTTACTAAGGAGACTGATGTGGATCGAGAAACATTTTGAACAAATACAAGAAAGAATTTGTGTGACAGGATTTGATAGCATCATTAGGCTTGTGGCTCCAGCACTAAACTAAAGAAGCAACATTTGGACCAACCATTACATCTGGGGAAATTTGACTTTTCACCAAAATCTTCCTTCCTTTACTTTAGCCTTTAACCCACAGGCCCACAATCAGCCAAGACGTCTGTTGTCTAAAGTTTGATTTGTTAGTTTAGCAGTCAAGCTATGATACTAATATCAATAAGTGATGGACGTCTGTTAGGGATGCTTGATCAGAATCAGCCAAGATTGGAGACTGCAGATTTTTGTTCCAGTGTTTAGCAACTAACTGTTGGACAATTTATTATTATGTTTAGGCCGAACTGTCTAGAAGATTTATGACATAATTAAGGTGAAGCAGGTAAAGTGTATTTGAATGCTGCTGCTGCACCTGTACAAAACTGTTGCATCACTGTGTGTTATTCTCATATGTTTTGGCTAGTAATTTTAGTAATTAGACAACTAATTTTAGAAAATTAAAATGTCATCTTGGTCCATTTAAGAGAAAATAATGTCATTTGTATTGTAAGTTTGGCTAAAGACTGTGACCATTTAGCCCCACAGGATTTAAAAAATTGGTCAGTTTGTAAAGAAATCAGAGTAGGAATTGCTCTCTTTAACATTGGCCTTTAACACTGGCCTCGCAGCTTGAATACAAGACTTAAGAAACAAACCTGTCAACAGAGATGGACAACAAACATGTCTTAGCTGGTTAACTAAGTTTGGAGTAAGGAGAAAATGTTCCTTTAAGATTTTACTTGCATCAGTTATTAGTAAGAATCTGGTAATTGTAATAACAGTAAAAAAGTATATAATAACCTAATAATAACAACACAAATATATATATAAAAAAGTAATAGTAAATGTAATACAAATGTACACCTTTTTTGACTAAAACTAAACTAAAAATTGTCTTCATACAATTTTTAAGACTACATTTGTTAGTCTAATTTTCTGTAAAGCAAGATCAAAGGTTATGCAGAAGTATGTGACTGCTGAAGTGTAAAATATGTGCATTTTACTACGCCTCTGGTTTGTCAGACCACAGGGCTCGTTCTGGGCTTGTCTGTTTCATCCCAAGAAGAATGTGTGTAAAAGCTTAGAGTGAAACTAACAATGACAAAAGACTACAATAGACTGAAACCATCTGAAATATAATTAGGAGCACCTACTGATGTAATTATGGGCTATAAATCATCCCAGTTTGACCACGTCAGTCTAAAGACTCCCACTAGCCGGCCAGGCCAAGGGATCCAGAATAATTGTCCTTTTTCACTGATTATATTCTTGTTCTTGCTCAGCATTGGGAGAAATGTAGGGTGCAGTATTTGCTTAACATGACCCTTACACTCAACATATGCTCTGTAATGAATGAGTAACACATATTTTCTGGCAACTTCTTGAAGTTGACAAACTTGACCGTGCTGTCCTGGAATGTTCTGCGGTGAGCATGAGTGAAGAGCCTCCACTGATAAACAAAACACGGACTGAATGCTGCCACTCGAGGTGTGGGACAGATGGAAAAGAGAGAGCAACTCACCTCTGACATCTTGTGCAGAGAGCGAGGAGTGTGATGGCTAGAATGAAGAGGATAATCAGGGAGAAGACTGCGACGCCTGGTCCCCCCCAGACCCCCAGAGCTGTGTAGATTGGTGCCATAGCGCTGTTTCTACAGTCAGACAGAAAACAAAGTCATCAGTCATGAACTGCAGCTGTAGAATATACTGATCTGCATTATTTGCCTCTCATATGCAAACATTGACAAACAACACTCATGAGGCACAAAGGCATATGAAAGCAGAACAAAAAGTAAAGATACCTGTAAAACGGCCTCAAATCAGGAATCATTGCTACTATCAAAGAGACTGTTCTACTGAAATCTAACACGGCAAATAACTATTCTCTGATCAGGCCAACTACAACACCTGCAAAACATTTAGATTTTTCATTTAAACCTGGAACAGTGGTTTTTGGGCCCCTGTTATTTTGATATAATAACAATGTTATGGCTTTTGTTCTAAAAGTTTTTTTTTTTTTTGGTATTACCTCTGTTATTAAAGCACATGTTCAGATCTACTCATCAGAGGCTTTTGCACAAACTAGTTTGCACTAGTGCACACTGTCATTAAAGCAAAAGGGATAAAAATGAATCTGTCAATCTGTCTGTCTGTCTGTCTGTCTATCTATCTATCTATCTATCTATCTATCTATCTATCTATCTATATGTATTTGTGGCTGTGTGTATTGTCATTGTG
>JBBPCZ010000001.1:48441142-48461210 GCA_037974445.1 Brycinus macrolepidotus | reverse complement strand
AGTCAGAAAATAGCTCATTTACATTTCTCAGTTTTAAGAAACAAAAGCAGCCTGTTTAATTCTAGGGGATCAACATAGATTGGTAAATGTCATGTAAAAAATGAATTACAGCTGTTTTGCTACAAAAGGACACGCAATCTTTATAAGTGGAAAAAATACAAGAAAATGTATTGGCCATTTAAAACTGATTTGAACCACCCTAGTGGCAGTTATCAAAATCAGAATCAGAAAACTTTATCGATCCCGGAGGAAATTGCTTATGACTTCGAAGACACGCAGAGACAAGAACAATATAAAATATAAAGTCTCAATAAATCTAAATAAAAATCTGTAGAAAAAAACTCAATATGAGCATGCACAAATGCTGCATCTAAATACTATAGATAAGTAACACAGTTAAGTGAAATCTAACGACACAGATGGTAGTTAGGAGTACGTTATTGCACTTAGTAGAGATCAGTAGTATATAAATAATACTGATATTGCATATGTAAGACTATTGCACGTAAGATATTACACATAATGAAGTGATTCAGCACCCATTTGGAAAAACTTCACATGATACTGCACACGGTAAGACAACTGCACATAAGATGTTGCACATAATGGTAATGTTTAGCACCTGATAAGAACATTGCACAATATTGCACACGATAGACTGTTGCACATCATAGCAAAATAAAACTGAATATATTAACATTGAATAGATGAATTGAATATATTAACCAAATTCTTTGCCTGTTGCTGCTTTAAGGCCTTCGGTGAGACCGCCTCCGAGACAAGCATCTCCAAGACAGGAGTTTTTGTCCCCCCTTGCTGAGGAAGATCTAGAGTCAGAGCATGTGCCCTCCTCCATTCAGCCCCAATCTGACCAAATAGATCATCCAGGCTTGCAAGAGAACGCTGGGCAGCATAGTCCATTCCTGCCAATCGCAGCCTCTCTGGGGCCTCTGGTCCCTCCATCCTGCAATCAGACTACCAATGGTAAGGCAAAGAATAGAACTTTAATTTCTATTTGTGCTCTTTTGGGAAAGACATGTCCAGTCTGAGCACTGACAGCTGACCTGGTTTGAGCTGTTAGGGGTAACCGGAATATGGAACAAAATATTACAACATGCAGTTAAAGCTATCTGAGTAATTCAATTTCATCACCAGGCTTATTATTTACCTATCTTGTATCTACAGTAACTGCCCTTTTTATTAGTACCACCTGCCATACAGATACACTCTACAGGTACACAGTTACTGGCAGTACCATAACTGGTCCAGCACAATTTCTTAGCCCCACCACCCCTTTTTATCAACGTAAAGAGAATACTACAGGATCACGACTGACCAGATATTACTTGGGTGGTGGAATGCTCTCAATGGTAGTGGGTGGTGTGCTCAGCATTTCTGAACCAAATCTGGACTGATTACTTAATGCTAAAGAATGGCTTGTTTATTGTAATAACTTCTTTGCTCTCTTTTCTTTTCAGTGTCAACTCTGAACAGTCCTGGATCCCAAAGCAGGCCCTCAGCAGGAACCACAGACCCAGAAGAGGCATCACGTATATTGGCGGAGAAGAGGAGGCAGGCCCGGCTGCAGAGGGAGAGAGAGGAGGAGGAGCGCAGGCAGAGGGAGGAGATAGAGAGGTGAGGATGAAAAGAGAGGGACAATACATTAACAAAGACGTCAGACTTCAGTTCTGATGGGCCACAGCTCTGCAGAGTGTAATAGTAGGAGAAAACACAAAACACTGCTTTCTGAAGGCATATGGTGGGGCAGTTTCGCACCTGAGTCCAAAATGGTTTACTTTGCTATTTATAATGAAGTACTGAGGTAACTGGGGTTCTTATTTCTTTGATATTTAGTGTTTGATTCCTTCTTAAAAATCAAGATCCTATCCATAAAATCATGTTCTGTCCATACATTTCTGATCATCAAAGAGGCTGAATTTGTGTGTGTGTGTGTGTGTGTGTGTGTGGCTTCAGGCGAGGGAGAGAAGAGTTGGCCCGTCGGAGGGCCGAGGAGCGAGAGAGGCTGGAGGCAGAGGCTCAAAGACTACAGGAGGAGAGGAGGAGGAGGGAGGAGGAAGAACAAAGGAAGGCAGAAGAGGAGGAAGCTCAAAGGCAGAGAGAGGAGGAACAGAGAATTCAACAACAGGTGAGAAAAATATGTACATTTCTCATGCTGGTTCAAATACTTCTAATATTTCAAACTTTCAGTATTTTTTTTCCCATTAATTTGACACTTAATGGATTAAATAGTGGTTAGTGTAATATGCATATGATTGTATGTTCATGTAAGGAAATACATTCCTCCCTATCGTTTGCTGTCAGAGAGAGGAGGAGGAGGCTCGTCAGAGGCTGGTAGAAGAGCAGCAGAGGCAGGAGAGAGAGCAGCGATTCCAGAGAGAGGAGTCTGAGCGACATGAGAGAAAGAAGGTAAGACAGCCTTGAGTTACATTCAGACTGGAGTGAATTTAGGTCAGCCCTGCTGAGCACTCATAATGATCTTAGTAAGAGTCCAAGGAAAAGGGAAGGGTCGAATGCAGTGAGATAGCTGTTCATTCTTGAAAGTATTGCCACTAAAAAAAATTGTATTTTTTACCACAGCGACTAGACGAAATCATGAAAAGAACAAGGAAGACAGATGCTGCTGAGAAGGTAAGAACAATACGCTCACAGTACTCTGACCCTTTCTCATAACAACTACTTTCAACAAAATTGAGGCAATAGTTAGAGTATTGACAGTAAAGGGTACTAACTAAGTACTCTTTTACATGTAAGTAATATTTTGTTGGGTTTATTTCCTCAGACTTTGCTAAGTATTTTCCAAGAAAGTTGGGACACTTTCCAAAAATGCAATAAAAACTAAAATCTGTAATTCTGTAATTCACTTGAACCTCTATTTAACAGGCAAAAGGACAAAGAAAAGATGTTCAGTGTTTTCACTGACAAAATTATTTCTTTTTGGTAAGCATAAGGAAATTTAGAAATTGATGCCTGCAACACACCAAAAATGTTGGGACAGAGGCAAAGTAAGACTGAAAAGTAAAAGTAAATACTTCTACATAAATGTAGTGCCACTATATTTACCCCTCTGATTTCCTCTATTATTGCATATTTGTCACACTAAATGGCTTTAAATTCACATGAGAAATGTAATATAGAACAAGAAGAATATAAGGAAACACAAAACATAGTTTTTAAAATTAATTTCAGGTTATGCAACATGTATATTACCTGTGTGAAAAAGTAATGCGTAAAAACTAGTTGTGCCAACATTAGCAGCAACAACAGTCTTTATTTTCCTCTTGATTAGTAGTGGTTTTCCTTTAGGATACCATTTTGGTCCAGTTTCTTTTTAATAGTGTAGTCCTGAATGGTGACCTTACTTCAGATGTACTTCTGTTGTGTTTGTAGAGGACAGCTCTGGTGCTGAGGGTTTTATTTTAGACTAAGAGTATATCAAAAAGAGAAGATCAGCTCCTATGCTGAAATATACTGTATGGACTAAGAAGTTTAAACAGCTTTTTGATCTCCTACTAACTTCTAACAGTTATATAGATATGTATTTTTTTTACACACACACACACACACACACACACACACACATATATATATACATATATATGTATATATATATATATATGTGTGTGTATATATATCTATATATAGATATATAGATAGATAGATAGATAGATAGACCACTCTACCCTCTTCTAACTGATTGATTGCTTGATTGATTGGTTGCTTGACTGATTGATTGCCTGCTTTACAGAAACCTGCTTCATCCAGTATCAGCCTGCCAAATGAGAATATGAAGCCCATTCACAGTCTGCCATTAGAAGAAGTTATCAAGCTGCCTGGCCCAGCCAAGGCCTCTAAGATGGTTTTGGGCAATGAAGAGGACATCCTTCCTCCAGTGGCCTTCAAGGAGCGCAGGTCCCTCCGCACTCTCACGGGCCTGGAAGAAATCCAGGCCCATCAGCGAGCAGGTCAGAGAACGTTTCCTACTGGTGTAATTAAAAAAAAAAATGCTTTCTGAGACTTCTAACATAACACAGTGGGCTGTTATTGTTCTGTCAATAAATTACCAAAAGATTACAAACAAGCACCTTGCTTTAGATCCAGTTTTAAACTGCGAAGCAATGAAAAATACTCAGATCAGTCATTTTTATACATTTTTTTTCCTCTTTCTTCTCATTCCTCAGAAGTCATCTAAAGATAAATGATCACAAGATCTGCAAGGCACCTGCAAGCCTGTACTTTCCTTAGGGAAGGAAACAGATGCAGAATCGCTTCACCTGCACTTTAAGAAACCCTCTATGACACATTTCACACCTTTGAAGCTAGACAGGAGCGTCTGACCCCTATTGCTGTACTGCCTTGGTGTGTTTTGAGACCGCACCGCATGTTCGGCTCATGCTGTGTTGGAGCGTGGCACACATCAAACTAACGGCTTCACAGTGTTTTACAGTGCAACGACCTTCACCTAAAGCCTGAATATGCCATAGGTTTAGATTTATTCAGTGACGTTTGAGGTGTTGTGATGAGAATTGCTAATTGTTGCATTTATAATCAGTATAGACATTAATGAACAGACTTGTTACACACAGAACAATCATAAATCATTTTTTATGCAGGATCCCACTTTGCAGCGCAGCTACTTTGTCTTGTATTGGTATGAGTTTGAAGTACTTTTGCATCGTTCTTGCTGAACTGTGCTTCTGAAGCCTGCTGCCGAGTCCGAAGAGCCAAACTCAGCCATTTCCTCAGTTTCCTCTGACTTTCCTCAGTTTAGCATTGCTGCTATTTAGCGACTTCCAACAGAGACATATTTTTGTTTGTTTGTTTTTTTCTAGAAACTGTTAGAAACTGTACTCTCTACCCTCTTTCTAGGGGTATTTGTACAGTCTTCAGTGAGCTCGTGCAATTATATGAACATATGCATCAATTAAAATATGAGTATGGAGTGTAGGTGAACACAGTCAAATTAAATATTTTATCAGTGTAAATAAACACGCTTTGAAACCAAACCTCGGGTGTGCTGGACTGTTACTGTTCCTCTAAAACATATACCTGAATGTGACTCCTGTGATGAATGTTTTTTGCTGCATTTAGCATATTAATTTTAATATTAAACAGTAAAAATCTCACTTTTGTCGCTCTTGAGAAATCAAGTTAAGTTGTACACTGTAACATCTATGTTAAACCTTTTAAAGATAAAGTACTCATGAAGATGAAGTGACTGTGCCTGGTAAGCCACCTACTCTTCTAAATTTTGGTGTAAGATCAGCATCTCTTGGTCAGTCCACTGATTACATACAACATTTTTATATGTTGGTTAATGACCAACCAATGTAAATCTATATTTCTTTACGAAATCTAAAATCTCAAAGTAAGAATGTATTTGGTACAGACTGCCTACTTTTCCATTCATTTTATTACCACTTAATAAAGGTCACTCCAAACTGGCATATTTACCTGCATGAACTAATGTGTCAACAAAGGTTTGTTTGTTTCTAACTGATTTCAATAACATGCATTTTCTCATTTTTTACTATTTCTTTTTATAACTTCCCTGCTCTTGCCCCATATTACTTTTGTACATCTTTTTTTTTCAGACAAAATACATGTCTTGTATGCAAGATCATTGTTTCTAAAAAAAAACAGACCACGCTCTATTTTGTGTAAAATTTAGAACTGACTGGATCTTTTCTTGATGAACCAAATTTCTCAGGTTCCTCAGGAGCACTGACATGTGGCAAAACAGATGATTAAGGCGTACACAGGATAGAGGGTCCATATCTACAGGGAATAGAGAGTCAGGCCCGGGCTCTTTATAAAGGGTCTGTATTGTTCGACAATTGTGCAAAAGTAAATTTACGGTGCGGTAAATCTAATATTCTAACAGTCTAATTATACATTTAAAACTGCTCTGTAAACTTTTGAAATATATATTTTCAAGTTATCTGACAAATTCATGTTTGAAACACACTGTAGAACAAAATTTGTTTTTTCCATTTTTTCTTTTTTGTTCATTCGAATGCCTACCTGGTCATTCTAACTACACATGCATGAAGTAATAGGTCTACAAAAGCTTTTTATTTTTCAGTTAAATATCAGAAGCATGCAAGCAAATCTATTTGAAATATAAATATGAAACTGTAACACTGTGTCCTCTGTACACAAAAGTTTGTGCAGGTTTTGGCTCTTGGATCTCCTACTGAGCTCGATTGCTTGATATTCCAGTTTTGTCCACACGGTGGCACCACACCCTCTCTTCACATCGAGAGACCCTCCAAGGAGTTTACTGAACATGTTAACACTACATCCTAATACTGAGAGTATAATGTTCGTGTATATGACACAAATATATGCACACAATTATTTTTTGTATTCATTATTACTGACCAATAAAAAGCCACCTAAAATAATTATAATCATAATTATAATAAAATATAATTCACCAGACAGCTGTTTTTGACGAGCTATAACTGATATTTAACAAGCTGTTAATTGACAGCCAATGGGACGAAACAGTGCATTTAAAGTTAGAGGACAGTCTAGAATTTGACCATACAGCCAGTTAATAGCATGTCAGACATGCACTGTTATACATTCTTTTTTTTTTAAAGGAAATATATACAGTACATTACATCTACATTTTTTCAACAGTTTTATTTGACATATTTTCATGGTATTCGTGCTTCACAAGAATAAAAACCTGCAGTTTATTATTGTGTGTATACATATATATATATATATATATATATATATATAAATATACAACTCAGCACCCAGGGAGCAGTGTGTGGGAACGGTATCTTGCTCAAGGGTACCTCAGTGGTGCCACTGGCAGTTCTGAGATTCGCACCCACGACGTTCTGATCGCAGGTCCAACTCCATAACCACCAGGCCAAATAAATTGAAAGAGTAGCTTAAGTAATGTTTGGTGTCAGACTCAGTACAGACTTCATGCATACTTCAATTTTGCTTTTGTGACATTTTATTTCAGTTCTTCTGGGGGATTGAAAATGCAGACATACTATATAATTAGGGGTGTGAAAAATAACCATTTTAGATACATCACAGTTCTCTTTAAGAGATTCTGAATTATTTAACAAAACATCATAATATTATTTTTATTTCCAGTTCATCCCAAAGGTGTTGGATGGGGCTGAGGTCAGGGCTTTGTGCAGACCAGTCAAGTTCTTCCACACCGAACTCATCCAACCATGTCTTTATGGACCTTGCTTTGTGCACTGGGGCACAGTCATGCTGGAATAGAAAAGGTTCTTCCCCAAACTGTGTCCACAAAGTTGGAAGCAAAATGTCTTGGTATGCTGAAGCATTAAGATTACCCTTCAGTGAAAGTAAAGGTGTCCCAATATGAAATACTTTTGTTCATATATATGTGTGTATATATATATATATATATACACACACACACATGTATATATATATATATTATACGTAAAATGGATCAATGTATGCAGTGCCTAGAGATTCCCATCCATGTAATGTTTTATATGAGGGAGTTCAGGTTGTCCCCAACTTTTTTGAACGATCTGTAGACAATAAAATATAATCCAGGACGCCGTCCTTTGCAATCTTTTGTTTTGAAACGAATGTATATTTTTCTATACCAATTTTAGTGTATGTAGGATCAGAGGTTTGCAGGGTTAACACATTTTTTGCTCATAAAATATCGAAAATCGCCTCTGATGTGGACCGCAGGATTTAAGACCGTCTGGATGTGAGCGAGTAGCGGTGTATCGCTACACCCCCAGTCAGCCATATTAAGCAGAATCTCCTCCATCTCGCCCCACTGGACCAACTTCAGGACATACGCATCTCAGAGCGGGCTGTGCGGGCGAATGAACCCTCCTATACACTCACAACCTAGTAGAAAAGAAGACCCGAACCTGCTAGTACCGACATGGAGGCCGTTAAAGCGTTTAATGGCGAGGTTTGTCCGAAATCCGTTCATTAAATCCCGAGCTCTGAGCTGGGTTCAGGCCACAGTTCAGTTCAGTGGCTGTTGCTGTTAGCCTGCTAACCTAGCCTGCTAGGCACTTTACTGCAACACTGCATCCATTTCTCCTACACTTTTAAACCTGGACTGATTATACAAGTCCAGATAAATTATATTAACCTCAAATATTAAAAACCACTGTGTCATTTAAGCCGTAGTTCAGACTGGAAGCACCTAGAGCTAACTTAGCTTAGCCTAGCCTGCTAACTTAAACACAAAAAAGACTAGCAGAGATGTGCTAACGTTTAAAATTGCACAAAAAGTGACTCTCAGCAGCATTATAAATTGAATTAATGAGCTGTTAGGATCGATAAGGGTTAGGATAGATAGTTTAAGACATCAAGATTGTTGTGCGTCGGTTGGTAACATGAAATTTGTTCTATTTGTAAGAGTCAAAATGCCCAATTGGTCAGTAAATCTGATGGGAGGGCTACATTTTCCTGCTTTAAGTGGTTAAAATGGCCCTAAAATCTGATCTTTAATGCTTATTTTCAACACTGAGGTCATGGCTCGAGTGTTTCACCTGTTTGCTATTCATGGAGAGCATATATAACATACTGTTATTATATAACGCCCAAAATAAAGGCCGGTTGCACGTAATGCTGCAGTGAATGTATCTGGGAGTGCTGGGCCAACAGGGGCTCTATTAGTCTTAATAGTTAATAATAATAATAACTGCTAGTCAGTAACAATTAATATTATTAATATTCTTTAGTCTCTATTACTCTTAATTAGTCTCTGTTGTCAGCAAATCTGATGGGAGGGCTACATTTGGCCACTTTAAGTGACTAAAATGGCCCTAAAATCCAAACCTTAATGCTTATTTTCAACACTGAGGTCATGACTTGAGTGTTTCACCTGTTTGCAACTCATGGAGAGCAATGTGTAACATACTGTTATTATATAACCCCCAAAATAGGCTGGTTGCAAATAATGCTACAATAAATTGACCTGGGAGTGCTTGACTAATAGGTGCTTTATTAGTCTTAATAGTTAATAATAACTACTAATAATTAATATTAATAAGTAATATTATTAATATTCGTAAAATCTATTAGTCTTTAGTAGTCTCTGTTATCCTTACTGGAAAGTGGTTAAACATGAACAGAAGTTGGTTTGAATAGAATAGAATATCTTTATTGTCATTACAATACACAGGAATGTACAGGGCAACAAGATAAGATTTGCAGCTCTATAGATGCTTATCTCTTGCAACTATAAGTGTAAAATATATAAAACAAATAACAAGTGAAGTGTAATATAAAGTGGAGGATGTATCTGCTGTACCAGAATAGACCAGTATTTAGGAGACAGAATAAAAAAATAAATGACCAAGAACTAGATGTGAGACATTAATAGATATATAACTAGAACTAACAGTATAGGTATCAAAAATAGCAGCTAGTCAGTATCAAGGAAAAATAATTAAGGCACAGTAAACAGTATTCAGCCCCCTGTTCCCCACTTTTGTTCTTGGAGGACATCTACACTGTTCTTCTTGCATGGACTCTCTTTCATGATCTCAGCATCTTCATGTCAAACTGTTTAAGACTGGCTCTTAAAATTAAATTTAGTAAAACCAAATGAAGGTTAAAAAAATACTGGCTTGAAGCGTATTGCTGTTTAACATATCCACTTAAACTAGTGCAGATAAACGCAAATGATCGAAATAAATGCACTAATATTTTATTTTTAAAAATAGGATCATAGAATAGAAACTGGACAAAATAGAATGTATTAGCGCTCTAATGTATGTCGCTCTGGATAAGAGCGTCTACTAAGTGCCGAAAATGTAAATCTAAATTTGTCTCTAAAAAGCACTTCCAAACACCAAAATCACATTTCCTCATTAATTAAGAGGTGTGTCCCAATACTTTTGACCATATAGACATACGTACATATAAATATATAGATTGTAAGGTGTTTTTATTAGAATCTCTAATGTATAGATAGTTTAAGATTGAACATTTGTTTAACTTACAAGTTACCACTTGGTATTATTTTCTCTTTGGCCTGCACAAGGAGAGACCTGTTCAGTGGAATTGTGGAATGATCTTGAGTGCAGATGTAGTAAAGACAAACTGCAGTCTTACTTTCTTGTGAGACATCAAGTCAAAGTTATCATAAGTTGTCATTCCATGAAGCTGCCTTCTAATTAAATTTGTGTCTCCAATGTTTTTCAGCTGTACTCTCTGAATGAATACAAGCCTCCGATCTCCAAGGCGAAGATGACCCAGATTACCAAGTCAGCCATCAAAGCTATAAAGGTAAGTATTTAGATAAACAGAAGTAGGAAAGAGTGACAAGATTTAGAATTATGCACCATTCTATTATCTCAGATTTTTTCCAAGCATCTCATAAATTTCCTTAGATGCAAATGAATGACCAGCTCCCGTTGTTGACTGATGAGCTGTAACAGTCCAAATCCCTTCCATCACAGATTTCACAGTGGTCCAGACATGGACCTAAGTAATTACAATTGAAGTACAGTAGCTTTAAGTTCCTGGTAATAAAATGTATCCTGGATCCACATACTTACTGCTGTGAAATCAGCCTGTCTCCTCATGTATATACTTATTTTCTTGCAGATCACAAAACAGATATTAATGAAACTAGAGACTAAAGACAAAACTAGTGTGCAAAACCTTAAAAAATGCAAAGCCATAAAAGTATAACACTGTAAATATTTTCATACTTTAGGTTTTTTCAGTAATCATAGTGTGCAGCAAATTGAATGAACAGTAACAATAGACCAGTTTTATGTTATAAAGGGCATTTAAGTGACATTTTACATGCACATATACATAATTGTTATGTATATGTAAAAGTCTGACCATTGTCTCAGCACTCTGAGTAATGTTTTGTTGATGTGATCTAGCTGTGCAGTGACCGTGTCTCCAGTCTCCTCATTGCTGCTCTCGAAAAGCAGTGATAGTTTTTCAGCACTTGTTTTGAAGAAAAGTTTTTTTTTTTTTTTTTTTGAAACTCTGAGGACATATTTTTGTAAGTCTCTCAGAAGTAGCAGTGGAACCCGGTAGTGCCTTACTGTGTCTGTCTTCACATTTTGAAAAAAGTTGTAGGTTGGTCTTTGAAGCTAAATCCCTGCTTTGATTGTATCTGCAAGATTGTGTATTTGATCCTGTGAATGTCTGCCAATGGACAACAAAGTTAAAAGAAAAAAAAAAGTAAAAGTAGCAGATGAACCATATACACTGATGTAGTGTAGGTCTGTCCTGAGATTTCACTGGGATATGCAAGACAGTACACACGGCAAACAGTCAGAAAGCTCTGCTTTTCTGGAATTTGAAGTTTATCTGAAGCGATTGAAAATGTATTTAAGGTCCAGCTGTTATGTATGTTTCAAAAGAATTAGTATGCTTTTCATAAACAAAACTCAGTTTAATGGTGCCAGTGATGTCAGAGAGTACATTTACATTTAGCAGACGCTTTTATCCAAAGCGACTTCCATTCTCTAACTACAGGTGACAGTCTCCCTAGAGCAACTTGGGGTTAAGGCTCTTGCTCAGGAACCCAGTGGTGGTATGCTGAAGGTAGGATTTTAACCCATGACCTCTTGGTCCAGAGGCAAGTATCCTACCCACTAGGCCACCACCATCCCAGAGTAGACTAATTATCAGTCTAATTATGAGATCAATCTAGCATTAAGCATTTAACAAGTATTTAGATAGCTAATAGATAATGGCTCAAGCTTTTATTATCACCTATCGGTAAACTCGCCATTCAACGCTTTAAAGAAAGGTATTGACTCTAGTTAGAGAATTGTCTCTCCCTGCTTGTCACACTAGTTACAGAGTTTAACATATTGGAAAAAGCATGATGTCCTTCATAAGACTTTATAACCTAACTCCAGGTTTAGTGTGCCTGTCTCTCATATTTGTATCCTCAAAAGTAGATTGTGTGTGTTTTTTTTTAATGCTCAGTATGCTTTTTTTTTTTTTTAACATACATGGAAACAAATATGACAGATTGGACTTCAGAGATTAAGCAGCTGTGATGTTTACCTTTTGATTCGTTAGCATTGTGTTTTTTGGAGCCAGCTTGGTGTATTCCATTGATGAGACTACTTGTAAGTGTCAAGGTGAAACACAGTGGACTGGTGCCAGGGAGGGCTCACTTGTTTCCCCTCACAGTCTAATGAAACTATTCAGTTTTGACAGTTGGTAAATAGTGTAGGGTGGAATTTTTTTGCTGAATTGTTAATCCTAAAACAGTGACACAACCAAAAGTATCCCAAAGATTTGTGGACTGGCAAACAGAGCATGGCAAATATACTTACTGTATGTGTCAGTGGTCATGTTATTGTTCAACACCTGGCCTGAATTTAACTCCTGTTTCTAAATGAAATCAAAATAAAACTTAACATTGAATTATTGTTAAGCCTTTGAACCATTCAGTAAAACATGGTTGAGTAATGTTGTAATCGAGAGATCTCTGAGACTTGTTGAAAGCCTGTTATAAAATATGTAGCCTTCTTTTCAACTTAATTAATTGAATTTAACTAATTCAGTTGGCCTGCAGATGGATTCAGATGGAGTTAAACTGATTTAATGCAGATAGCTTTTAATGTTTAGTTAGTGTTTAAGACTCAATGTAAACTTTGTCTTGTTAATATTACACAAGAAAAAAGCAAACATTTTAAATAATTGTTCTTAGGTTTTACTTTTATTAATCTTTTTGTAGCTGGAATTCGGTGCCTCTTCTTCTCCTAAAGTTTTTAAAATATGGGGATGGTTCCAATGTCAAAACATCCGTTAACATATCTTTTAGTGCGCGTGTACACAGCTTATCTGTCAGATGATCAGGGACAGAGTATTGATCATTAAAAAAAAAAAAAAAAAAAGATTTTTGTGGTCTAGTCTCTGTAATATACTGGGAGAGAGAGAGGATGATCGAGTCCCCTTTAAACTGTGTGTCGGAGAGAGAGTCTGACGTCATGGTTATGGAGGCTGGAAACGGACAAAAAGGGGAAAAAACACACAGTAGACTCAAAAACAGACTTCAAGACACCAAAGCTCAGGTCAGTTACATAAAAAAGACGTGTTTCACCCTTTATTGGGGTTTAATTAAAGATAATCGACCCATGAGTGCCGCTACGCGTTCAGTCGTCCTTACCCATAAATGACTTGGTAAGAAATGGCAGTTGTGCTAAAGCGCCAGCCTCTTAATCAGAAGACTGCGGATTGAATCCAGGAGTGAGAACTTTTTTATTTATTTAATGCAAACATTTTTGTGCCAATAAAACCAATGTTCTTGTGTCTTCTAACACTGGTTTTAGTGATCATTTGGTCATACGTGAACACACCACAGCACAGTGTGAACAGCACGAAATTCTTCCTCTGCATTTAACCCATTCACCAAGTAAGGCAGCGGGCAGCCAGGAGCAGTGTGTGGTGACGGTACCTTGCTCAAGGGTACCTCAGAGGTGCCTAGCGGTCTTGGGAATCGAACCCACGACTTCCTGATCACAGGGCGAACACCCTAACCACTAGGCTACCAGCTGCCCCCATAGCAACCATGCAGTCACGCGTCTTGTTTTCTCTTGGAAATGCATCTAGCTTAATCTGATTTTTTTTTTTTTTCTGCTTTCCCCGTTTTGCAACGTCATGACACACAAAGTCTGATCCAGTGGTTTTCCTGGAGTGTAATCCTGGGGGCCGACTATATCGGTTTCATGCATTTTCATGCATTCATTTATTTATTTATTTATTTATTTATTTATTTACATTTATTTATTTTTTATTTCTGTGGCCTCTTAATGCATCTATCTCTCCTGGTGATGGGTTTGGTCTGTTAGAAAAACAAAAACATGCATAAGGTCTCCAGTACTCCAGCGGTCAATTCACTAATTGTTTACAGCAAAGACTTTTTCTTGACTTAATGGGATATGCCACTTTAAAGATTGATAGCTGAGGTGATATTGCAGCTTGTGAGAAAATATGTGAGTAGTTTGATTTGGTAAAGTGTTCTTGCTGTGTTGTTGGGAAGCCTGTATCTGTGTCTGACGAACTGTTTGGTAGATGCTTTATCCATTTATTAAGGTGATGGTTACCAGTAGGAAATATGTGCTGGTGGTTGGAGAAAACCACTGTGTCATTGAAGCCTGGAGTCCCATATCACTCCACAACCTGAGAGCTGATGTGGTTTCTATGTCATGTACTGTCCCTGTGAGTTCAAAACGTGCTTTATTCAAGCCTTCAGTAAGTGCTTCCCGTTAGTTTGTTCAGGGGACCATGAAAGTAGCTCAGGATTTTTATCTTTTTATTTTTTCCATAAATCTAATTGCACTACACATACGTTTTACCTGGTAAAATGCCTCATGCCTGGTAGTGACCTCTTTCTTCTCCTTTTGTTGTTGCTTACTGGCGGTTAGTAAATAGTTTTTAGGTACATTGCGATCACCTTCTGATGGTAGTAATTGTTACTCTCAGGTACCAGGGAAAAAAGACATTTATTTATTTATTTATTTATTTATTTATTTAACAAAATGGAAGTTGCATAAACTGTTCTTTTTATTGTATAATAACTATTCAGGAGTCTCAGGTCTATGAGTTGTGATTTCAAGTCAGGTCTTAAATTTCGGAGGTGCACATCCAAGTCCTGCTTCAGGTCTTCAGTAACGATTCTGAGTTTTAAAAAAAGAAAACCGATTAAAACACTGTCGTTTTTTATATAATGAAGTATATAAATATCGGATTTGTGCATATACCACATTCATTTCGGGAGGTCCTGACCCGGGTTGTTTTTGCATTTTTTTTTTTCCCCCCCCCCCTCTCACTTTTGAGTTGTTAGCCGTGTGTCAGTTAACAGGCGACACATGTAGGGGTGTTTAAAGGCATTGCAACAGATTTTATGGTCCTTTGACTAATTACAAAATGGAAATATTTAATACACAGCTGAGGTTGGGGGAATTGGGTTTTTGCTTCCACTCATTTAGGCAGAAAATAGCAAACATTACTATAGAGTTGTTTTCCATAGTGCAGTATGTGTTCCTTTGGCCTTTAGGACATTTCAACACATCACATTTTATCTGGAGTCATTCTGACTCTCTCAGGATCATCCCAAGGGTTGCTTGAGTATCCAGGTCCATATCAGATGTGGTACATTATGCCTGCAGAATACAGGACTCGTGAGTAATCATGCAAATAGATTAGCTTTAAACTGAAAGATCGCAGAACGAGCATCCACACCGAGCCTGTAGAGGTTTCGTGAGCCATGTGAATTTTGCATCTCATCCGGCATTCTCTTTAATGACCAACCAAACAATTTTCTTAACAATGTTATTGCATTGTTAGCTCATTCCTTATGTCCTGCAATGTGATTGTTTGCATTCTGTGAATAACACCTTTTTTCCCTTCCCTCAGCAGCTCTCCCTGCTCCCCCAATGCACTGAAAGTGAAGCAGGAGGATGGGGCGTGAGAGAGTTTCAAAGTGATAAGGGAACCCCTAACCAGCTTAGGTAGGAGATGGGCTGTTTTAAAAGGAGGATGAAAGAAGCCAAATTAAAAAATGACTCAAAAGCATTCTTTCATGTAGTCTTTAGTGAGACACCTTTTAGATCATTTAAGGATCTCTTTGTTCCAACATCTTTAGTGATGTGTTTAGTTGTGTCTAGAGCTTTGTTCAGCTTCTGCTGCTGTAGAGTTTTGTTGGTTATTGATGGATTGATAGACCTTTTGTGGTATATTTGGCCCGATTACTTTACTCAGTAATTGAGCATGGCCTATGACAGGAAAGGTGGTTACCATAATTTTAATGTGATATAATTGAATGCTAGGAATAGCAGATTAGGTCAGAAGATGTAAAAGGTTTAGATTATAGGGTTGGATTTATTTGTGTTGGTTTCATTTATGTTTTATGTAGACTTTGTTTCTTAGCCCTTTGGCAAAAGCAGAATTAAGGCTGTTATTGACTATTTTTGCTAATTTACAGTATGGTCAGAATCTCCTCCATAGAAGAGTCTAGGTGTTGTAATTTCTTTTGAGCATTTATTTTGCTTTGGATTTAAAATGTTGTCATATGGCATCTCTGTGATTGGGTTGTAGTTTATTGTGCTTGATTTGGCCTTTTTCAGATGACATTGAATCTACTAGAATTTGTTTGTGCCAGTTTGCGGTTAATTTGAAGTCTTCTAGTCTTTGAGTCTTGAGTTAGGTGGGCTTGGTGTTGGTGACTGTTGGCACTGTCTGTGTAATTTTTAAATTCATAAATATGTGAAAAGATGTATTTGAGTATTTGGCCTCATTTCTTTCTTTGGTTAACCAGCTATATGTCTTTGTTACAAAACTCAGCAAGTTAATACCATAGTTGCTGTTATAGCAGAAATAAGCCTTGCAGATATCTGTCCAGACAGTATGTGACACAGAAGTGGGACAAGGAAGGGGTACTGCTGTCTCGGTATCAATCAAAATGTGACCTCATGTGCATTTTAGGGCCTCCAGCTACATACAGTACATAGTTGAGCAGTGTTTTGGTGGGTGATCCCTCCAGAACACAGTCCCCTGATCATGATTTTTGCTGTAAGGATTTCCCATTTTTTAAAATTTTTTCAGTATATCAAACAACCAGGCATTTACTTAAGGTGTTGAAATCGGAGAACTTTGATTTCTTGTACTGTAACCGCCATTATGTTTTGGACGTTGAAATTTCTTCCCATTGTCACCTCTAGCAGTGTCTTACCAAACTCAAGGACAAACTGGTGATGTGGTCTTAGCACAACTAAGAAAAGCCATTACAGCCTGGAAAGTTAGCACGGTTTATTCTTCATTAATGTAGTATAGCTCTTCAAAGGGCAAAGACATCAACAGCAGCTTATTTTTGAGGCTTTGATGCATTTTGTTGCTTTGCCCACTGGAGACTTTTTGCTTTCATTGATAATTTATATAATTCATTTCATTTCCCAAGCTTAATTTCTCATCAAAAGTTGATGTCTAGTCTCACTCCATTTTTTTTACTCTTTGATCCAGTTTGATTTTTTAAATAATCTTAATGTTGGGCATCAGCAGATGCCAAGTGCAGTCTGATATATTTATTTGTGTAGATGATACAAATTGTTTTAACAACAGCAACTTGCTTAACAGGTAAAGCACTGACATTGCAGAAAGTGGACATTTAAATCTCTCACTTACTCACTTTCTGTAACTGCTTATTCCTCACTATGATCGTGGGTACCCAGGGCCTATCTCAGGGCCAATGGCCGCGAGGCAGGGACTCACCCTGGGCGGGGCCAAATTTGAATCTTTCACTTTAAATTAGTTTCAGATCACAGACATAAGACATCGGTCAGTGTCGCTTGCTGTTATCCAAGTTATAGATAATGTCAATTTATGGCTCATCTATGACACTGGTCCCAATCCCTCGATTTGAGACATATGAGTGAAAGTGTTATGTCAATGATCGAATGTTATTACCTGGGTCATTAGCATACAAGCTTTGTGGAGCCTTGCCCATATACATCTTACCCCAGTTGTGGTCATATTTTAACTGTTACATGTCAAGGATCTGTCAGCTAGTTCACTCACTCCTATAACTTAACAATGATTAAGCCAATATACCTTGCATTCTGTGTAATTGCTAAGTAATTGCTAAGTAATGCCTAATGGAACGAGCATAGAAAATTAAGAGATTGTAGCATTCACTGGCCATAGAACTACCATAAGAATTTCAAGTAGAGATTCAACACACCACAGCACAGCACACAGTGTGAACACTGTGAAATTCTTTCTCTGCATTTAACCCATTCATCAAGTGAAGCAGTGGGCAGCCAGCGATGCAGCGCCAGGGGAGCAGTGTGTGGGGACAGTACCTTGCTCAGAGGTACCTTAGTGGTGCCACTGGTAGTCATGGGATTCAAACCCACGGCCTTCTGATTCCCTAACCACCAGGCCACCAGCTGCCTGCCAGCTATTAGTTACTACTTCTAAAAGTATTCTGTATTTCAAATGATCTATTATTGTCCATCTAAAACCAAAGTCATAATGATTTTAGGCTTGATATTTATGTCAATTTTATTAAACCTCCTAATGGCAGAAATACTCTTCCCAGTGAAACGTCTTAACTGATAGTCACATGAAAAGAACTAGTACGTGGTTCCTCTTTGCTGTCTGCTGTCTTACTGGATTTCAAACATTGTATAATAGTCCTACTCCAGAAGTTTGCGGTCAGCCTTGTCCTATATAGAACGTAGTGTAATATGTAAAAGAGACAATATTAATAATAGAGTTAATATAACCCTGTCTTGTAACATTAATAGATAAAATAGTAGGCTAAAACGCTTATTTTCTTCCGTTTTACCTTTAAAATGTTACCTGCCACACTGAAAACACGCACAGCTCTTGGCCACTTTGTCCCCTTCCCCAGTGATGCTCAATTAATGATGGTTAGGAGGCGAGATCAAACAATTGTATGTCAGTTGCATATGTCTTGTTAGACATTTTTCAGATTACAATGTTTTCGTTACCCCTCCCCCCCTTTTTAGTTTTTGTTTTTGTTTTGTTTTCTGGGTTTCACACAGCACTAGTCATAGCTAATTTCTCTGACAGCGTGCCTTTCCTCAACAGTGAGAAGCAGGCCACTGGAATTGTCTGTTCTCAAAAATTGCTCTTAAAGATAATACTAGGTCTAGAGTCTACCTAAGTTTCAGAACAGAAATAAAGTCAACAACAGTATAGTTGGCATTTGTTCATTAGTGTGGTAATTGTCTAGGTAATGTACCAGGCAAAACTATACCAGCAGAATGACTGCACTTGAAAATGAGTCATCTTGAAAACACTACATTACTTAAAACTTTGCAAAGAAGACACACTTCCTTCAGACAACTGTACAGAACAAGGAATCTGATATAAAAGTAAGGTGGTCTTTTAGTCACGCGTGAACACACCACAGCACACCACTCAGTGTGAACAATGTGAAATTTGTTTCTCCGCATTTAACCCATTCATCAAGTCAAGTGGTGCGCCCAGGGATCAGTGTGTGGGGACGATACCTTGCCCAAGGGTACTTCAGTGGTACCACTAGCAGTCTTGGGATTTGAACACATGACCTTCTGAACGCAACTCCCTAACCACCAGCCCACCAGCTGCCCCAACCTAATCACCCTAGATATAGAGCCTGTACAATGAAATGCTAACCTTCAAAATGTTAAATCCACTACATGTTTGATAAGCGATATGTATTAATGTTTTTTTCTCGCCATCTGTTTGAATCTAGGGTAGCTGGCTCTGGAATACTTTGTCACTTCTGGATGCAAGAGCTGTTTAGCTCAGATTTGTGGATAGTTGGGTCGGATAACATTCCCACTATAAACGCACCACACCAGAGTTTGTTTGGGACCGAACTGAGACCACTTCCTCTCAAGGGTCTCAGCGCAGTTGTCTTGGTCCGTACCCAAATGTGATTACTGTGTTCCCAAACATATCGCACCAAGGGGGAAAAATGAACCAGAGACCAATTTAACCGGTCTGAAAAGTGCAGGTGTGAAAATACCCTGAGACTAGAGCTTTCACAGCGTGTTCATTTAAAATGTATGTTTCTTTGTTGTCATTTTAATTAATAGGAAATGCATAGAGGAAACGTTCACCATCCCTAAGGGATACAGAATATGCTGTTTAGTTGTGGCCCCCCAAGTCCTTTTGCAGACCTTCATTTCACACCACAGTTGCTAGTGGTTCGCCATTGGTTTTACTTAGGCTCTTATTTAAATTTTGTTTACTGCCTTCAGTTCTCTTGTGAAGCTAAAAGTGTTGCCTAATTGCCAGGACTGTGTATAATGCTGTGTTTTGTCTGTTTTTTTTTGTCTGGCAGTCAGGGTTGGTATGGGCATTTTTTGGTTTAGCTGTTTATCATGGTGCCAAAGAATTAAGGGTGGTGGCCCACTATAGAAAAATGCGGAAACACTGTTTCTTAGTTTGGACAGTTATAGTAAATTTGTGTGTGTGTGTGTGTATGTGTGTGTGTGTGTGTGTGTCTGTTGCTCCACAGCTTGTGTTATGTGTCCTCTTACCTTTCCTCCGTGGTTTCGTTTCT
>JBBPCZ010000001.1:48417023-48439482 GCA_037974445.1 Brycinus macrolepidotus | reverse complement strand
GGCAACACACGGAAAAAGCTGTGTAAGACAGTTCTGTTCCAAGGATTTTAGATCCTGTCCTGTATATATTTAATACCGAGCCACTAGTGATAAAACAGTAACCACATAGTGTGTGTGAGAGAGAGAGGAATGAGTGAAATGTTTTCAGAAATTATTTCTTAAGTGCATGTGTATACAATAAAATGTTTGTATTATTTGTCACAGAGTTTTTTCATCAGAAAACCGTGTCTACCTATATTAGTTTACATGGTGCTTTCACCACTCGCAGTATGGCGGACACACTGGCGTATCGTGTCAACTGGGAACACAGAGAATGCGGCGTCTACCCTGTATGTGTCTATGCGTTTGGGAGCCAAAGGAGCCGGATCTTCTTAGTGATCTGTTCCAAATGATCCAACTCATTAAAAAGAGCCGAAATTCCCGTAACTAATCACGTGATAGTGTAGTAGGAACAGCAGACTCTGGTTGAGCATATCTGCACATTATGAGATGTCACTTTTCTTGTACTTTTATTTTAATTTCTCTTGGTTGTGAGAGACGATCGCCATTGGCAACTGAAATGAAAGGACTAGTCGCAAAATAAATAATCTAGTCGCATTGACGACCATTTTAGTCGCCATCTGGAGCCCTGCAACCAGCGGGGTCTGTAAAACACACAAGGGTCATAGACATATATAATTCCAGCAAGGTCTGAGTAACAAGTGAAAATGGAATTATGGTTTGTTTATCAAGAACTTAACCGCAACTGATGAAGCAGCTTATGCTGGGTTTAGGAAGAGTTTAACATACTTTGCTTTGTCTTTAGATAATATTTTTGCCTCTTTATTCTCAGTTTGGGTTTTAAGGATGATGGTAACACAAGAAAACTGCTTTTTAAATATTGTTTTCTATTTACTGATCAGTACTTGTAAATGATTTTCAAAAGATATTTTAAAAATAAAGCAACAGTGTAAATAGCACCAGCTGGTAGCCTAGTGGTTAGGACATTCACCCTGCGATCAGGAAGTCGTGGGTTCGATTCCCAAGACTGCTAGTGGCACCTCTGAGGTACCCTCGAGCAAGGTACCGTCCCCACACACTGCTTCCCGGGCGCCGTGTTCCTGGCTGCCCACTGCTTCACTTGGTGAATGGGTTAAATGCAGAGGAAGAATTTTGTGCTGTTCACACTGTGCGCTGTGGTGTGTTCACGTATGACATAATGGTCTCTTTGACTTTTCACTTTCACTATGATAAATCGACAGAATAATATGCCCCAATCATGCACTCATGCATTGCACACTTGTACCTTTTTATGGATATCTCCAGTATTCTTAGAGAAAATTTAGTCTAACAGGTTTTTTACCCTTTGCCTGGTTTATGCAATGAATAAGTAATGAAATTTTTCCTCTGTGCTACCTTGTATTTATATCCCATTGAAAAAGGATGTCATGAGTACGTTCTTTTCTGAAGGAGTTTGACTCTTTCTCTTGGGTTAAAAATATAAATCTGAACAAAATGTAACTGAAGTATGTTTCCTTTCTATAGTGGTGCACCAGGACATCTAGCAATTTGTACCTGAATTTCATGTCTGATTTATTTATTTTTTTTTCTTGGTGGTGATATTTCTTGATCAGTGACACCTCCCAACCCTTCTCAAAATTAATTCCTGGCACAGTCCTTTGTTAAAGTGGTTAACTAAAACTTAAGTCAGTGTTCAGGGATGGGCTTAATATATGACAACTGCTGAGTGCCAGCTGTCAGTGGACTCCAATGATTCTAGAAGTGTTTTGTGCATCTTGTGATCCATAGTGGCACCTCAGTCATGTCACCCACAAAGTATGCATTTGTGAACGCTTAATTATGGAGGAATCAAACAGACTCATTAATTAACATTATCTGACTGCCACCTACAGACTTTTGCATCTGTGCCACATCATGTTGTACAATGAGCCCATCAACACTACAGTACGGATGTTAGTACTGTTTAAAGATTTTATAAGCTTGTACAAATTTTTGCGTACGACTGTATTCAGTTCCAAATGTTACACATAAAAAGAATTAATATTCTAATAACATTTACATATTTTGGCTGCATGTTTAATTTAATTTGATGTTAAGTGCATTCATAAACATCTTATTCTCAAGTTCCTTATTTAATTCAGATCTGCTGTGACATGCTATAGTTTTCTTCAGTACTCAGTCCATGAGTTTCTCCCTTTGTCACATTATACCAACCCACACCAACTCGGGAGGGCTCGGGCACTTCCTCTGAGGCATGCTTTCTGTCATATTTTTAAATGACTGGAGTCAGTACATAACTCTGAAAGTGAGACCTTCTTGGCAGTGTTTTTCCTGGTGCACCTCTCAGATCATTCAGTGACCTTTTAAATCTTAGTCAGATCTTGTCTGGTTAACTGTATGCAAGGGCTTTTCTTGTCCTGGTAGCCCACTACCTAGTGCACTTTGTTTTTCCATTTATCCTGATTCAACTAGTTAAGGGCATGTGAAGCACTAAACTGCTTTTAAATCAAGTTGCAAGTGCTTCTTAAACTACATATATTGCAGAATGAGCAAAATGCCACTTTTTCTAAAATATTTATCAAATCTAATTTTATGTTTTGATGACAAGACAAATGTCACATTAAAAATATTACTAATGCTACTGTAACTAGCAACTTTAGAGTAGAACTCAGAGTTCAGTGGTCAGATGACAGTTCAGTGGTTGAAATATGAAAATGGTTACCTGTAATGCACATGAGATGCATGTCAAAATTAAGGCTGTAGCCAAGGAGAGACTTAGCTAGCAGTGGTGTACAGAAGGTCTTCATTGCTTGATTACATTCAGGGAAGACATCCTGAGTGGGCTTAAACGTAAAATTTAAAATTCAGTACAAACTATGGTGCATCAATGGCTAGCATTGTTTTTTCCCTGTTTTCTTACTTTTGTTTCTTTTGATATCCAGTTGGATTAAGCCAGGGTTGTCTGTAAAAGTGATGGACAGAATCAGAACTTCATTGGTCCCGGAGGAAATTGCTTAATTGCTTAGGTGTACCTCTGTGGTTATTGGTGCTCTTGGTAAAGATAGTTTTAAAAAAGTGATATAAAATGTTGTTGGCCAAGCGTGAGAGAAACTGAAGTTTTGGAAATTTCGACTGAACAGTCGGTGCAATAGAAAATGGACGAGGAAGGTGCCGAAGTAACGTTAGCTGAAGGCAACAATATCAGTTCATACTTCACCTCCGGCATGAAATTTAACCCGCACATAGAAATTTTGTGACTCTTTTTTAGGACAACTTAATTTATTGCAAGTACTGCAAAGGGCAGAATCAAGTGGGCAACTCTGCCTTTGTTATGGACCACCCTCACCTTAAACGAGACACCATGCAGAAACTCAGTAAATTGCTGAGAGATGCACTGTGCAGAGATGCGTATATTCCTGGAGAAAACATCCCAGTCCTGCTGTGGACCGCTGACTGAGCTCAAGCAGGCTGGACAACATGCTTGCAGAAGCTGCTGGACCAGTAATATCCTTTGTCTAAATGGACTCATCTGCATTTAGTACTAAGAAGAACTACTTTATTATGGAAGTGTTCATACCATTTATACCCTAAAGGCCCCTTATGTCCCCTTATTGAGGAAAACATTATTTGATTTCATTCTGTTTAGATTTTCATTGTGTACCTGAATTTTAGGAGCACTTGTATTTCACAAATTCTGGGAGAGACCATATGCTTTATAGCACAATAAAATTGGTTGCCTTTCCTTATTTTACTGATGTAATAGAGATTAGGCAGTGAACTGTGTAGACTTGCTGCAGGGTTCTGTGTTGTGTTTGAGGATCCTTTGCAGCTTAGTAACTTGTACTGTTAATTTATGGTTTGATGTGTTTCACTGACTTTTTTGACTGTGCTGAATTGCAGCAAATCCTTCACGAAGTAATTGGTTACTAGTGGTGATTTTTGCCACTTTGGGCTATCGTATTTGCACTTTGTAAATTTCATAGTGGGCCCTCGCTAAAGGGCAGACCCAGTTTATGATACTGGGCTGTATGATGGATCATGAGATGTGCTTGCTAATAACTAGTGTTACCACCCTAGCTAATAATCTGCATTTTGCACATATGGCATCTAGATAGCACTAATGTGAAAGGGAAAATGAAAAGAGTGGCAAGTTGTATAATGTCACTGTAAATTATTCTGAATAACCTCGGTCATCATCCCAAGGCTTCTGCCAGTTTCTTCCAAAAAAAAAAAAAAAAAAAGGAAAACTTGGCTATGGTCGGACAGCAGGACAAAGGCCAAATCTGCCCAAAAAAAGAAAAATGGTTCCAAAACTGTTGTGGTGAGACAAAACACAATTCCATTCCTACTGTGGTACATTTTGATGGCAAAAAATAAGGACTGGTAGAATATACACCTATCAGCCCCAACATTGAAACCACCTGCCTAGTAATGTATAGGTCCCCCCTCTTGCCACCAAAACTGCTCTAACGAATCATATTACGGACTCCATAAGACCTCTGAAAGTGTGCTGTGGTATCTGCACCAAGACATTAGCAGCAGATCCTTTGAGTCCAGTAAGTTATGAGGCACTCGCTCAGATTGAGACCTGGGGAATTTGGAGGTTCCTCAAACCATTCCAGAATAATTTTCCTTCTTTGCTTAATTCTATTGCTCCATGGTCCAGTTCTGATGGTCACATGCCCGTTTTAGACACTTTCAGCTATGGTCAGAGGTCAGCATAGATGTCGGCTATACATCCCAATGCACAGCAAAATGCAGTGCACTTCTGACACCTTTCTATCATAGCCAGCATTAACTTTTTTCAGCAGTTTGTCCTCCATTAGCTCTTCCGTGAGATTTTTTCAATTCTAAGGTCAAGATTTGATTCAGATTTCAGTGTATTGTCTTAGCCCTGTCCTCGTGTCTTGAGTCTACAGAGCTCTTATTACATACTACACAGTATTGGTTTGTCTCAGATAAATACGTTTTCGAAATCTTTTTAGTGCCTGCCATACTCTTTAACAAAGTAAACCCCCCAAATCCCAACTCATTAAGTTTATAATGTGATTCCCAAAAAACAGTCATTGGCGAGTGGGTGTATGCACAGGTCTTAAAGAAATAGTTCACTTAAAAATTCAAATTTACATAGTTTTTCCCTTTAACTCAATTGGTTATCTGACATTTGCTGGGATTCTGTTGAGTAGCTGTGAGTTCCATTACTTGTAGCTTCACTGAAACACTAAAGAGCACTTCAGACATCACCCGCCTTTGACGATTGAGTACATTTCGAGCAAGGGGAAGATTTGTGTTAATACAGTTTTTTTTTTGGAATACCGTTCCAAGAATATCTTTTTCTGCAACAGAATATCTGAGATTATACTTATTCAGATTTTTTTAACTGCAGTTCTGCTGCAATTCTACAGTAAATTTTGAATGTAGAATCACCTAACATGTTTAGGTGTTTAGTTATGTTCAATAAATTACTTTTTTTTTCTCTCTTTTTTTTTTTTTTTTTAACATGCAATAAATGAGTTTTTACCGTGCTTGGGGGGATGTTAAAATACAGCAGTGGGCACATGCCTATGGCCAGGCAAATTCTAATTACATATACTGCCTAAAAAACTTTTATTGCCAGAAATCAATTATCAAAATATTATGGTGGAGAGTATTTTTTGTCTAACAGTGTGAGTGTATGAAGTTTTATTTGCTTTACAGTATGCTTTACATATTCAGTAGTGCTGATCTGATCTGAAGCTGAAGGATGTTTGTGTTTTAATTAACATGAATTTATTCAGGTGGATACTTTTAAGTTATTAGTGTCTGTGTAATTTAAGGCATTGAGGCAACAAATTTAGTGCTTTTCAGATGCATTCAAAATCTGTAGAGAAGAAAGACTTTTTTGTGCTTAGGAAGAACCTGAACAGCATCTTATATTCCTGTTACAATTCAGAAGGTGATCTATTAAAAAAAGTATCCTTCCTTCAGAGAGGATTCTCATAAGACCTTAAAACCTTTAAATATAGGTGAATTGGTTGAATGGAGCACTCTGTAAAAAGTGCAGTCGCACTTGAACTTCATATTGCCCTTTCAAAAATTCTAGTGTCAGACTATGGTGGAAGTACTTTGAACTGTATAGCATTTAGATACTCGGTTAATTGATTCTCATTGCTGTATTACATAACCACAGTCAAAGGTTTTACTTAGTTAACTCAAATATGCTTATTTAAATGTGACATATCTTTCCCTTGAGTAGGTTATGCATTGCAGATGTTAGTGTTTTTTCTTGCTCTTACACACACAAACTTCTGTTCATCACCTAATTAAGTTCTTATGTGTTCAGGTAGGCAAGTCCAGTTTAGGTCACTTAATTAAGCAATTCAAAAACAAGAAAAATAATAACTTAGACCCAAGTATTTTTTTTTTGGACCTGACCAAAGCTTTGGTTTGACTTGGGAAAACGAAGCAAAACACATAAACGTAATTGACAAGAGCATATCAGTGAGCATTCTATGTTCTGTGTTCTATGTTCATGCATTTCATTTGATCAGTTTTACTGTATTTTTGCTTTTCAGTATTTTTATTCTTAGCACATCAGTGACTAAGAGGCAGAGGCAGTCCACATCTTATGACAGATACGTCTAATTATATTGTGAATCAGGGTAGTGGATGCGTTGGTAACATTGCAACTGTTATTTAAGAAAGTCATTTCTGCTTGTGCAGAAATGTGTTGCCAACATATCTAATACCAATACTTCACCTTGATTGTGTAAAACCGATCTAATAAATTTTCTCTAATAGCATAGGGTTTTGTTTTGTGAACAGTTTAGAATTTGTCTAGGATGTTGTGGGTCAATTTTCCATGCAGGGATTAAACCGAGTCCTGGACTAAATTTTACTTGAAGTGGAGAATCTCAGAACAGATCAGAAAAGATGCCTGACAGATTTTGAAAAATATACTATGAAATTGAGGGTTGGTTTCCCCAGACAGGGATTAAGCCCAGTCCTGGACCAAGCAGCATTCTGACCTGAGCTTTCGTCTGTGGATAAATATCATTCATTGCTTACAGTTTATTCACGTAGGAATTTGCTCAAAACAAATATTTCTTAGTTAGCTTTCTCAGACATCCCATTTAACTCAAGAAACAGTTTTTCATCTGGACAGTTGTAATATTTTGTCAGTATTAGCTTGAATGTCTTTAGGAAAGAGGATGCAGTACTTTGTGCAGTGTTTGGTGCTGTTTTGTATTGTTTTTCTGTGAGTTTAGTTAATAATTATTGCTTTGTCTTTTCTTTAGTTTTACAAACATGTGGTCCAGAGTGTGGAAAAGTTCATTCAGAAGGTAAGTTGCTGCCACAACTCCTTAGTTGTAAGTAAGTCTTTAATGGTACACTTTTTTCCCCTGATCGGCTCATTTTTAATTATGCCCTCTCTTTCTGCAGTGCAAGCCCGAATACAAGGTCCCTGGTCTGTATGTCATTGACTCTATTGTCCGGCAGTCCCGACATCAGTTTGGTCAGGAGAAAGATGTGTTCGCTCCACGCTTCAGCAAGAACATCGTCAGCACCTTTCAGAACCTCTACAGGTGCCCCGCTGATGACAAGGTATGTTCTCCTATATTCTTCTGAGCTCTTTGTTTAATGTTGTAAGTTCTCAGCTACACTTAATAATGTCGATGGTTTAAATTAAGCTGAAATTTAAGATGGTTACTGAGGGAATTAAGTGTCCTAGTTTTTGTTAGTGGTTCTTAGTCTCAGTCTTGGGGAAACTCATGCCTTGCAGTTTTTCTTTCTGCCTTTCCCTGCTCAAGTCCTCTCAGTACATGAATGACTTAATGATTTTCTCATGAGTTAAATTAGCTGTGTAATAGCGAGAAACAAACATCTCTTCTGGGTTGAGGATCACAGCTTCAGTTTCTTGTACACTTTTGTTTCTGTTTCAGAGCAAGATTGTTCGAGTACTCAATCTATGGCAGAAAAACAATGTATTCAAAAGTGACATCATCCAGCCGCTTCTGGACATGGCAGCAGGCCTCCCACCCCCGAGTGTCACACCAGTAACTGCCAGCAGTGCTGTCCCTGTAAACAATGCAACTCCTGGTTAGTTATTTATGCACACTCGTACTCTTTAGGATGGTCAATTATTCTGTTAAAACAGTGTAGCTGTGGTGGGTCAGTAATGGTGCCACACACAGCGCTTTCAATAAATGTAGCTCAGTTCCTCAGACTCAGTAATTTGTTTATCCTCGCACCACTCCAGGCTTACCATTTTTCAGTTTCCTATAGATTACTACAGGTCATTTTAATGTCTTCTTGAGTTATGCTGACACCTAGTGGGTTAAACCTGGAAGCTCTCCTACTTAGATACAAACTTGTAAAGCTGCAGTTCCTGTGCTGTCTTTATATATTTCTCAGATGTATTCTTTTTTCCCCTAATGTTTTCCCTTTCTGTAACAGGTACTCCTGCAACTCCGGCCACCCCAGCCAACATAGTGCAGAATTTACCAGACTGGGCCTCTCAGATCTCTAACTCTGACACGATGACAGCTGTAGCGCAGATCCTACAGAGCCCTCAGGGCCAACAGGTCAGCCATTGTCTCTCTGTGTCTGACTGCACTGATTTCATTTATTTTTTTATTTTTTTTTATTTTTTTTAGTGAGATGCCCAAAAATTATTTGTGTATCTGTTCTCTCTTAAAGGAGAGATCTAATAGCCTTAAATCTGCTTCAGATCTGAGCTATTCACTGTTTAAAATATAATTTCAAATTATAATGTGTTATCTCGTAAATGTTGTTTTAAGGTTCATTGTTCATGCTTCAGGTTAGTTCAGATTGTACTGTTGGTTTTATACAAGTATTTGTCTCTGTTTGCAGTTGCAGCAGTTGGTACAAAGCCTGCAGATGCAGCAGCAGAAGCCTCAGCCATCACTGCTGCAGGCTCTGGATGCAGGCCTGGTCGTCCAACTGCAGGCTTTAACCGCCCAGCTCACAGCAGCGGCTGCAGCTAACACACTAAACCCACTGGAGCAGAGAGTCTCCTCCTTCAACAAGGTGAAACACATACACACAAATCCTGGCAGTGTTCAGCAGTTTTTAGATGTCATGAGGATTTTCTTTGCGTTTTAGTTTTGTGACCATACATAAGGGTGACTGATGACAAGTGTGTTACTTCTGATTTATGACTGCATTTTGAATGACACACAAGAATGGTTTTGATGTTGTCCTTTCCTCTTGCAGAAACTCTTGGGTCAGTTTGATTTTGGCAATGAGTCAGAAACCAGCGAGGATTCGAAAAAGGACGCATCGGCCTCTCAGTTGTATGCACTTTTTTTCTTTTATTTGAGCACATTTCAAGGTCATTTTTTTTCCAGATTTATACAGGGTTTCCTTTCTTTTTTTCTTTACCAGTATAGCTGACTGCTGTGAGAGCAATTTAAGAATCCTAACCTACATGTTCATGTTTAGCATTCTTTGTTTCATGACCTAGCACTTGTTTATTTTGGACAGGAGGTAAATAGCATGGTGAATGATTTAATAATTTAAACCTCTCTTTTTTTCCAATCAGGCCCATGGTTTCGGAGTCTATTAACAACTCCATTTTTCATCAGTTGGCTGAGCAGCTCCAGCAGCAGAACCTTGAACAGTTTCAGAAACAAATCATGGAGCACCAGCAGCATCAGCAGAAGGTATTTGTGACAAACATAGTTATATACACATACTGCTTATTTACCTATTGTAGAAATGTCCACTGAACCACAGTTGCTAGGGGAACATCTAGCAATCTTCTTAAATGTTCAATCAACATTGCTGAAGCTACTACAGAAGTTATCAATATTATTGTATGTAAAAAAAAAAAGGTGTATGGGATCAGCTGATGGGAGGAAAATGAATAAAGCTCTGGAAGAAGAAAATCAACACTAGGAATAGTATGGTCTACACTTAGTAAAGGCAGTGTCTGCTTAGAGAAACAAGATTATCAGAAACCTCACACCAATTTGAATGTTTTAGAGTTACATTTGTCCTCTTTCTTTCTTTTTTTTTTTTTTACCTTAGTCGATGGCCATGGAGAGCCAGGAGACCATCTTTGGCCCTGAAAACTCTGCCCCTCCTGCACAGAGCAGTGTCCAGCCACAGCTCCAAGAACAGGAAACCAAAATGGATGACTCCATTGACAACCAGCAACAGGCAAGGCCAAATGTTTAATGTATGGTTGTGTGGGGGTTCATAGCTGTATTTCTAAGTTCTTTCTTATCTATATTAACTTTATAATCTTGGCTAGGTAAATGCACACTGTTTTGGGCAGTTTGGATGTGGTGTATCTGATAACTCCAGCAAAGAAATGACCTAGCATTTCTTTGCTTAGTCCTAAATTCACTCACTCAGTGCGTAACACCTCTTTTAGGAAGTAATTAACATAGAAATATGTCGTTTTGGTGTGATCAGTTTTACTCCTCAATCACCTGATCAAAAGTAGAAAAAATGTTCAGGAAGTCATTTGTATGAGGATATCTTGTGAACCACCTTGTCTAGATAGTGTTTTTTTTTTTTTCCTTTTTTTTTCCCCATTATTGATTGATAGTCTAGGAATCTTTCAACGACAGTTTTGAAGGTTTCTAGAATGTAGGGTTTACTAATTGCTAAATTGTCTAAATAGCAAACATTATGTACTGAACTTAGTAATCTAAAATAACAGGGAATTGTGTTTTGTGGATGTTTGTTTTATATAGGACATGGAACTCGATGAGGGGCAAGATACCGTAGACGAGGAGAATTTTGAGTTGGATGAGAAGAAAACCAGTGGTACTCGTTCAAGAACGCGCTCAAGGTCTCGCTCTAGGTTAGAGAAACTGTCCACTATTTGAAATAACATATTGACTCAGTGTGTTTCACAGAGGTAAGTTTATGTGTGGTCCTCACATGCATCTCACTCTTTACTCCAGGTCACCTAAGAGGAGGAGGTCGAGATCACGCTCGGGCTCTCGGAAGCGCAAGCACCGGAAACGGTCACGATCACGGTCCAGGGACCGAAAGAGGAAATCCTCCCGCTCCTACTCAAGCGAGCGCCGAGCGCGCGAGAGAGAAAAGGAACGACAAAAGAAAGGCCTTCCTCCCATTCGCTCCAAAGTTCTAAGCGGTATGATCAGACATGTTCCTTAAAATAAATGAGCTTGAATTAATTTTAGTAATTAAAAAAATGACTGATTTCGGAATTAAGTCAAAATAAAAGATCAAAGAGTATAATATATATTTCTTTATTAATATATTATATGAAGGCCTGTTTGTCATAGGATCCCTTATTTAATTGTTTGTATCCCTTATTTCTTGCTTTTTTCACATTTCAGTTTGCAGCACTACTTTGTGGGTGGGGCAAGTGGACAAAAAGGCCACCCAGCAAGATCTTACTAATCTCTTTGAGGAGTTTGGCCAGATTGAGTCCATCAACGTGAGTTTGCCCTGGGGGGCTTTTTCTTTGCTGTCTATAGTAATTTTATCTCCTCTTAGACTGGTAACATAAATCACTTAAAAGGTTCCTGTAGCTGCTTGGCACAATTCAAAAAGTCTTCAGTCAAGTGTTATGAGGCCCCTAAACCTGGGGATGGGTGTTGTCAGCATCTTCATGATCCAGTATGTATCATAATATCATGATGCAAGGCAGTGACAAAATTGATTTTTTTGTAGTCGTTGTTGCCATTTATACAAATAAGAAATAAAGAGCCAAACCCTAACTGTCAAAAAATTGTATTGTGTGTTGTAAATGTCCCACTCACAGACATGAATGCAGTATTGGTTTCACCTGTGCTTAACACATGCCATATAAAAGTAAATTCGGAAATATTGCTGCAGCTGCCACTGTATCAGTAATCAGTACACATTACCATATATTGTTGTCCTAGTTAAAACCAAGCTGTATGTATCGTTCTCTAAATACTTTGTTGAAATCCTTTATGCAATTTTGTGTCATGTTAGCTAATGAGGTCCTGTTAGAGCTGAATCATGAAGCTGAATGGTCAAACCACAGCACTGGGTTTGGGAAATGGTGAACTGCCTTTGTCTTTAATAACCCCTTTTTTCTGTGTGTGTAGATGATTCCTCCCAGAGGCTGTGCTTACATCTGCATGGTGCACAGACAAGATGCTTACCGTGCCCGACAGAAGTTAAGCACTGGCTCTTTTAAAATTGGCTCCAAGGTTATAAAGGTTTGTAATCTTGTCTTGCCAAACTGGCATGTCTCTCAATTCTTGTCATGCATGACTACAAAAATGTGAGGTACTGTAGTATATTCATCCACAGATGTTGACCATTCTGGATTTGTGCAGTTTGATTGCTTTCTCTAACATTGCTGTGGTGTCTGTAGATTGCCTGGGCCTTGAACAAGGGTGTAAAGCAAGAATATAAGCAGTTCTGGGACGTGGACCTCGGAGTCACCTATATACCCTGGGAGAAGGTTAAACTGGATGATCTGGATGGCTTTGCAGAAGGAGGCATGATTGACCAGGAAACAGTAAACAGTGGTGAGTATTATACCACTATTTATGCACCTTTGTGTCAAGGAAGCACTCTTGTAATTGGTAACACTGTGAAGAACCATTGTATGTTTTATTCCTACTTTGTTTACTTCGTTAGAATGGGAAGCTCAGCGTAACTTGGCGGAGGCAGCTAAAGAGGTCCAGGTTCAGCCTGCAGCTGCTGAGAGCAGTGCAGTCACCAACTCGCAGAATGAAACCTTTACTCAGCCTGTTGCCATGATGCCTGTGCAGGTATATTAGGTTCCCCTGGTAATACAAATCATGGTAATACAAATCGTTAAATTTTTTGTGAAGTTCTTGTTGGTATTTGTTTTTTTGGACTGTTTATCTGAACCGTGTTAAAGTCTCTCTCTGGTCAAAATATCTTCTATAATAAGTTTTCTTATCTTCTATAGTACGTTTATAATAAGTTTAGAACGAATGTACTTGTAATTAAAACTTCTAATGGTTTTTAAAGAGATAGAGCAGCAGGGTAAACTATTAATTAAACTGTGTACAGCTTTGTTCATTTGAAACCACCAAGTTTGAGTATTGCTTCAGGATTCAATTTGGTTCTCCCTGTTAGATTCCAGTGGCACAGACTGTCCCTGCTGTAAGCCTGGTGCCACCCACCTTTCCTGTCACCATGGCAATGCCTCCGCCAGGCTTTGGCCCTCCACCCCCTTTCCTGAGGGCAGGCTTCAACGCATCACAGCCTCCTCCTGGTAGATAGAAATTTCACATTTCTCTAGTAAATGAACTGTCATGGATTTAGATTTTATTTCATAATCAGTGTATTTTTCATGCTCAGGTTTCATGACAACTCCTGGGGTTGCGCAGTCAGCTGTTGGAACTGGCCTTACCTCAGCTCAAACACGTATGTTAAACACATCTCAAGTCTCTACATGGGCAGTTGTTGCATAAGCATGCTTTCTACTTGAACGCTGATCTTTTCAATGTTCCATACTCTAAAAAGCAACCTTTTGTTTGTATGTTTTCCAACAGCTCTGCTGCAATCTTCAATGTCAGCAGCTCAAGAAAACAGCAAAGACTCTACATTTGGAGCCATAATCCCACCGACAAGTACTATTTCAGCAAACTTCATCCCTTCAGCAATGCCAGGCACAGGAGTCTTTAACCCTGCTGGAGCCCAACCACAGCAAGCCAGTACAGAAAAGTCAACTCCATCTGCAGAGAATGTAGACACTGCAGAAATAACACTACAGGGTGAGGCTTTCATTATTTAAAAGCTTATGAATTTAAATTTTCGACTTTATATCCTGTAATTTTGTTAATTTAGACCATGACAATGTAAGGAGCATGTAGTAAACATACCTTAATCTAGCGTCATTATAATAATGGGGCGTTGGAAACAGTTTGACTGTAACAGAAGGGTGCATAGTTTCTGTTTTGGCTTTTATTCCTCAAAATCATATTCACGGTCTGTGATCCTTACTTGGCTTTTAGTACTATTTAGGGTTTTTGGCAAGGTGCAGTCACACTAAGATTATTTCAGACTGTTCATGTTTTTAATATACCTCTACATGTGGTATAACAGTAGTTATGCTGTGTCTGTCTTGACTTGCCCAGTTATAATGTGCGCCTTTTTTCTTCTGTCTCTCTGCCACAGGAATGCAGAATGCAGCACGTAGTGGAATGGGTCTTTTAGGTGTGCATCCTTCTGCATCTCTGTCTCATCCTCTCTCTGGCCAGAGGATGAGTGGAATGCTACCCCTTGATCTGCGACCCAGCCTCCTTCAAGGAGCTGGGGCACGCTTCCCACTCCTCATGCAGCAGGGCCTGGCTCAGCAGGCCAACAGCCTTCTGGATGCCTCACTTCAAGCCCAGGCCCGTGTTCGAGCGCCATTCTCTCATATGGAGCACTATAACCGGACTGAGGGTGCCTTTGCAAGGACCCCGAACCCGTCAGCCGTTGGTACGGACAACCTTGACAAAGCTAACAATGAGGCACCTCCCAGGTCAGATGCCGGAGGCCAACAAGAGGGTGACCAGGACTATCGCTTCCCGCCACCAGAAAAACAGAGTACAGGTCTGCTAAAAACTCCTCCACTGGAGATGCGTACAGAACCCACACCTGTTAGACCTCCTCTTTTGGAAAGACCTCCTAGAGCAGGAATGCAAGCAGAAAACCGAGAAGGAGCTGGAAGAAGGGATCCTCTTCCAGGCAGTTTCAGAGGTGAATCTCGATGGGGTCCTCCTCGGGGAGACTTTGATGAGCGTGACATGAGAGGAATGCCAGCAGGAGCCACCAAAGGCTTCCAGGAGGATCACTCCAACCCCAACTTCCAGAACCGCTTTGAAATGCGTCCTGGAGGACTCACAGGAGGAGGAGGCGGAGGGCCAGTCTGGAATCGAGGAGGTGGAGGAGGAGGAGCACCCTTCAATGCCAGTATGCACCAGGACTTTGATGATCGGCGTCGGCCATGGGAGAGGCAGAAGGACCGTGACGACCGGGACTTCAGAAGGGAAATGAACGGCAACAGGCACACCCGGGAGCACGAACGCGACAGAGATCGAGAGAGGGAGAGGGAGCGAGATCGTGGAAGGGACAGGAACCGAGATCGTGAGAGAGATCGAGAATGGGACAGGGAAAGAGAGCGGGAACGGGATAATGACAAAGATAAGGAAAGGGACCGAGATCGCAGTGGTGGCTGGACACCAGTTCCTCAACAGGTGCCTCTTCTCCCTCTGCCCAAGCCTCAGTCTCAGCCGCTGCTCCCTCTACCCACTCCCCTGCTGAACCTGCCTCCATCCCAGCTTGAATCACAGCCTAAATCTCTACTACCGCATCCACCACATCCAGAAATGCATCGCCCTGAGCTGCAGCCACCAGGACGGCAAGGTGAAGCCCCGCTGGAAGCAAAGACCCAGTCTCAACAGGCCCAGCCCCAGCCTTCCAGTGCCCCAGAAGAGACTGCAGGCAGCCAAGAGAAAAAGGAAGACTTAAATGTCCCGAAGATTCTAGACTCTAAGTCTGAATCAAACCCTATCCAGCCCAAGGCAGAACCTTCTGCCGAGCGTTCTCACACCTCTCCTCCTCCTACTCCCACGCCCATCCCAGTCAGCACCTCAGACAAGCCCCCAAAACAAGAGGAATCCTTGGAAACTCCTGCCGCCTCACTTGCGGTTAGAGACAGTGAACAGACTGGGCTGAAGGCAGAAGCTGAGACTGATCCTGAGCTAGTGAAAACTGACACTGAGGAAGCATAATCGTCACTCAGTAGGTAAAAGATCATTTTGTATAGTTGTCATCTCTGTACTTATTTCAAAGGCTTCCACAGGACCCGCTCAGTTCATGACATTGCCTGACACCCTAACAAAAGATTTTAATTTTCATACTAATGATGCGTGTCATAGATGGCGCGCTATAGAGGATTTGAATGGTAGGTGATATTTTAAATATTTTATTTTAATTTTATTTCATGTTATTAGTTTTTAATTCCACCCCACTGTTTTAAGCTAGGTGAATCCATGGAATTTGCTTGCCAAAAGACTGTGTAGCCCAATTGTAAATGCGGGGATGGGAGGGGCGGGAGGGCGCTGTGGGGTGCTTTGACCTTCCTATGGAAGAGTTTCAGGATCCTGGCTTTTTCTATTGGATTGATTGCAGAATACTTGAAAACAGCGGTCACTGGCCTGTTCTGTCTTTTCTTTTCAAAACCTCGCTGCAAAGTTGATGAAAATGAATGCCATTGTGGTGTCCTATGCTTGTTGTCTATTAAGCAAAATATGCGTACAACCAATACAGTAAGAACAGTAATGCGTTTTAGTTGCTTTGAAAAGGAACCAAAAAAAGATTAAAATATGATGTACTATCCCCATGTTAAATGTCTGATTTTTCTTCATCATACTGCGGTGATTTCAACAGTTCAGCCAGAAAAAGGTTACGGAAAGACATGGATGTTGAGCGCACTCTGTTTTAGTTTCAAATAAACATGGTTTGTTTGTTTAAAAAATGCTTTAGGACTGTATTTTCTGAGAAGGTAATCATCTACACACAGACCATTTATAATAAACCAAATGACCATGAGCCAAATGATAATGGACCCTGAGGTTAGTGCTATGAAAGTGAGAGATTAGTAAATGTAGGCTTTTTCTGGATTTCTAGGCGAGTTTGGTAGCTGTTGGGTTTTGAGGCCTAACAGATTTAGTGTGTCTAGATATCTCCCACAGCTTCTCTGACTTTTATGGGATTCTCTCTGCGTTCATTAAATGGTAATGATTCCAAAATACACACACACACACACACACTCTCACAAAATGACCTTTGCACAAAAGCCCTAAAAATTTCTATTTCATGCTTTTTTCTTACCCTAAGATTTTGCATATCATAGCTGTTTAACTTTGGACTTTCCAAGCAGAAACACTGGCACATAATATTCAGTAAACAATATTCTCAACAACCAGTGCTGCAAACAGTTTTAATAGATGTCCTGCAAAGCCCTCTTCTGTGAATTCAAAATGTCATGAGGTCCATATATAGATACCATTTATTTCTGTTGTCAGTCTACTCTTAATTTCTTTCCTGTCTTCCACTTGAGTTCAACATAAAGGGTCAAAACATGATGTTCACATTGATTCTGCAACTGTTTTGCCTCAACAGATTTTCTCCCTTTTGAGGCACGAATTATTCTTATTGAGTGAATTTGTCCAAGCTGATAATTCAGTATAACCCTTGCTGTCCTTTGCCGAACTTGTTTGGCACTATGGACACAGAAAGTCTGATGAAAAAGTCCCAAATGGCCACTGGGGTGGTTGTCCTGACCCACAGGGAGAACAGAAGCTGAGGTCTACACCTTAGATATGTAAATTTCAACATAAATAAAAGAAGGAAATGTAAAGGCTGACATTTGCAATTGAAAGCAGTTATTTCAGTGTCGCAAGACTGTCCCATGCAAAAGGGCAATTGAAAATAAAAAGCTAGAAATAGGTCTGCTTTCATCACTTGTTGCAATCTCTTAAATCCTGTTCAAAGGATCTCCCAATCACTCCCTTACTATTTACACTACAAAAGAGCTTGGACTCGTGGACATCAGTACTAGTCATGAATACGCCATGTACACAGTTCTTTTTAATGGACTCGACTGAACCACAATCTTGAGGATATCGCTCAGCCAACCATCTGGTGCTGGCATAGAGAGCGGTGGAACAAAAGGAATGCCATGGTGGTGGGGAGGTGGGCTGTTACCATGCTGATTCTCTTCCTCTGCTAGGAAAGCAGAGAGACATGAAATGTGCAGAGTCAGCACAGGTCCCCCTGCATTTCTGTTCTGCCTCTTTTTAATGCCAGATTACGAGAAGAGCACTGGGTAACTAGGCTGACTGGTTTGTGCTCTGAGTGATGTGCTGATCGGATATTCTGGATCAGAAATCAGCCAGATGTGACAAATTCACATTTGATTTAATAAACCATGACCAATATAATTAGCTCGTACAATCCCAAAAAAGAATGCCGAATAGTACTAAAAGTACATGAGCTTATAGTATTTTATAGTACTGTATAGTGCTAATAGTACATAAGCTTCTACTGTGTGACATTTATATTTATTTGTATAGGTTTAGGGTGTGAGTGCAGATTGCCATAAAAAGAATATTTGAGTAGGGATGTATAGAGCAACACTTTTTCTTGCATCACTGAGAGGCAGTCTGGTATGTAGCATGCTCTGTATTATGTTGCCTTGCCATTATGAAACATGAGTGCCTTAACAGAGTGCTGGTATTGTATCAGCCTCTATCAGCCACCCACCCTGAAATAATGGTCCTATCCCCTGAGAAAAGGAGATCTGTGAAATCTGTGCATCTCCACACCACTGTACATAAAATTCCCCTTAAAGTCAATGGGAAGTGGCAATTGCAAAGCATTTTTCTTATTTACCGTGATGTATTCCCAAGTGAAACATTGTGTTATTGTGCCTCTCTATGCTAACTGTTTTCTCTCCACAACTGGGAGAAGATCTATTTCCCTGCCTGCTGGTGCATGTTGATATAAACAAAACTTGGATGATGATGTTGAAGCAGGCAAACATCATTACATGACAATCAAAAATGATTCTAAGTGGGATGGTAGGATGAATCATGCGTAATATCACAAAGGATAAGAACTAACAAGGTGAAAAAAAGAAATCTTTTATCTTTATGTAAAGATAAGATGGACATTTTAAAAATTTAGCAGAACCAAAAATTCATGGATGAGCACATTTGTGCAGAGAAGAGTCCTGAGTGAGCGTGAGAAATGTGCTGGAGGCTCCTTCCAGTACATTTTCAATAGGGAGCTGTGTAGTCTGCTAGCTCCCCATAGGAGCCCCGGTCTAAAAGCCCTTCAGACCCCACAGAAGAACGCAGTCTCAGTTTCACACACTGTGTATATCCTGCCAATAGAAAATATAATTGTACTGCCTTGTATACATTTTGATGGGTAATTTGGGAGACAATAAAAACCTTAGGTGAGTTAGCTATTAAAAGACTGCATGCGGTGTTCTGGTAGTAATTAGTAACACAATTCAGCAACAGCACTACTTACTGAGCACTGACTAAGCCCCTTTCTTGCTGCTGACAATATTTTTGAGTTGACATTTCAGTCTACTTACTGATTCATCAAAATGCAGGAGTTTTTCCAGGCTCTGAACTACAAGGTCAATTAATCTTATTCCCCAGATGTAGCCCAAAGGCGTTTGTGAATGCCGTACAGCAGAGCTGCTGCACCAAAAGCTTCCCGTAGTCACTTTTCATTAGTCACTTTTCGCTCAACGCTATGGTGTTCTAATGCAATAGGTGGTCCAAACCATTCTGTGTGTACAATTGTGTGCCACACCTCAATGAAGCAGCTGCAGGTTTAAACTGAAGGACCAGAAGCCTAGCTTGTCGGAAATATGACATATTTGGTTCCCCTTATGGTGGTAGCCACTGGGTTTGAGATGTTTAGTGTGTTACACAGATAAATCTCTACTCATATTGTTAGTACTGTATACAACTGTTAGTTACAGTTGTGATCCTAAATCCCATTAAGTCTTCCGGTCTTACCCATTTTTACATTAAGTGGTATTGAAAACCAACATAGTCTATTTTAATGGCAATTTAAAGATATCAGAGGAAACTGCTTATGCTACGACTGTACATACACACACAGACAAGAGTTTACTCTGTAAATGCTTTGTCCAAAATACACTAAGCTATTTACACAAATTGCTGTGGTCGGTAAAAGAGGCGGATAAATACTATACATAAATAAAATTACTGCTGAATTTGTTTAGTAGTTAGAATATTGATTTGGAGTTGCACTCTATACTGAGTACGTTATGGCGTGTAATAGTGACATAAGTAGGGATACTGCACTTAACAATTTAACTCAATAAGAAAATGTGTTACAGCAGGTTATTGCACAGATTCTTGTGTAGGTGTGTGACAAAGGGAGGACTTGTAGAGTCTGATGTTCGTGGGGAGGAAGGATTTTCTGTGGCATTCAGTGAAGCACTTTATGCTGGTGAGTCTAGGGCTTCTCTGTTCGACCACAGCGCTGTGGAATGGGTGCTCAGCATTGTCCATGATGGACTGTAATCCAGACAATGTTCTCCTTTCATCAGCGGTTTCCAAGTTGTCGAGTTCCTCACCCACCACTGAGCCACTTTCCTGATCAGCTTTTCAAGTCTTTTGGCATCTGCCACCACTTTCATGCTGCCACTCCAGCACACCACAGCATAGAAAACAGTACATATGGTATCAAAAGCAGTCTGGAATTGTCTGAAGGCTTGCTCCCAGAGATCATCTTATGTGTGAGCAGATGCTGAGCTTGTCCAGTAGAGGGCACACTGACTCTTCTGCAAGTTTGAAACAAATCTCTTAAGGCTTTTCTGATGCCAGACAAGCAACGGCTGTAGATGCCAAAAATCTTTTTTGACCTTTATATAATAGATTTTCTTTTTTTACAGAATCTCATCACATACTCTTTTGCAGGATTTAATGTAATCCAGTTTATTTATTAGCTTGTATTCTACAGCTCAGGTGTACAGCTTTCAGATCTAGTCAGTGAGTTGTGGTGTGTAACCTCATCCGTGGCCTGTCAATCAAATTCCAATCAAAAGGAAATCTTGTCATTTTTTATATGGAGTTAATTGCTTTTAATTCTATATAGGGAAATGTTCTTGTCCCTGTTGTCTGAATACTTTTGTGGCCATATCCTGAGGCTTTAGTACAGTTCTTCAGTTCTGGTCCTGGAGGACCGGTTTGAGGATTGTCTTGCTCCAACACATCTCAGCCTGGTAACTAACAGATGAATTGAACCAGGTGTGTTTGAACAGGGAATTACCAAACTGGACTGGACATAAGCCCTTAGCCATCGTACCAGAATTGAAGAACTCTACTATATGTAGTTTAAACATCCCCAGCTACGGTTTGTTAATTTTCTATACACATACCTGTGTAAGGGCATCGCATGTGTTGACCTTACATGATATTACTCAACACTTTCAACAGCTAAAAATTAACCCACTAAACGTCCAATACTACCGCGATATTGATTGGCCTAGAAACCAGTGGCCAGGACACTCTTGTGAAAGTTTTTAATCTCAGAGAGATTTTCCTAGTTAAATAAAGGTAATAAAAACCTAGATATCAGTTTCTGTGGTGAGTTTACCACTGTACACATAGTCACCATTTAATCTAAATGGTGTTAACATGTTATCATGTTCATTTTGGCTGCCTTTGGCATGCCAGCTCCCTGCATTTCTGTCCTGAAAGGTAGACAGGAGAAGTTGCACGGGCCGTACTGCTAGCCAAATGCAGAGTTATCGGAAGTCAACCAAGTTTGGCTGGCATGAGTTCAAATGAAAATGAAAGTATATTGGCAGAACAGCTTTCAAAAGTAATATTAAGTCACAGCACTTCATATGGGACCTCCTTTTTAATATTTATCCAAATTGATGCTAGTGCTTAACATTAGACTATCATTTAATATTTATCAGTGTGGCTCTCACAGGACCATGTCTAATAGAGTATTTTTGTGTAATATCTAAAGGAAGAGTATAGTTGAATAAAATTCTTCACATAAGCAATGATCGATATGCAGTAAAAGATTTATGAGGTACACCAACCTTGTACACTTACAGAATATAATCCATCTGTTTCTCTGCATCATTTTTGGCCCCCTTTGCCCTTCATCAGTAGTAAGGGGCCTTAGCAAGGCTTCAGAGAGGCACCCGAGCAGTTTAAACAGCCAGCTACCCTTTCAGAAAAAAAACTGGGCAGATCGCAGCAGGCAGTGATGCCACAGAACTTATTAAAGTTGAAAAAGATGCTGAATCCGGCCTTGCTAGCACAGCCCGAAGGGTTTGACAGCAAAGGCTGGGAGTGAAGTTGGTGTCCAAACTTTGGGGGGGGGGGGGGGAAAGGGAGTTTTGCTGAAGCAAAATACCCTGTAGACAAAAAGAAACTTTAACTGTTATTAGCAATTTAATTTTGTTCTCTTACTGGCTGAGAGAGTATAAGAAATGTCATCAGCATGGCAGCATGATGAAAGTTTTCCATGCGAGAGTCTTATGCTGCGAGGACCTCTGTTGGTGCTCATCACCGTGCACACTTACGCACTGCCTCAGGCCGTGACACCTGGTTCTACACACTGTGACAGGAATCTCATTGTTTCCACTTTGGAATAGCTGTAGGAGTCCTGCTTAAGAACAGCCCCTTTCCACACAGTTTGTTTAAAACAGATGTACGTGTCTTCTTTTCTGCCCTCAGGCTCCACTTCATTTCCCGTTTGTTTTCAGACGGTGAAAGTCAGAGACCTTCATTAAGTATATAACCTGCTTCAGACATGCTGAACACACACACACAAATCCGAAAGAGAACCGAAAAGCACACACAAATATACACACACACACACACACACACACACACACACACAAAACAATGTGAGGTCCTTCGTTCTTACTGACAGTGAGTGATTTGGATGTTCTGCATAT
>JBBPCZ010000001.1:48357805-48378482 GCA_037974445.1 Brycinus macrolepidotus | reverse complement strand
AGCCCGCCCCAAACACCCCCCCCCCCCCCCCCCCCCGACACACACACACACACACACACACACACACACACACACACACACACACACACACACTTAGCTAGGTAGTCCCAGCTAAATAGAGACTGGCACTCTCTAGAGGCATACACAAAACTGGCCTTCGTCACAACATGACATGAACTGATGTTTACCGGTTGTATAGTTGGCTTGTGATTTAACATCTTTGTCAGAGAAGGCAGAAGCAATAGCTCAGTGGAGTACAACTGACACTGAGGCCTTTTTTGTAAAAGGCTTTTACAAAGCTGAGTTCTGGCAAGGGAACTGACTGAGTTGGCGATGCATCTCTGTCAAACTCAAGTTCCAGCCTGACAGCTCTCATGGTCTTTTGAACCCTACAAACTGACAAGACAACGGGCTGAAAGGAGCTTGGAGACCAGTCAAGGTAACATGTGGGAGTGAAAATGAGTTTGCTCTGGGGTGACCTGAGTAACGCGAGGAAACAGACTGTGTAGACTTGGGTTGCACAGTGATATTGAAATCATATCAGTAAACAATTGTTTTAAAAAATGATTGACACTGGACACAAGATATTGAACAAAAATCTTTAAAGCCATTTATCTCAGTCATAAGTGTGAGCCCTATTCTGATATAAGGACCGAAGACATTAAAAAAGGCTTTTAAACTTTTCTTAAAAATCAATTTTAATTGAGTAATGGTGGTGGGCCTACACCACAGTAGTGGAAGAAGACTTTCAACTGTGAAGGAAGGCTGATGAATATGAAGAACGCTCTCCAGGATGTAGGCATTGTTGTGTTGCATAGAAACTTTGTTAAAAAGCGCAAAGTCGGCAGTTGAGTTTAAGGACAGATGAGTTAATGATTAGCCTGTACAAGAGTGATGTGATGAAGAAAATGTGCAGAAAAGGAGAATTTGCTTGCGAGCCAGATCATACTGCTTCATTTGTGGGACTTGGTCATATGAGCATGTATGGCTACCAAGTGGTACAGCCCTGGCTGAGCATCACTAAAAGTAAATATTCCTTAATTATCTAGACTTTCTGGAGTTGTCATAACAAACCAATTTTACACACAGCCAGTTGTGTGAGCCCAGCTAAACATGAGTTATATTTAGGTTACTTATGACAACATGAAACTGGTAGGCCATTAATGAAAGGGTTGCCATTCGCAGTTAAGAAATACACTCAAATAAAATCTTAAACTCGGTTGTTTCATTTCAGAATGACAAACATCACTGTCTAGTCCCTTATCCTGCATAATGTTCAGAATTATTGTACAGAAAAACATAAATTACTTTTGTTATCTCAGACTCTGGTATTGTTTTTTTTTTTTAATGGTCACTTCTTTAATCTGCCTTTTGGGAAGGAACTTGAGACTTTGTAAATTAAAACAGCCATAAATCTCACCGTGACACTGTGTTCTCTGACAGGTGGGGAGTTAAGCAGGGACATGTAGTGGAGGGGGGTCTAACTGATGGCAACCTTTGACCCTATATCCTGTTGTGGCTGCATTCCAGCAGTCCGCTCTTTTGTCTAACTCTAGAATTAATTTGTGAAATGACAGCACCCCATGAGATACAGTACAGTTAAAAAGTTCACTGAGAAAAGCGATTTAATATGATGAGCTAAATTACTCCATCATGCGTGCATCATTTCAGCATATTAGAAAAGTTCTGAAATGAGTTATAGTAGCAAAAGGTGCTGTATCTTTTAAATACACACACACACACACACACACACACACACACACACACACACAAAAAGAATGTCGCCTAATGTGCACTGCCACATCCGTCAGTTAAATTCTGAGACCACTTTGAGATGGTGGTGCTTGTGAATGTGTGAGGAATAAGCAAAGGTGTGTGCTATAATATATGCTGCATTATAATGTAACTTCTGACATTAAAATAAAATATCACATTATGCTTTTCACATCACATTGTGAATGATTGTCCTTAAGGAACACTGACCAGCTGCATGTTTTCTTGCAAAGAGTGCATAACTAGTCCTGGTTAACTAAAAACCCTATGGCAGCTCGCAAAGATTTTCTGTTGCTTTTTTAAGCTTTTATTTTTTGGCAGGAACTCTGTGTGAAGTAGTCTTATCTAATTACAGAGACTGCCTGAAAGCCAAAGCCTCATGTTTGCAACATGTTGCTGTCACTTTGTTAAAAGGGAAATTAAATTGTTACAGTTTTGTGATATTATATTTTATGTATATATTGTTTTTTTTCATTTTTGCCATATTGCTCTCCCCTGTCCTGTAGCTTTGGAAGTGGCACCGTGTTATTCAGCTGGTTAGAGCTGCCATTTTCTGATGAACCACTCAATATGGTGATGTTCAAAGAGTCCATTAAAATTCGATGTGTCAGGCTGGGCAGGTAAGCTTGTATACATCCTCGGGGGATGCAGCATTCTGTGCAGAATGTTTGAAAAGAAGCTGCTAAGCGTAAGGCTTTCTCCCAGTGAGAGGAAAGGCACAGGTATCAGCATATATTCAGCTATACAATTAAGCTTATTTACACCAATGGTCATTCACATTTGGTGGAAAGAGAGTGGAGAACATGCTCGACAACTAACTCCTCAGTCTACTTCAAGTAGCTTGCTTTGACTTAAATCATGAGAAGTATGACCCGTTGAAGTACTATGCAAATGTTACGTTGAAATTAAAGTTTAATTTGCACATTGAGGGTTTCAGTTTCAGTGCTAAGAGGTCTGTTGGTTTTCGTTTTATTTTTAGAGAACTGATGATCCATCAAGAGACCCTGTTGATGCCGTTAATTGGCTGTTAATCGTATCTACTGGATATAATAAATGCTGTTGCCAGGCTTTGTAGAGAGCCTAATTAGGTCCTAAGAGTGCCACTCTGTGTATCCTGGACAGCCTCCTGCCTTTAGTGAATATGCATGACCTCACGATCCCCTGGCCAGCACCTAATCCCGACAAAGCCATTCACATTTCAAAGGCACCAGCCCCATCCTCTCTACTCACAATACTACTGAATCGGGGCCCATTGAAGCGCTGATCCTCTTTAGCCATTGTGCTCAGTGGAGGCCTTCATTGTAAAGGCGGTCACAAAGCTCCACGTGAAATCACTTAATACCTGATCAGTCTAATTAGTATCACTGGATGGATGGTCATACTGATAAAGTTGCAAAATTGGCCTCATAGAACAATCTTCTGTGCTGCACTAGGTCATTGATTTACTTCAGTTCACATGATGTGTTGTGTTCATGTTGTGTTGATCATATACTGGCAGTACTTTACATTTTTTTAATGTTGTTTATCACAAACATATTTTAGAGCCGCATCTTTATGGAAAAGTGGCCTGTTAGTTATCCACTATTAAAATTAAAGCTTTATTGGCTTGGACCTGTTCTAGAAAAAGTCTGCTAGTCTAGATATTTTACTTTATGTGGAGGGTCTTTAAAAAGGATCTTCACACTCGCATCTCATTTGGCAAAATGATTCATTAAAGCACTAGCCATTTAAAGTTTGGGAGCCAGTGTCCCTTTTTGGCACCTTTATTAATAAAAATGTAATTGCGCTACTCTATTTTAATACATGTTTAGATTGGAACTTAAGCTGCGTCTCTTTTCAGTTGTATTATATGTACGTCAGACATGTCTGAGATGTGGGTGTGTTTCTGGGCAGTCATTACTCACCACCTTCAGTTATTATTGTGTCTATGATTTCTTAGCTTTTTGCTCGTCCTCCAACAATGATATCCTATCACGAAAGTAAAATGTACACAAAGTCTGTCTGAAAAGAAAAATAAGCTCCAGAGTGTCCTGGCATGCTCTGGTCCTGTTTTTGGCGTGCGCTTCGCTGCGGTTTTCTGAATGAGCTTGTTTGAATGAACTTTCTTATTCAACCTCAGCTATGCACTGGGCTTTTTTGGAGTCGGTTGAGATGGAGGCTTGTTGGGTAAACACAACATTTGGCCTGCACTGGATTCCCCCCAAGGTTAATTTCAAAAAACGCATGTGGGCTTGACATGCGCCCTTTATGCACTAATCAAATTTTGAAACTTGGCTCCGTATGCCCTCTTCTGTACAGCTTTACTGACTAATCCAGTCCTCTCTCCTCCCTCTCTCCTCCTCTGTCTGTGTGTCCCCTCTTCCGCTCCTGATTGGGCTGGCCCCAGACTGCTGTGCCTTGTTTGGGTGAGGGTGGAACACAGGCTCAGGCAGCAGGCTGTCTACTCTCCACAGCCTCTAGACTGCCAGAAGTGGAGCCCTGTCCACAGCTCTGAACAAAGGAATATAAAGAAAGAGGAGAAAAATAATTTCTGTGCAGTTGTTGCAGTTAAACGAGCAAAACACACTGAACCTCAACTCCAGGGAGCGACAGTGAGGCTCTCAGATTTTCCTTTCTCCATGCTGTCCTGCATAGAGTGAACGGATTAAGAGTCACTCAGTCAGAGAGGGAGTTTCCACGTGTGTGCGCGTGTGTGTGTGAGAGTCAGCGCATCTAAGTTTGTCACACTAAGAGTACAAGCCCTTGTGTAAGAATCGACTTTGAGATCAGGGAGCGCTGGATTTCTCATACTTGCTCTTCAAAGCCTGGTAGATTAAAGCTTTTCCACAGAGGTAAGAGGAGGGTTTTTTTTTCGTTTTCTTTTTCATGCTCGTCTTTGTCTCCTATATTAACCGGATTAAGGGCCGGATGCTAAAGTACTGCATGCAGTTTTTTTCCTCCAGCTTGCAGGTGTGTTCTCTGTGGTGGTCTGTATATGGCTGTTTGTAAAGAATTGTCTTTACCATGTTTGTGATGCCTGGATTAGTTTATGGACTGTTAATGTAATTCCAATGCAATAGAACATGAATTATCATAGAATGAGCGACCGCCTCCTCTCCAGGCTTGGGCTGGTTTGGTAGCAGATTAAAAGTTCTGTCTGTTTCTTTTTTTAACCCAGGATTTTCATGAGTTTCGTGTCTGGTATAGTTAGGGGTATAGAGGTTCAGCCTTTTCATGGTTTGGTTTGGTCTGACTTTGTACAAATTGCTCCAGATTTGAGGACTTTTAACCTTGATTGGAATTCTTTGGTTTGATTACATTTAACAATTTGAAACATATGCAATTTGAAATGAGCACATGCTTAGTTGAGCAGCAGTGGGAAAAAATGTGTTTGGCCAGTGACTTGATCAAGGTTTAAAGGACTGAAAAAAGCTGTCTTTAATAATTTACCTAATCATTGATGTTGCTTTTGCTTTCAAAGTCAGTATAAGTCTCTGCCAGGGCAATGAATCTCTCTTAAGAAGAGCATCCAAGCTGTTCCAGCAGTACAGAATGCATTGTAGTGCATTATAAAGACAGTAAGGTAGTCAGAATTCATTTCTCCATGGGTGAAAGTGGTGCTCTGTGTTAGTGTGTGTGTCAGTGTGTGATGCAGTCTAACAGCTTCCTGCCTCTTTATATGCAGCAAATTCTCTTCCTGTGGCTACTCTCTATTATGTCCCTTTTCAGTGAAACTGACCTTTGTCTTCTCTTTATCCATTTAGAAACATTTCCTGGCGGCTGCCGTCAGGTGATAAGGCTCTGTTCCTTGGACTCTAATGTGACTTCAGAGGAAGTGTCTCTGGGAATTGGATGGCTAATAATAAGTGTCCTGTGATGTAACAGGGAAATACTTGACAACAACCTTTTTGTTTGTGTGAGGAGCTTTAATGGTTTGGGTGTAACGTTTTGAAAGGTTAATCATTTCCCCTTCTTTCTGAATTAGATTATTTTGGTCTCTCACAGGCAAATGAAAAATCTGTTTATTCAGCCTGTGCAGTGATTTTTCATATCAGCGTTAATAACCGTTTGTGGTTAGTTCTGCTAATAAGACATTTTGTTGATGTAAACCTCGTGTAACAGGCTTGCATGCTGTCCTTTCATGTTTATTTTTGCGCAACTGCACATTTTCTTATCAGCTGTTCTCCAGTGTAGAGAATTCCCTTGTCAATGATTTGCCAAGACATTGTGTTGCATGAAGTGTACACTGAAGGCTGAGGGGATTCTCCTCACAAGGGCTGTTTTGCATTAGCCTGTTAGTTCTGTGGCAGTGTGATAAAGAGGTTAACCTCAGCACATATATGAGACACCAGTGACTTCTGTCCCAAGGACAAATGGGCAGTCATTTTAAGGAAACTCTGAGTGGAAACACACATATACACACACACACTTGCACAATCACAACATGGCCTGTGACTAAATAAAACGCTTAAGTCATTTCTAAAATGTGTTTGGTCACTCTGATGGTCGGATCTCTATGACTACAAAATAAAAATATAAGAAAAAGGAACTAACTATCTATTTTAGGTTGTAGACTCAATATTCTAAAAGGTTCCAGTGACGATGGCTTCACATTTGGAGGGTGGAGGAGTTCTTTTGGAGGCGTGAGTAAGAGGTTCCCTTCCACAGAGACAGATGCCATGTGATGGCTCCATGGAACGTGGAGTTCCTCAGAGGTGTACTCAAGGCCCTTCTAATTTGCTGGTGTACCACAATAGTGTCCAGCCCATGCCAGAAGGCTCGTGTCTTGAGTCTGAAAGACACTGTCTGTCTGTGCCTCGGAAGCCTTTCACACTTGTAGATGTCCCAGTTCTAAAAGGCTGCTCTGTGTCGGAGTTACTCTGTGTGTTTGTGCTAGTATTGTGAAAGAACAGCCTTTATGCTGGCTCCTTCTGGCTGACTCCAGCCTTGCCCCTGCGCCACAGGCTCATTTGTCTGGCCTGAAATGCGTTTTTGTGCCCCCTCTGCATGTGAATGGAGCCAGCGTTTCCCCTCTTTCAACCTTTTCTGTGGAAGAAGGGAGGATCAGTGTTGATTCTAATCAGGGAGTCAGGAGGTCAGCTGGGGGAAGATTTTGGGGAGAAGAAGCACGAGGAGCAGATGTTCTCCTGTTTCTGCCCTTAGATTTAGACCTCTGGTTTTCCCACAGAGTGGATGAACGGGAAAGGCCAAATGAGGTACTTCGAGCGTGATGAAGCACTTTGACTTTAAACTGACATGCAGATGTGGCTCTTCATGTTTGTGGAGCCTGCACACTTGAGGTGTTTATGAGGTTGTGGCCTGGAGTCATCCAAAGATCTGTTGATGTACTCTTTGATGGTTTCCCATGGGGCACTCACATGGACTCTTCTTTTGTTTATTTCCTTTTTTTGCATGCTTTCTTGAGCTTTGTATGTTGAGTAATTTTCTTATTCCTTTTCTTGTGTTTTTTTTCTCTTCAGTCTCCTTTTTGACACCAGAAGAAATCGAAGACTTCGGAGTTGTGTGTGACTCGCGTGACATTCAAAGTTCTTCTTGTGAATGATATGAAATTTGTCTTGCTTCAAGAACTGAAGAGGCAATAGCAACCAAGCTTAGTGTTGACAGGATAATATACAAGAAATCATACAATTAGGACAGAGCAGTTTATATTGCATTATGGAATCATCTTTTTGACTTGACTGCATCAGACCTTACCTTTGCCTCATGCATGTGCACTTGAAGGAAAACAGGCTTAAAGGAATAATTTATGAAAAAATTAGAATTACCGTTTTCCGTGAATCAGCCAAGTGTTACTTTTGGAACAAAACCTAGTATCTTCATTTTTGTCCACTTCTGTTTTTCATTTTACATAATTTGAAAAATCCAGCTGCCCTTTACATGGTGTCAGAATTTCAAATTTTAACTTGCATTAAGAACGTGGACCCCATTTTCCTGCTTCTGCATAGTTACTTTTTTACAGATAGATTTTGTTCAGACACGGTTTTATCCATGTTTGGAGTTTTTTGCTGCTTTTGTTTAGTACTAGCATTACTAACAAAGACAAACACAAAGTCATCAGTCACCCAAACTTCCAGACTTGCTCAGACCCTTTCTCAGCCTCCTCAAATGGCATCCAGGTCTTCATTAATCTTGCCCAGACTAGTTAATGTGGATTAAAAGCATTATACAAGCGTGAAAAATGTGTGTTCAGTTTTGTTTCCAAACCATGCCTTTAAATGAACTTTGATTTGCTTGACAAAGTAACCATTTGAAACATTTAGCACTGTGGAGCTTTCATACAATTTTTTAATATGGGCAGCAAATGACCATGTTTGCAGAGATCTGCAGACCGTGTGTAGTATGTGTATACTGGAGGGTCATGCTCTTTCTTAGAGCGATGTGAGCTCTGCTTTATGAGTGCTTTCTGGCCACTGCTTTGACATCCGGCTCTGGACCCACTTGGCAGTGCAGACCGGGGGGAGAAAAAATGTCTGTGGAATTTGTGCTTTTAAAAATAAACACCAGATAAAATAAAGGCTACTTTCAAAAACTTTCCCAACCGTTTGGCAAGATGCATTTAGGTCTGCTAAAGAGCCAAGTATGCAAGTAATGTTTAAGTTTGAATGGGAAATAGATCTTTTTTTCTTCTGAAGGAAATGATCTTCCGTGTCACCAGCACTATGCTATAGAGCTTCACTGATATAGTCCAGACTTCATCTGACTTAGTAGAGCTTGAGAGGATGATTAAACTCTAAGCGAGTATGAAACAAACACACATGCTTTGGAGTAATGTGTTGAATATTGAATTACTTCTTTCTTTCCTCTCCCTTTTTGTCATTTTCCACATACAAAATACTTGATTGTTGTATTTCTGTGAAGGTCAGCAACTTAATGTTTGATTTTTGCTCTGTCTACAACAATGGATACTAAAATATTAGATTTTTTTGATTATGTGCTACTAAGACAGTCGTGTTCTTTTACTTCACACAGATGAGCTTCACTGAGCCAAATTGCTAGCTGAAGGCTGAAGGAGATGATGAGTCTTTGGACTTCAAAGCTATAGGAGTGCAACAACACAGGTGAGGTCAACTGTTGATCCTTAAGACTGTGGAAGTCATTTTCTTCATAGCTTGCCATTGGTCCTGCACTAATGTGACTGATGAGGCTGTCTCCTCAGGCTATACTCTGATACTGTCATGTTTAATTTAGCCCTACATGAAACACCATGAGTTATGAAATCATTTGTCATAGCCTGTAATTTGTCCATGAAATTAATCGTCCTCACCATGACTGCGACTAATAACAGATCAGAGCTAAGTCACTTTCATTTGAGCATGGAGCAGAGCTGGGGTTCTCCTGCTGATATTTTCCTTGAGTATTACTGATGAGTCTTTCTTGCGTGTCCCAGGCAGGGGATGGGGAACTCGGAAAGCCAGTACAGTGTTCAACGGTCTGGGAGCAATGGCTTCGTCCTCCCTGGCAGACAGAAGCCCTATTCACTAAAGTTTCGCTCTGCCAAAGAGGGAGTTTCACCACCTCATGGTTGGTGGAGGGTGGGATCAGGAGTTTCTGGTTTCAAATCCCGAGCTATAGGCCGTGGATGTTTGTCCCAACCCAAGAGCCATCAGTCGTATATGTCCTGTCATTACGACTATGTTACTAAAGGGAGAGAAGTGACGAGAAATGGTCAGTGGAGTGGTTCTTCTGAACATTTGCAATCCAGAGGACACATGATGCTTCCATCTGAGAATGGCTGCCATGAAGCTGTCAGCACCTATGCTGGAGGAGACTGTAATGGCCATGCTGTAAATGGACATAGGACACCCGAGAAGAAGTCTCGGCTGGAAGAACTGGAGAACCAGAGCAGCCCCAGGGTCGTCATCAAGAGTGATGGCAGCGTACGGGTAGAGTTCAACAACATCTCCAACAATTCCTTGCTTCCAGATGAGTATGCAGGTCCTGTTCAACTAATTAAGTTCTCCCCCACAACGGACTCCTTGCCTACTCCATCTGCTGTGACCCAAGGGTCAGAATGTGAAGCTACACCAGCAGCAACCAATTCCAGAACCAGCAAGGGCAGCTCACTGAGCTCAGAAGGTTCCTGGTATGACTCACCTTGGGGCACAGGTGGGGAGCTGAATGAAGACAGTACCTCTCCCATCAGGACTTCAGAAACTCTTTCACCGGTCCGCATGGACTACTTCGATCAGCAGCTGCCTGGCATCACAATATCTGATCTTTACCAGGACCCTAGCATGGCCGCAACTTTCCCCACTGCTAAGGATCTGCAGTTTTCAAATGACACCCCTTTTAAGCACAGATTGTCCTTTGTGTCTGCGATGAAAGAACCTGCTGAAGAGGAGTGCCCAGGGGCCAAGCAGTTCTCCTCCTTCACATTACCATGTCGCAAGTCCAAACCAATCACAGACAAAACTGGAAAGAAAGAGTCCATCAGGAGCCAAGTGAGGCGGCTCAGCGACTGGACCGGAAGCTTGACCAGAAAAAAGAGGAAATCAAAGGTAAAACTTTAGAATTACTGTCACATTCACATAGACTAGAATTATAAAGGCAGTCAAATCACTCATGCCAGAGGGTGCATTCACATTTGGTTACATGTTAATTACGTTTTAGGTACAAGTCAAATTCAAGGGTGTTTCCCTGTTTTAGGAGTAACAATTATGTGAAGAATTGCTCCTCTCAAACCCTTGATGGTGATGATTTTGAAAAAAAAAATCATTTATTTTTCATTTGTTTATTTAAAAACAAACGATTAAGATTCCATGTGCGGTGACGGGTTTTCTTGCAGTATATACAACGGCCATGAGGGCAGTTTTTCTTCCTGTTATAATATTTACCTCTAGCCACAGATCACCTGTTGTTAGAACAGGCCCAAAGAGAAAGTGATGGACCGAAGAGTTCTTGGCTGTCATTGCCTGGGCAAGGTGCCACCACGCTCGCTGTTGTTTTGTCAGGAGCGGAATACCGTCTCATGTTGTGAACAATATTGCTTGCCTCACTGTGCCAGCTGTCTGAGAGAGAAAGAGCGAGAGAGAGAGAGAGAAGCCACAGGGCATTACCAAATGAAAATCGTGACACAGACGTGTTTGTGCAAACGTGTTTGGCGTGGATGCAGGGATGAACCTGAAACGTGCATTAAATATTCTTGAGGATGAAAAGCCGGAGAATTCTTAGCGGAGGCCAAGGTCATTTCTGGGTGGGTAATGTAAGGATGCAGGACCACTGCCTGTTATGATAATACCTTTCTATTTTGAGTGTAGCTTTGTGTGGAAATCAGGGGAGGACAGTCGGAATAAATACCAACTGTGCCAGCTTCTGCAGTCGATTTTAAAATTGTGGCGCTATGTTTTGTAATGTATTTCTCTCAGATTTATTTTCCTATTTTAAAAACAATTTTACCTAGCTTTGTCCTAGTCTAGTTATGTTGTCAGAAGTGTTCATGAAAACAGTCAGGTGTTGCTTCTGCTTGAACTGTGTGTCAGATTTCTGTGGTCACTTGACGCCAAAATACTCGCAAGGAGTCAGTGTGCTCGGTCTGTCTGACGACACCAGTATTGCATAGTAGCCTGTCTAGAGGGTCGTGTTTTAGGCGTCAGTCTGTGCGACTCAGTGTCTGTGCCCGTGTTTATAAACAGAAATGTTTTAGTATTCTGGATTAGCACCCATGTAGTTAGGTCTTCAGTATTTCTGCAAAGAGAGTGAGATGTCAACCTCAATCTTGTGCTCTGACTAAAACAACTGCTCTTCCATTAAAACTGAACTGCTCATGTATGATTTAATAGGTAGTCCAGCCTGTGGTGTTTTTGAATTTTACTTGCTCTGCTCTGACTACATGCCTGTGGTTTTGCCAGTGCAGTTAAGGTAGAAACACCAATGAACCTGTCATCGTGTTATACTTCTCTGAATTCAAAAGAAAAAGCTCATCTTCTCATATTTACTCTTATCGTAACCAAAAAGGAAAATGAAAAGTAAAGATTGGAATTTACAGCTTTTATGTCAGGTGTATAGGCCTGCCATGATTGTGATTTTTTTGTAGCTGATAATTAATTCTCATGTGCACCATGGCAATTATTAATTTTTGTTTATTTTTTGTCTAAGTGGCCAAATTGGCCATTTATCTTGTTTCATATATGTTAAAACATAGTAGATTATTCTAGGACTTCAGGGTGTTATGAAATAACCCCACCCATTTCACATACTGCTTGTTGTGACACAGCATGATTCTGTAGAAAATAATCAGGATCCACCGAAATAATTGTGATTTAAGCAATAATGGAAAATTTGTGACTGGCCTTATGGCGTGGTTTTAAAATGTACTTAAATTTAAGTGGTATTATCGTATTGAGTTATCATATTGATGTATCATCAGTAAATTTTCACTTTGTGCAAATACACATACTCTTTAGTGTTTGACTAGCCCCAACAGCTCCGATTTTTCTTTGTTATAGGGTGTCTGTTCGTGTATAAAGTTGCTTTCATGGCCTTCATCTCAATACTATACAGCATTTTATCTACTTAAGGAAACTCATACCAATGTGAAATATTATGACTTGGCCTAATCTTGCTTCCATAATCCTGCACCTGGCAGGACGGACCTTGTCTGTGGCTTCAGGGCCAGTCAGGGCTTTCCAAAGGGGCATCTGAACCCTCTTTTGTAATTAGAGGCAGCTGGTGGAGAGGTGTAGACTTTAAAGAAGAGTTCTGGGGAAGGGCCCTTGTGTCCAGGTTGCTTTTGAAGTGCACTCCTCTATGTGAGCAGTGGAGAATCGATGTAATAGAGTGCAGGTAGCCTTTCATATCCCATGAAAGAGAATAATCTTGTGAAGAACACTACACAGCTGACTGAGGTTGTCAGGTGTGCTCAGCATAATTAATTGGCCCTTTAAGTTTCTTATATCTGTCCACTTTGGAAGAAGGATTTATATGAGCACATTAATGAAAGTAAAATTGTTTTCTGAAAAGTCGAAAGCTTCTTTTGTGTCTTATAGAAGCAGTAACTTTTTCACTTTTCAGTATTTTACATTTTATTTTGTATTTTTCGAAATGTAGTTACTCTAATCATGAAATGTGAGCTATTTTATTACATACCTATAACTTCTTGCTATTACATTTTAAGGCAACAAATCTAATTACCATCATCATATATGCTGATTCTGCTTACTCTTCTACTCTGTGCAAGATATATAACTTTAATTTCATTCTTGCTCCTCCATCCTCTCTTCTAGGAACCAAGATATAAAGAGCCCATTGACTGCTTTGACAGTGGTGTTGATGGCCTCACTGCTGACACCAGCTCTCCCTCTCAAGTTTCCAGTTTACTATGGTACCCCAAGGGTCCATCTCGGGCCCGCTCACAGTCTCAGGCACTGCCTTCTTGCAGTGATTCTGCTGGTGCTCTCCACCTGGATACAGATGCTCTGAGGCAGAACATCTACAAGAACTTTATGAGGGAGCTGGAGACCGGCCACACAGTGGCAGGGAGTGGAGGAGAGGAGCGAGAGGATAACTCAGAAGAGACGGAGAGTAGTAGCCAGGAGACACTTGGCTCTCTAGAGCAGCTGGATTTGCTGTTTGAGAAAGAGCAGGGTGTGGTGAGGCGAGCCGGATGGTTGTCCTTCAAGCCATTGCTCACCCTGCACAAGGACCGCAAGCTGGAGCTGGTGGCCCGGCGAAAGTGGAAGCAATACTGGGTAACTCTCAAAGGTAAAAGTGAAAAAGTGCAACACAAGTGCTTGACTCCAAACAAGTCAAAGATAAATGGCACACTGCTGCTCTCAGTATCAAAATAATTTACAACAATTTTCACTCATTTATCACAATTGTCACCACTATGATGTGAGCAAATGCTTTATTTTCAAAAATCACATTGCTGTGGAGAAAAGTCTTTGTTTTTTTTTAGTTTTTTTTTTAAAACTCTCAAATTCAGATGTACAGGGAACACTATTGCAGATTGGATCCCTTTTATGCAAAAGTATTCATGTTGGAATAAGTCTTTAACAATAGAGTGAGTCATGGTACATGGGCAATGCTAAATACATCTGACATTGGTCCCATTTCTATTGTAAGATCACTTTATAATTTCCTTCATAATGCGAGCAAATGTGTCTTAATTACATGTGATTGCACTGATCACGCTCTAATACCGCTTGTTTTCTTCAGGCTGTACACTCCTGTTTTATGAGACCTATGGAAAGAGTTCTCCCGAGCAAGAAATGTTACCAAGCTACGCTTTGCTGGCCGAAGACGGAATAGTTCAGGCTGTTCCGGAACATCCAAAGAAGGAGAACGTGTTCTGCCTCAGCAATGCCTATGGCGATGTCTACCTCTTTCAGGTCTGTCTAAAGCATTGAAATAAAAATTAAGCCAAAAATAGGTACCTGACAGAATGGTAACTGTGTTTAGAGTGGTTTGGTATTAATCTTTAAAAAGGGTTTGTCCCTTTACTGTGGTAGAGGCATAACAACTGGCAACGAGAGGTTTTGATGAAAAATGCAGGTCTTCAAACCAGTCCTAGAGAACCTACCACCAGAACTCATTTTTATTCTGCTTCAGCTCAGAATACACCAAGTTAGGTAGGCCCCAATAAACATAAAAAGGATGAAAATCCTGACTATGCGTGGTCATGAACTGGATAATACTCGTCCATATTAGACCACATATAAAGACTGGCATGTGAAAGGTACCGTAACTACTTACGTTCTTCCTGGTTTTATACAAAGTGCAAGGTTCTGCATAAGTTAAGATATGAAGCTGACTACATCTGTCCATTGGTATGCTGAACATTTGGACTGTGTCCATGCAGAACAAGCAGTCTGCTTGCCGTCATGAAAAGCGCTGTTCACGCTCCAGCCCAGAAATAAGAAGCAGAAGTTATTTTAAGTGTGGATTTTTCCTCCCTCCCTCTCTGTGTCCCTCCCTTCCTCCCTCCCTGTAGAAGCCACAGCTTGTTCGTGCACTCAAGCTGGTTGGTTTTGATAACATTTTCCTGCTTAGTCAGCCAGACGATTTCTAGTGACGTGTCTCAGACCACACTCTCTTGCAGGGCTTTAGAGAAAAGTGGAAACGATTCACTGGACTGTTTATCACTGCTTGATTCCCTGCTCAGTTTCAAGGACATGCCACATTACACAGTGCATGCTCGCTGGTGTAATCATTCAGTGATTCAGAGCTATTTTTATTTGTTCCTGCTGTCACCCTTGAGAATAGCATAAAGGCAGTGTTGTACATAGTTAAGGATTTTTTTCCCCCTTTATATACATACATATATATGTCAATCATCCTCTCCTTATGATGACTTTAGGCCACTAGTCAAACAGACTTGGAGAACTGGGTAACTGCCATCCACTCTGCCAGTGCGTCTCTGTTTGCCAAGCGTCATGGGAAGGAGGACACACTGCGATTGCTCCGTGGACAGATTCGTGGTCTATTACAAAAGATTGACATGGATGGAAAAATGAAGAAAATGGCTGAACTCCAGCTGTCCATTGTTAGCGATCCCAAAAATCGTAAAGCCATTGAAAACCAGGTGAGCGAGTGCTTTTTGGACTTTTTTTTTTTTCTTTTTCCATGAAATGATGTGCTGCCATACATTTTTATTATGCAAACAGGATAGTGCTTATGTTTGTCCATTTGTCTTAGTTTGCTTACTTTGCAATGAATCTTGGCATACAAATATTTCCTTCTGTTGGTCTGTTCATAGATATTTTGATTCACATATACGGTTTGTGAATGTGGACTGGTCCCAATATATATAAAAAAAAATTGCACCTGACAAACTTTAGATGTTTTCATTTTCAGTTTTTCTTACATCAGTGCTGCTGTTTCCCGTTAACGGTCATGGTTATTTGCCATGGAAAGGCCAGTCCAGGGCTCAGAAAGGGGTCAGAGGGCAGTTAGCTAGTGTCTTTGCCCTGGTTATGAGGGACCAGGCGGTGAATGAGGGATTTAGAGAGGGGTAAGAGGTTAGTATAATCTGAGAAATTGGACCTCTTTGAAGTCCTGTCTCTTTAAATTAGTGCCAGCGGGGTGTTTTTTTTTTTTTTTTTGAAGGTCCTTGTTTTGCCTTCCTCAAACAGAGTCATAATTGTCTTGAATTTAGTACAATGAAATGCCAGCCTGTTAAAAAAAGTGCATATACCAAAGAGCCAAATGAAAGAGGATATCTACAGGCAAATTCCACATTAGTTTTAATGGTACTAAAGATGTGACTGAACTGTACCACATTGGTTCCAGATGGGTTCAATGTGTAGCAAACTGCCGAATCTATCTGGAAAGACAATTTTGTTGTTGGTGGAGTGGGGTGGGGTGAGGATGTTAACAAAACCCAGAGGGTCATTATGAGGTTGAATTACTATAGCTTTGAAAATGGTCTCATTAAACTCATTTAGAAGTATTCATCTTTTTGTTTATTTTATATCTTTAAATAGTGCCTTTACTACCGCAAGTTGAAACTATTAGGAATGATAATGATACATGCTTTATCAGATACTCAGATTATCAGATTTTAAATATGAATTTTGACATTGTATGTGTTAATATTTTTATTCTACGGATTCAGCTGCAAAGTAGCATATCCTTGTATCGTCACTTCAGAAGAGACGGTGGGCTTTTTCATTATTGTATTGAAATCATTATTTACTATCTATCTATTTGCCTGTTAAGGTCTCAAGTAGCATTTAGATGTCAAAGTGCTGTTATTGGAGTTAGATCACTTAGTTAAGAGATCTGGAGCACAAAGAATGTCCTGCAGTGAAATCTGTGGATGCTGGTGCTGAGGGTGCAGAAGATTCCACATGCTGACCCTATAATGCCTGATCTCTATCCAGCCCTTTCCACTCGGTTTAATGGTGCCTTTGTGACGTGATTGTGAGCTAATAGGATTTAAAGTACCATGCGGCTTGAATTAATCTTAATGAGGCCTATCTCCTCTAAACCTATGGGTCTGGGCTCAATCAGCCCTTCAGATATCGCTGCAAAGCACCCAGTCAACAAGTAAAAGCAGCACTTGTCACAAATGCGCTGTCGATTAGCGAGAGGTTTCAGCATTGGTAACAAAAACAGACACTTAATCCAGCACATTTTAAAGACCACTATTAGGTTTATCTGTGTGTGCTCAACATGGGTTCTTTTGGAACAAGCCATTTCCCCATTGCATCAATGATGAAAGCTACTAGCTTTTGCTCTTACTTCAGTGTCGCATAATTTATTTATATTAGCTAAATGAATGGCGTGAATTTATATTTGTACCAGCAGGAAGACATCATGTGGAGATTCATCTTTATCTCCAGGCTTTATAAAACTGTAATGGTTTTCATTGCCTTACTTCCTCAGCCTAAATAATAAGAATGTTTTCCGAGCTGACTCTGGCAGGTTTTTCCCCTCAGACTGTATGTGTTTTTTGGGGATTTTTTTTTTCTTTTTTTCTTTTTTTAAGGGGACAGAGACATAGTGGAGTACTACATACCATTCCCTCTGCCCCCCATGATTTTTATTACAGAGAATAATGGCAGTGTGGGGTTTAACCGCAGATCCCCACTCTGCCACCACACAGTGCCAGTAACCCCTGCGCCCTCCTCTCAGTTTGTCCAATCATAACCCTCTCACATCTGAAAGCAATTACCGCTGGGCTGATACACCTCTGGCCTTGATTCTTTATCTCTCTTGCTCACTCACACACACACACAAACACACAACATAACACACATTTCCAGTATCTGGAAAGACCTGGTTTCCATTTTTTTCTCTCTTAAAGAGAGAAATTCCTCTCTCAAAGTTGCACTCTTTTAAACTCTTTTTACCATCTGCTGTAAACATGGTTAATTGCACCCTATAGGGTCTCTACAGTGAAACTTTCCAGTTTTAGGATGAGGAAAACCACCTTCTAATGATGTATCTTAAAAGTGGGAGAAAGGGTTAGGTTGTGTGAAAATATCTTATTGCAGCCATATAACTGTAGTAACTGCCTTCAAGTCATGAGGAGCAAAGCTTAAATCTAAGTGTGCAATTTAGATTCTTTACAATAATTCTGTCAAACTAGTGAAACCCAGGGATGTAATTCTACACTTTGTTTCTGTGCATTTCAAATGCAATGACATAATTACATATTTAATTATATAGTAAGTTATGCACTATATGAACTAGAATCTGCACTTTCAACAGAATGTTCTTGTTACTGACGACTTCTAAGGGTTAAAAGACTTACTGATACTGACTTCCACACTGGCTCTTTCTTGTTTATAGATCCAGCAGTGGGACCAGAATTTGGAGAGGTTTAACATCGACCTGTTCCGTATGCGCTGTTACCTGGCCAGCCTGCAGGGTGGTGAACTGCCTAACCCCAAAAGCCTCCTGGCCACAGCCAGCCGTCCGTCAAAGGCTGCCCTGGGTCGTCTGGGAATCTTTTCAGTCTCCTCTTTTCATGCACTGGTCAGTGTCTCCTGACACATTCATACTTAACACTCCTAAACGTGTGAGAAGAAGGTGACAGGGATCTGTGCATGGTTATTTACTTTTTCAGCTTATTAACTTTAATCTGTACCTCTCAGATCTGCTCTAGAGATGAGGCTACACTGCGAAAGCGCTCCCTGTCTCTGTCCCAGCGAAACCGCAGTAGGAAAGGAGTATTCTCTTCACTCAAAGGCCTGGACAGCCTCACCAAACGCGGCCGTGACAAAAGACCTTCTGCTTCACAGGTAACACAAAGAAAGTGTTGACCTACGCAATAAATCATGCAATACATGCAGATGTATCCATGATAAACGAATCGCAAGTGTAATACTTGCATTTTTCCTAATCCCTTACTTTACAGAACGTATTAGATCCAAACAGGTTTGTCATGTGTTTGATATTTTGCGCTTTTGTGGCGTTAAGTTCTGCTTTTATGTATCATGTTGCTGAGGAAAGTCCTCATGCAGGTACAAATATGCACCTTTTGAACAGTTCTGTCAGCCTGGTAATTATTACCCCCAGAGAGTCATTATTTACTGGTAGTGTTCAGTTTCCCATCTCCACCTTTTCTCAGAGAAACACATGCTGGTCTGTTTGTTCTTTTTTTTATGGCTGTAGGAAATGGATGTTTAGAATGGTTTAATGCCTGCAGAGTTTAATTCTGTACGAGTAGTTTAACCTCCTTTGCTCTTTGCCATTTGGTCTCATTTGACTGCCTAAAAAAGAGAACCCAGTTCCACCAACAGAAAGATGTAAAAGGACATCTTTTTCTTTTCCATGTCTTGTAACAAGGATTGCATTGATATTACCTACTGTTCTCAGACTGGTCTTTCTCAGGTAAGAATAAAGCTAGAGTTGTGTATGCCATTGCAGTAACCCAAATGCCAGCTTTTTAAAATGTATTTATTTATTTTTTTAATTTTTTGTTTGTCCCCTCCCCTTGCTCACAGCTGCACATTATCCTTGCCTCAAACCTTTTCACACACACACACACACACACACACACACACACACACACACACACACACACACATACACACATACACATACACACTCTAACTATCCCAGGTGGCCTTAACTCTGACAAAATGGCTCCCATCACTGTTTGGGGAGTGTCCCTGTCCCTCCCTGACATGTGTCGGGTAATGGGAGATCCAGCCGGCTTGGCTAATGAGTTCCAAATTCATTTCACACCGCAGAAGGCAGAGGTGAGGGAGAGAGAGAGAGTGCGAGAGAGAGAGAGAAAAGAGAGGGGGAGAAATACATTATAAATTATTAAAAGCCATATGTGGTAAATTGCAGCCTGCTGTATGCTGCCCTGCAGCGACAAACAGATGGTTTGTGTAAGAGACCTGCAATAGGCGCTAAATATTAAACAGGCCAACCTTTATATGGGAGCCTTTTGCAGCCCTCAAGTAAAGGTGTCTCTTTTTTGTGGTGTCAAAGTATCAAAAGGCAGTTTAATTTCTCGCAGAAGGGCCGAGCTGCGTCCTCTGAGCAGTCTCTTGAAATCTCTATTCTCCGGATCAGTGGGAACCCAGAAATATGTGAAAAACGATGGTGGCTGCTGCAGCACTGAGCAGACTGATCTCTCTTCCCAAAGGCCTGTTAGTCCACAAGGTGTCTTTCAGTAATCTCTTAATTCTCACCAGTCATGTCGTTTGTTCGTATCCCCATTAGCACGTAAAGCAATGGCAAAGGCTTGGCTCCTTCTTACAAAATGCATGGACTTGTCACAGAGAGCCTCACTCACTGCCTGTATTAACAGGTCAAACTGCAGCATCTGATCCTGCCTTGTCTTGTCCTCTGTCCCTTTCCCTTATTCTCTTGTGCTCTTCTCCATTTTACGACTATCATTACGGCTTTATGATCGCTTTCAATGTACAGGCTACTTCTATTATTAAGTTCTTGTTTATGGAAATACAATTTTTATACATATTCCTTCCTGCACCCCTATTGTATTTTGTTTTTGTTTTTTTACTTGTCTATATCTAATACTATCAGGTTTAGTTTTACATTGGCAAGTGAAGTAATGTTTTTACTGCTGGTGTTTATCAGTGATTTTAGTCCCAATTCCACCATGTCTGGCATGTTGATGGACTGTGCAGTCCCACATCATTAAAGATTCTGGTGACTGTGAAACCTAGAAATACTAGGTTAAATAAATGCTGTTCTATATAATGAACCATAGAAATAGCACCAGGTTATATCAGTCCGATGCAAATGGCCATGTTAAAATTCTTCATATCTTGTGGAAAGGATGTTTTTGGGTTACTTATCTGTATTCTCTGTAGTTAAAAATGTGACGGTGTGCATCATGGACATGTGATGCTGCATCATGTAGAATAACCATTCTATTAATTATGATATTGGATGTAACCGCATTGTTTATATGTTCAACTAGAGCCAATAAAAAAACCCTGCGCCCCCCCTCCCCAATTTAAATAGTAAATTGTTTATA
>JBBPCZ010000001.1:48313361-48331840 GCA_037974445.1 Brycinus macrolepidotus | reverse complement strand
ACACACACACACACACACACACACACACACACACACACACACACACACACACACACACACACACACGTGTGCATGCGCACACATATACACACTTTCTGCTATGTGGCTTGTTCCCTGCTGCCCTTTATTGATTGGCTGATGTATCTGAGGACATTGCTCACACACAAGGTGAACAGGTTCAATTTTAGTGTGCAAAGATCAGCCTTTTGAGTGAGACTGACCCATACATGTCAGTGTGCTGAGCCGATGGCCAAAAGGGGGCTTTGGAGCTGTCAGGTTTCTCGCGGTTCCAGACACACTCTCACAATTGTGTTCTCTGCTCGTCGAGAGCCAGAGGACATGTCCACTGAGTGATACAAGCTGCTGGCATTTATTTTGGGAGCTTCATTGTAAGTGATATTCATCCTGGTATTGATCTCCTACCCTGGGTGAGAATGGTATCCAAAGCATGCGTTTCTTGGTCTAAATGCTGATGCAGCTATGAGCATGGACCTCACCTTTCCAAGTAAATCAATGCTTGCTATTTCGGGACTTTTCTTTGGTCAGTTTCTAAAGTCAGCAAGGAAAGCTAGAGACCAATTTAGCATGTTTAAAAACAGTGGAAAAAGAGCAAAGAGTAAAAGAGGAAAAAGAGAAAAAAATGCATGAGAAACAACGTACTAGTCAAAGTAAGCAAACTAGCTAGACTAGTTTCGGTGAGGCTCTGTTTGGTTTTCATTTTAAATACAAAATAGATAACTGGCATCCCTTGGTTGGGAGTATTGCTTGTCATGCAGGCACAGAACATCTTTGCATTTCTGTTTACAGAAATATGCACTGTAGACATGCATTTAAGGCAGTCACCAGTTTTTTTTTTGTTGTTTTTTTTTTTTTTTTGGTGGGGGGCTTGGTGTATTGGGCTCTCAATGCTGAGATTGAAAATCACTGTTCTTAGTAATAATATCTGAAATAAAGCAGATTAATGAGAGACATGGTTGTGATTTTTAGTGGCCAGCTACGTCATTGTTCTTTCTGTTGCTTTCGTTCTGTTGCTGCACTCTTTCCCTCATTTGGCTCTACCCATCCTCTCATCTGTTGTACATTATGAACGAAGACACTCAAATAGCCTCACAGATCCAACTTTGGAACTTTAAAAAAAAAAAAATCAATTTAATTTCAACTGCATATAAATAATTTTGTCCAGGACCTGAAATATTCATTTTTCCCTCTGTTTTTTTGGACATTTGGTGGAAGTAATATTTTACTCTTTGAGAATGATCACTTTTTTGCATTAGTGTATCTATTTAACATTTCTTATGAATATGTTTATGGAAGAATTATAACACTTTGACTTGACATAAGCAGAATAAATGTATGCTTCATATCATATTTCTTCATACTTTATTTGGTGTCCTGAAGTAACTCATCTGGAGGCATAGAAGTGCCATGAATTTTTTTTAACCCCAAAAGCATCAAACTAAAAGCATTAGAGAAGAGACACCGTGACTGGCCGGTCCTGCACAGCCTCTTATTCTTACTGACAGGCAGTGTCATAGCAGTGGCACCTCTGGAAGAATTTAGATTTGAATATATGAAAGGGGTGACATTACATGTGTTCATTTCTGCTGAATGGGCCCTAGAGTTGCATTGCCCAGTCAAACTTGAGAGATTTGAATATGCAAACGCATTCATAAAAAGTCAAGCGGGAAATTATTAGGGGAAATATTCCAAAGGTTGTGCAAATGAGCAAACTCCACAGGATGAATTCTATCTGAAATAAATGTAAATTTTATTTATGTTTGTGGCTGTTTTTATTTAAGTTTGTGGCTATTGTTTATAGCTTCCGTTGTCTCTCACCGATGAGGAAGAACTTCACCTTCTCGAACTTCACCTTTTTTCCTCATTTACAGCATACTTTCTAAGGCCAAGAACACTTCCCTGTTTCAAGCGAAACTGCCGCTGGGGTGTTTTTTCTTTCTAGTGCTTTGCATCGCCCTGCTTCTCTGACATATTTTGAATACTTACCATAACATGTCAGTATCCATACCCCATCTGAATAAATACTGAATGCTTTCTCTCCCTTCTGTGCGTTCTAGAGCGTGGAGACGGTGTGTACGCTTTACCACTCCTTCCAGGAGGGTTCTGGGGGACTGATGGAGGGCCAGAAGGAGTCAGCAGGGCCAGAGCCCACCCTGCTTAGGCCCTGCCCACGGCACATGTCCGCCACTGAGAGACTACGCAAGGTCATCCAGGAACTGGTGGACACAGAGAAATCCTACGTTAAGGTAAGAGCCTTTAAATACCTTTTTAACACAGAAAAATAAACAGACAGATTAAAAATTAATTCACTGGGCTATAGTCAAGACAGTGGGGCTTTGGTAGGTCTGTTATAATGTTTTTTCTTACTTAACTTTTTATTGTTATTGCTGGGACATGTATTCAGGCGTTCTGAAATTGTAAATAGTGCAGTTCTGTGGTTGGAGTTGCAGAGAGGTGGTGGTGGTGGTGATGATGATGATTATCATTTATTATTATTATTGTTATTTTTTAAATGACAGGGGAAACAAATCACCAACAACAGTGCCAATGTGTGAATTATAGCCCAAAACAATGAAACTTATTCCCTTATTCTGCGTCATCAAAATTGATTTTGTGGCATATAATGTATCCTACACATTATAAGTTATTTTAGTTTTAGTTTTGGCTAAGAATTTTTATATTGATGCATTACTACATATGCGTTTTTTACAATCATGAAGAAGCAGAGTTTTATATGTATTATATATTTATATTATTTTTTACATCTGTTATATCTATATATATATTACCACAGAATATATCTGTGGTAATAGAAATTGGTTTTGTACAATGACAGACTACTGAACATTTCCTACACACACATAGTTGATATGCTGTTGCGTGAGAAGCTGTTTGATAAGATGCAGTTGCTGACTCCTTAAGTCTTGGAGGAAGGAAATGTTTGGCCTTTCCTTCAGATTGGCTGGGGCTGTGCAAATAGGAAATTCAGGCAGCAGGTGGCAGCGACTGACATTTGAAAGCTAATTGGCTAAAAAAAAATAATAAAACAACACCTTCTCCTGCCGAGAGGGTACCTTAAATAGTTGATAGATGCTTCATTGATCCCCTAGGGACACATAATTAATTAACTTCTTAACAGGTAAAGAAGGGGCACCTCAGATGCCAGGGCTCATCGGTTTCCTGGATAAAAGCAGATGCAGAGGCACAGTTCCAAGCAGTAAAAAATTGGCAGGGCACTTCTTGAATCAGTTTTCTACCCGCACCTAGTTGATGTTGCTGGTGAACCTTATAACAATATTAAAGCTGTGCTGTTGTGATGAGCTCCTCCTGGTTAATATGTGCCTGTGAAGCAGTTGATTATCCCCACGGCCACTGATTTGTTGGTGGGGGGAAGAGAGTGCTATAGCAGAGTCCTGTTCAGAAGCAGAAGCCATTTATCTATGATGTGCTGCGTTGGCACTGGTGGACTGCTATAAATCAGCCTAACGAGAAATATCCAGGCTGATGCACTGACACCCTGGCAGCATCTGTACACGGCCACTGAAGAATCAGTATGGATGATGTTGGGCACAGCTTTGAGCTTCATGGACCCCACAAATGCAGCATTAAATGATGAAGAAGAGTTTAATTGTTTCAGTGAAATTTTCTGTTCATGTACACTATGTCCGAAAGTTTGCTGTGAGGATTTGATTCAACCACAGGAGCACCAGTGAGATCAGGTTGGATGATGAGCTCTGGATCACAAATGCAACTCCAGTTCATCCCAGTGATATACTAGAGAGGCTTTATACCCCTCTGGCTGACGCTTGGCATTGGGCATGGTGACCTCATGTAAACTTATCCCATTCTATTGGCATTGCTTCTATGAAGATTCACAGAGATTATACACGCTGTGAGGGTGCAGCTGTGTTAGCAACGGATGCACCTTAAAGTAGATATTTTCAGTAATTATAAGGCTGATAATTCTTTAGATACTTTTGGAAATCTATGAAACAGAGGCACAAATAGAGTTAGGGAGGAGACATTGGAGGAAGATCCTACATGATTTAGAGGATTACTTTGGTACTTGTCTCACATTGCCAGAGACTATGTCTAAAATCCTGGTGAGGAAGATCACCCATGTGCAGGTATTTGATTAATTCCTTTTCCCCTGTTAGGACCTCAGCTGCCTGTTTGAAATCTACCTGAAGCCTCTGCAGAAGGAGACCTTTCTCACACTGGATGAGGTAAGGCCAAATATGAGCACTAGTTCTAATGTTGGGGCTTAGTGTAGGAAGCATTAACTCTTAAGTTGCAGTTGTTGCTGGCGAAAACCAAAGTATGATGCAGTTCAATCTTGACTACAGTACTCCTAGCTGAATGCAGAAATTCTAGTATGAATTCTAGTATGAATTTGAAATTCTAGTATGAATTTGAAAGTAGAAGAGATTATTATTTGAATTTGATACAGTTGCATCTGTAGTCTGCTTAAAAGAATTTAAAAAATCCTTCACATTTGTACTATTATTTTTGCCATTTCTTGTAAACAAACAAAAAGACCAGACTCAGACAGAATGCATGCATTGAGAGTGTAAATATAACTCACTATGTAATTAAATACGTAATAATAGGATTACATTTGAATAGTGTATGAGAATGAATATGTTCTCGGCTTTTGAATTTGCCAAGACTTTTATTCATATGATCAATTTTACCTCATTTGCTCTGAAGTTGCTAAGCTAGCATGATCCCAGTCTACTCTCAGATTCTCATACTTAATGCAAATGAGTGGAATGCAACCTCAGTGGTTTCTATACAGCAGCCCAATGAACTAGATTTGACCCTGACTTGCTTGAGGAGATCCCTAAGGAAAGATCAGTCAATACAAAAAGAAGAGTGGGCTACATTAAGAACCCACTGACACACTAGACCTGTGCCCTTGCACAGAATGAGTAAACAAGTGGCTAAGCACTGTGATCAGGATAATTGATAACTAAGCGACGTAGGAGTGGTGTAGAAGGTTCTGTTCAGTGTTTGCACCTCACTGGGCCGCTTTATTCTCACCGTGTACTCTTGCTTTCAATGGTAATTTAGTTGCGGATATTACATAGTCTTGTGATGTTGTATTATCTTTAAAAATCACATATTTAATTTTTTTCTGTTTTCTGCATGTTGTTTTCACTGAGGCAGATCATTTGGATGAACTGTTGGTGAATTAGTAGTTCTGTTGGTTTGACTATACTTGGTTGTTGTTTCCTTCCAGATGGAGAGCTTGTTTGGTAGTCTGCCAGAGATGTTGGACTTCCAGAAGGTTTTCCTGCAAACTCTGGAGGAGAGAATAGCCTCCTCTCCAGACTTTAGCACTCTGGAGACCCCTGTGCAATTCAAGGTAAGAGATACTGCAAACAAATGAGCACACATCATCACAGAGCCCCCATTGCTGAAATTAGAAGGCTTTACACTCAAACAGAATTCTATATGATGACCAGCAGTGGAGAACAATGAATCAGAGTGACATAACTTGTACTGGCAAGGACTAGAGTGCATTTTTATGGCTTCAGTGGACTGGTAGTAGGGTGTAAGTGCATGCTGTCAGTAGTGAGGGAAATCATTGATGTGAAAAGGGGGTGGGGGGTGGATTCTCAGTACTGTCGGAGTCGTGGTTCACACAGCAGGGCTGAGTATGGACAGGCATTCTCTCCAGTTATGGTTGATTTCAGAATCTCTCACTGTGCTTCAGAATGGCTGAATAATGCTTTGTTTCTCTTGCTTCTCTCTTTCTCTCTGTTCTCACTTGTCTCTTTATCTCTATCAATCTTTCCTCTTTTCAGAAGCTGTTGTTTTCTTTGGGTGGATCGTTTCTCTACTACGCTGATCACTTCAAACTCTACAGCGGCTTCTGTGCCAACCACATTAAGGTCCAGAAGGTTCTGGAGCGAGGTACAGCTCAATCTCCTACATCCAGAAGCTCATTGCAGTCAAATTGCATCATTATTCCATAAATAGCAAAATTAGAATATTCCTGTCCTTTAGGGATGAATAATGGAGCCCAGTTCATGTCATAAATTCTGTGTGGTTCCTCAGGCAAAACTGCTGTTGAGTAGTGACACCCTCCTCTAACGCGCATTCAAGTGTGTAATTTCACTTAAAAAGGCGGATCTGTCTCTCCTCCCCAGTAAATAAACTGACCACTTTGCCCCATATCCATCAATTTCCTGTTGTGGATGAAGTCTTTGAATTAAATTGCACCCTCATATACAGACTATACAGACTATGAACACTGTTCAGTGTGTATAGCATACATGTACGGTGTCAATATTGGGTGTTATGACCCCACAAGTGCCACTGGGATCTGCTCACTTTGCAAGATAACCTCCCTGAATAACACCAGATTCTAGATTAGCAAGGTAGGTGGACGAAATATTGCAGATGACTGACGGACTGATCAGGTCCGAAGGTCACTGGCCTGTGTGGTTGGGTAGAGCGAAGTTTTTTTTAATAAATGGCCTAAAGCAACGTGACGTCTAGCTTTACCTTAGAAGGTAAACCTTCATGTTGTGGATAACTCCTGTTTGCTGATACCTGATCATGGCCATCCAAACATTTTAGTACGAGATCTAAAAGGGGTTCTGGCCTCCAAGCTGGCTGCCAGCTTTATAACAGTGATAGGATCATTAAAAACTTACACTACAGACTCATAATTTGAGTGTCTTGGAGTCTGACTGAATATAAATGTTGAACTTAATTTATGCCTGCAACATTGGCCTGGTTTTCAGTCTCGGGCAGATTGCCCAGTGCAGAATGAATGAAAGAGTCAGCTGGCCTACGAGTATCAAGAGGGGGAAAATTGCACCCCAGCGTCTCTTTAATTCGTCCCATTACAGGATCAGAGCAACAGTCATGTGAGCAGGTACAGAAATGAGTGTTTAATGGGTGAAGCGAAACCTGATGTTTCCACAAAATCATCACGAACCCAGGTTGTCCTATGACCTGCCTCACACACAGCTAACTCATGAGATGTAGGGGTGTGTGGGAGTCTGTCAGCAGTCTTCATAATTACCCATTCTCACATACTGCTTCTGTTGTGCCAAAAGTTCTGTTCGTGCAGCGATAAAGATTTTTTTGTGTCGACTTGTTAATTGCCTGCCAATTACTCTCTGAAGTGACAGTGCGGCTGTGGTGTGGAGTGCCTCAATAATTGCTGTAATAGCTCCTCTTGAACTGCGCATGAACGCAACCACTACCTCTGATGCTTGGTGCACAGAAAGGGTGGCGCTGTTCAAGCCCTTCGGCAGTCACTCATTGTAAAGAAAAAGCCATTTAATCCCTGTTTAAAGCATGAATCAGCAGTGAGTTCCAGCAGTACTCTTTCACGGAAGGTCCACCAACACGCCGGCTGCATGGCTCCTCCCCCGTCACCTTGTTGTTCCCCAGTATCTGCAGTGTTGCCATTTTACTGCAGTGATCGTAAAAGGGGTGTCGCACAGCCTGTGCTGCCTCCTTGTGGATGTGTGATGCGGCATGAGCAGCACACGTAGCCTGAGGCCACCTACATGCGGCCCTAACAAAGTCCTCCCCAGTAATAAGACCAGAATGTAATGTGAGCCCTTTTGTATGTCCAGCTAAAACAGATCGAGCCTTTAAGGAGTTCCTAGATGCAAGGAATCCGACCAAACAACACTCATCTACGCTGGAGTCCTATCTGATCAAGCCAGTGCAGAGAGTGCTGAAATATCCTCTGCTGCTGCGGGAACTGGTGTCTCTCACTGACACAGACAGTGAAGAGCATTATCACCTCACAGGTACTCGCACACTACTTTATTAAAAGCCCAAAAGTCCATAAGTGAGCAAGCCATAGTATTAAAGGAGGTGAGATCTCACCATTGGAAAAAGTTTAATCTTAAAAAAGTGGTTTAAAGAAATCTTTAAGAAGTTTTTAAATAGGTTTTTCTCTGCATACATACTGTTTTTGAAAATGACAAGACGTGGTAATTCATGATTGTTACAGAGGCCTTGAAAGCCATGGAGAAAGTGGCCAGTCATATAAATGAGATGCAGAAGATCTATGAGGATTATGGCGCAGTATTTGACCAGCTGGTGGCTGAACAAAGTGGCCCAGAAAAAGAGGTACCGCTTGAAGCATGCTGGCAGCCTTTACAGTTCTCACAGCCCCGTACATATTAATCGTATTTCTTAGTTTTGTCCTTTTGTACCAAAACATTATTTAAAATCTCCATCCTCGTCTTTCTGTCTCTAAGGTCACAGAAATTTCCATGGGAGAATTCCTCATGCATTCCTCCGTGATCTGGCTCAACCCATTCCCATCTCTGGGCCGTATGAAGAAGGAACCTGAACTGACTGTATTTGGTGAGTGCCCGCTGGGCCCATGCCCATTTTCTTGAGACAGACTGGTCGCAGACAAATAGATTTTTTTAATGGCCATGAGAGCAACTCCTATTGGGTGGGAAAATTGATATTCTCTGTTGGTAAACACCAAAGCCAGATGCTACTAGCTTTCTAGCAACTGACTAGTTGTGTTATTTAGTCTAGAACTGGTTTTAGACTAAATTATTTTCATTTTCTTTAAACTGAACTGTATGAAGAGCTGGTTAATAAAAGCTATTTTGGTGAATAGTTTCTTGGAAAGACTCGAGTGCCAGCTACTTTCCCATAACCCTTTCCCATGGGCTCTTCATCACTCACAAGGCTTTCTCAGTATAATAAAAATTCAAGTGTATGTGTATACAAGCAAATTCTGAGTAATTCAGTTGAACTGAGTAAAAGGGAAAAGGTGTTTTGGCCCAGCTCCAGCAGTTGTCAAGTTCTATAAATGAGCAATTGCTGGTAAGACAACTGTCAAAACAGTGTTTTCCATGATTTTACAAACAGAGATGCTGCAGTGCCATTTGCCATCCAGTGCTGGTGTCACTGTGACTGAGTGCAAGAGAAACTCCTCTGTGAAATAGTTTTAACAGCTTCATGAAAAATGAAAAAATAGTGTTTTTTGAGGTGTCATATGTCTTTTTTTTACAAAGAGTGTCTTTTTCCCTTCATCTGAATGGTTCCCAGGCTTACAAAAAAATCTTTTTTTTCTGTCTCTGAAGTGTTTAAGAAAGCAGTAATACTGGTCTACAGGGAGAGCAACAAACAGAAAAAGAAAATGGTGAGCCTCTTCACTCTTGCTCTCAACCTGTCCGTATGATGAATATATCTGCAAATTTATCTAAATCTTTTTTCATCCTCTTTGTAATGCTGGGTGTGTGTCTGACAGAATGTTCCACGTTCATCGCACTCTCATGGAGACCAGGACCCCTTTAAATTCCGCTGGCTCATCCCCCTTTCAGCGCTGCAGGTTAGACTGGGCAACACAGCAGGTATGAGGTTCTTTATTTCTCACTGTACAGGATAGACCCACTTGTCTGCAGAGGCAGTATCTCAGACTAATGTAAACCAGCTTTAATATATATTAATACTCATTTTTTCTGGGCACAGAAACCAATTGCGTTTGGGAACTGATCCATACCAAGTCAGAAATAGAGGGCAGACCAGAGACAGTGTTCCAGCTGTGCAGCAGGTGGGAGATGGGGCTTGTTCAATTTTTAAATAAGGCAGTAATTTATACCTGACAGAGAAATTCTGAACATAGCCTTTGCTTTCTCATTCAGCATGCCAGAGTGCAAAGTCAACATAGTCAAGGTGATCCGCTCCGTTTTGAGGGAGAACGTGCGGAGGGGCATGCGTGGAACCGAGCGTCCAGCTGAGAGAACCTACAAAGACCGCTGCACTCTTATGAGGAGAACTCTACCTTCTTCCGCTAAGCTTGGTCAGTCCTTTTTCTCCTTCTCTGGTTTATTTACTGCCCCGGGCTGGAAGAGTTAAGCCAAAGCCCGACCTGACATAACCCATCTGATGCTCGGTGCACGATGATATCTGTGCAGAAAACAGACAGTGATAGCAGAGTGACTGGACCAGATGGTTGCACTTCCACTCTGGGAGTCTAACATCTGTGTGTTTGTGTGTGTGTGGGTGGATGTGCCTGTTTTGCAGGTTCCTCTCGAGCTTCCTGGCTCTGCAACAAGCCTATCGATGTTCTTACCCTTTCCAAAACTGATCAGCTGAATCCCCCTCTCCTCGAATCAGATTCAGCCAGTGAGGGTAGTGGGACGCCCAGCAATGGAGGCCCTCCTCCAAACCAGCCCACGGACCCCACACCTGCGGAGCCCAGCCCTCTGGCCTTCGAACCAGGCAGCATGAAAGAATCGGACATCCTCGGTGATGAAGATAACAAATACGAGTGTTTTGGTCATCATGACTCTGTTTCTAGTTCAGTTGAGGCTCAGTTACGTGAGCTGCATCTAACCGAGGTCCCGCAGGCTCCATGCGTCCAGCCTGAAGGAGTAGAAGTGGACACTCCAGAGAGACAGCCTCATTTGCAGAGACGACACTTCTGTGCGGTGAAACGGAGGCCAGGTGGAGACAGCGGTAGCTTTAAGCGCAGGCAAGGGGCGCTAGTGACCATGAGGCAGCACAGCCGCTCTCTGGACAGCCAATCAGAAACAGCTGTGGTCAGTGTGGACCTCAATGCCCTGCTGGAGCGAGAGTTCAGCGTACAGAGTCTAACCTCAGTGGTTAATGAGGACTGCTTCTTTGACAACACCACAGAGAAGCCAGAGAGCAGCGCCACAGCAACGGCTTCATAGCTACCCTGCATCTGACCTGCTGTCCGGCTCCAAATGACTTCTGTCCGTTCAGTGATCAATCAGTCTTTTCATGCCCATGAAAGGTGAACTGTATCTGAAGATGACTGTCCAATATACACTGAATGTCTGGCGTGTTCCCTGTGTGTGTGTTCCCATCCAAGTCTCCTGAGTTGACTTTTAAGCAGCTGGCAACTGAGAAAAGGTCAAATCTAGTCAAAGTCACCTGATTAAAAGAAAAAAAAAAAAATCACTTTCTGTTGTGTCAGTCAGACATACCTTCGCTAAAACTAATTTTAAATTCTGCCCCCCGACTTAATATGTCATTACTCTACTCATTTTCACCAACAAACCAGATCATGACTTTCCCTATCATACCAGCTCAGTTTAATTGTCTGAGTACTGATGCTAAGTGAAGTCAGTCAGCCCACACACAAATGCACACACGCAAAAATAAAAACACACACAAAGCGACCGGTACCATTGATGCTGTGCTTTGCCTCCAGTCGTGACGGATGTGGAGGTCTCTGAAACAGCTACAGGAATAACAATTTCTCCAGACTCTGCCTTGCTGTATTTTATGTTTGTGCACTATGTACACATTTGCCTACTTTTTTTCAGCTTTGCTTTTATTTTTATTTGTACATCATGGAGTCATTGGAGTTTTTATGCATTTTTTATTATTTATTGATAGTTTATATTACATTTTTAATAGGAAGCCAAACCTTGGGTTAAGACTTGATTTTTCTTGAAGTAAAACAACATAAACAGGACCTGTGCAACTAAACTGGACCCGGACTGTTATGTAATTTATCTCAATTAGTAAGGCAGCAGTGATGTGTAGAGACTGGCGTACAAAATGGTCACACTGTCGGATACAGTCAACACAGTTTCAGTGAAATGTGCTATGTTTGGTACTTGCCATAAAAAATGGTTCATTTTTTTAAAAATGTCCAAATATGTATAGTATTTTTTTCACAAATTACTGTACATTAACTTAATTTTTAATATTGTATATCCCTTTGACATTTCAGTGATTTAAAAAGTGCTGTAAATGTAATAAACAGTGTCTGGTAACATAGTGGTGCAGAGACTTTTTTGAATAACAAATTTTGGTACTTTTGGCCCAGTGACTGCATGGAGCTAGTGAAGTGAGTTTAAAAGAAGCATCACTTTGAATATTGACAAAGCAAATACACTCAGACTGAAGGGTTAATCATGTGTTTGCAACATGGATTTTAAAGCAAATGCAGAACCACAATAGAAATGAATGTTGATGTGATTGATCTGAAAATCAAACTTACAGAAATACTGACTGAGTGGATGGTTGTAGTGTATAATGTTAGCTAGTGCAAAAATATATAGGCTTTTAACTCCAGAAACTGTATATTTACCATCAAATGTATATTTTATTCACGTACTGAGGTCACCTCAGCCGTCTTCGCTTAAGTCTTTGACAGGTAGTGAACATTTTGACATAAAGGAAGCACATTTTACTGTGAAGTGATTAAAGCATTCTTATGGCTTCAGAATATGACATCATTTCACATAATTCACCTCTTCTCTCTAGCACTATACTCCCAAATGAACACCGTGCATAAAAGGGAAAAATGGCTCGAATTACTGAGACTTGCTCTTCACTTTTCTTGCAGCTGTCCACAGACTGCCTCTTTGGTCTGACTCCTGGCTCATAAAAGACCTTCTGTATTCGCACTGCTGCAAGTTAGGAGGATTATAAGTACTTTAGCACTTGTCACCACTAGCATTTTTCATTGTTTTCCCTCAAGCTGCTCTTAAACTACAAACTTAATGTGATAACTTGTGGCAATGATGTTCCCCTAATACAACTCGGAACACCTCAAACCGAGCCAAGGCCAGTGTAACTCATTCCCTTGTTTCTGCCACAGTTACACTTCTGCTGGCCATTTGCCACGCTCTCTCATCCAGGAGAGACGGAAAGGAATGGTGTAAAAAATTCATGCCTATGCCCCAGTGAAAATGTCACAGCTAAGAGCAGTCCGTTGTCTCCCTGTGTGAACATTGGCCATTAACATTTTTTTTTCTCTATCGGGTGATGAGAGTGAGGTTCCTGGCTTCTGTTTCTGCGTCTCCGGCTCTGTCTCAGCTCTTCTCTGAAGTCGTAGCCGATCAGCTGGCTGTTTTCCCTGCACAGCCTACTGTAAGTGTCCGCCAAGGCCCGGAAATGGGCAATGGAGAGCTGCGCAGGCCGGAGAGTGGGGTCAACGTCAGCGCAGCGCAGAAGCTCCTCAGCCAGCTCAAGCCGCTTGGCCTCGGGGAACAGCATCCTGCGGGGCAAAGAAGAAAGCTTCATATGCTGACTCCATTAGTTAGCATTAACAGGAAGAAAAGGCTGGCATGGAAGTGACATGGCACGTTCTGTGCAGATGTTCGCTTAGCACTGCCCAAACAAAGAGAGTGCCAACGCATGCTGTTGCTTCAGCTGCTGCACTTACATAAGTTCACTCCTTGTATCACTATGACAGGCCAATGACTCATAATTGCTGCTCTCTTTGCACAGCTTCCTTTGTTAAGTGGGCCCTAATGTTGCTACATCCCTGAATAACTTGAGAAAAGTAACAGGAGTGCAGCTACGCAGCAGGCAGAACGTTATCCGCAAGCCCTGGGCTAACTATTACTAAAAAAAAAAAAAAAAAAAAGACAAGAGAAGGGATATGAAAAAGTAGAAGAAGGAGAAGTAGAAAAGCGCTTACTCGACTCCTTTGTGGCAATGCTTCCCCCGGAACTGGAAGACATTTCTGACCAATTTCTCCACAAGCTTAAAGGGCTGCTGGATCCGGGGCTCAGCCAGAGGAGTGAAGTGTACCACCCCCACGTCCACCTACATGCACACAGAGACCACAGGAGATAAAACACACATACACACACATCAGTGCAGATAACAGTGGTACAAGCAAGACCCCAGAACACACTGAAGATCTACTCCCACCTCCACCCCCACATATGCACATATCTGAGCTGGATAGATGAAGGGAGAAATAAAAAGCATGGTATAAAAGGAGGGGATGACGCAGCATGTGATGGCAAGCCAGCTCTAGTTGCCACAGTAACACCTGTTTGAAGGGCCATGAAAACAAGCCTCTTTAGATATGAATACTAAGTAAGGCTCTTGCTGCACTGCTGCTTGCTGAATGTTTTGCAGCCAAGGGCATGAACATGATACAGGCACTATTTGAAGTCTCCAGATTTTAAAGGAGTCAACCTTAGGCTGTAACCCGAAGGTGTGCGATTGTGTTAGGACGTTGCGATTGGACACGTTTTGAGGGTGAGGGAGGTTGGCCTTCGCTTCTCTCTGTCCCTGCTGCCTCGCCAATCCCCCCAGTCAACGCTAAGCTGATATGACAAACTGTTGAAGTAATCGTGCCAGACCCAGCAGAGCCTTGCTCCTCCTCAGATCTCCCTCCCTCGCTCACTCGCTTTCTCTCTCTTCCCTCTGCCGAGGGACGCCTCTTCCTTTCATTGTAAGCAATAAAAAGGAATTGCGCACAAAGAGCCACAATGCCACTTGCAGAGGAGCAGACAGCTGCCAAACCCAAACTGGAGCGTTTTCCTCTTGATCTGAACGCGCGTCGGGAGTCTGCGAGAGAGCTGCCCCCGCATGGGGTTTCAAAGGAGGTCTCGCTCTAAGCGCCCCCCCAGCCAGCACCCAACCTGCAGCAGAACAGGCTGGATCGACGGCTGTGGCCAACCGTGAGCCGAGGGACTGGAAGAAGGTGCCAAGTCGCGCATGGTGTGGTTTTATTAGACCTCACTGGTGGATATACTGAGAACTTAACTGACTGAACGAAACGAAGGCTTAACGCTCCATCTGTCGCATGCAGATATGGTAACAGCCACACAACAGTCTCAGTCACGAACAGGTATGTATGCAAAGTCTCCTGCAAACTACTGCTGAATCTGGAAGGGCTTAATTACTGTTCCCACCTCCCTCTTACTTTTTTCGGAGGGGCAGGGGGGTGGCATAATGAGGATTTGGAGGGAGGGAAGAAACTTAATTAGTCCAAGGAGAGATGAAAAACATGGTAATTGATTTGCTCTGGATTCCTCCTAGCTGCACTTAGTACTGAATTGTCTGTGTGCGGTGTTAACTTTTGCTTGAGCTGCTGGTGCTGCAGTGATGCAGGACACCCCTCAGGCAGTGGTGTGGGCTCCTAGAATCGGAGCGAGCCATGCACTTAGTAGCTAAGGACAAGATACAATGCTTTGGAATGCCGGTTGTGCTGTTAGGGGCACAAAGATTGCCGTATTACGCCCAAGCTGACTGAAAAGGGTAACTGTGACAGCAGCTATCAAAAAACATTGACTCATCTGCATCAATTGTGCAGAAGGAGCTCAGACATTAAGGAAATCAATTTTGCCACCTGTCACTTACACAGGAAAGGATGCTGCTTCTAAAATGCCCCTCCTCCCGCACTAGCTGTCCTGAAATGCAGCCAAATCCAGACAGGTCCCCCGTCTGCCGTAAAGTGGCAGTGGAAAAAGAATGCCTTTAATTCTGCTCTCTCCTGAAGTAATTAGACCATTTATATTCCACACCATGTGATTTAGGAGGGTGGCTGGGGTAAGTCGATATTGCAACTATACAGGAAGCAGCATTTCAGCCACCATGGCTGTCCCAGTCACTTTGGAGCGTGATTTATGAAAACGACAGCTACATGTCCTCACTTGCTGCTTGGTGGTAATATATCCCGCTCCCGCCATTAATCCTCTTCTGATAACCTCAACACACGAGAAACTTTCATCTTAAATCACCCGCTCCGCACCATCGCTGCCTTGAAGATGCACCCACTGTCATACTCCGCCTTTAAGTGGAGCTCCTGTGCAGCAACCCGAGAATGACTCCTTAACCTGCTTTAGCCCTTTACACTCTCCTTCCATGACACTCATTCATCTCGTTTCCTTCCTGTGGTAAGGTACATCTTTGAGAATGCCATCAGGATCAGTCAAATTAAAGTGTGATTCATCTTCTTGCCTGTGCATTTTAAGAGAGGGAAAAAAAAACAAGCAAATCATAACGCTTAATGAATTCCACATGAATTCTGCCCTCCAAATTGGCTCATTACATAAGACTCCACATTCACACTAATAAAAACCCCTCTTCTCTCCAGCTAATTTAATCCTATTTTTCCTCCTACAAAGACTTCATTTATGCAGACTCTGGAACTACTGTACTTGTGCTCTGTGTAAATAAACTAAGCCACAATAACCAACAACCTTCACTTCCACAACTCTCCAAGTATGCGGCCCTAATCTTGGGCAATACTCTTAAAAAATGTTCACGGAAACAAAAGGATATGCTTGCTGTGTGTAATAAAGGCCTAGCAGGAACATTACGGAATACATGACTCATGTCATACCATTCAGTGATGCATGTATTCGTTTACCATGGCCTAAAAAATACAGAGATACTCCAAAAAATGGGCTAATTCACAGTAACCTTACGGTTCATATGTTATGTAAAAACAAGTTATAAGACCAGCATAAATTACAAATGGAAATTTCAGCAAACATTCAAAATAACATGGCATTCACTGAGTTAAGTTACTGTGATATTTCATCTCAATTGCCAAGTTTTTCTTTTTATAGCCTCCTCACAGGACATGAGTATGTGTTAGACACTGTATTTGTCCTCTAATTCTCAAAGCCCCCTCACTCATTTTCACTAATGCCAACACTCCCCCTAAAACGTATGTGAACAGCTATTTGCCATTTCTTTTGGAAAATGATCAGTTTGAGGTGACAGCTCCTCAGGGCTAACAGCAATCTTCATTTCGCTTACGTAATGACCAGCAAAACAATGGAATATGCAGCAGGGGAATACATAAACCAAGGGGAGAAAGAAACTAGTCCTGCAAGAAGGGGAGATGCATTAATCATGATGGCCCATTCAAAAGACAAGCACAATTACTTCAGTTGTGGCGAGGTCGTCCTTCAGTGAAAGGAGAATGTAAGGAACCAGTCCATGGTGGGAACGTGGTTTGCTGCAGAGAGGTTTGCTCCTGCTGCTGAGTACAAGGTGCTTCCCCATGCTCCACAAACAGCCCAAGGCATGGATGGGAGCCTAAAGTGCTGCCTGATCTCTGAACATCTCAGCAGAAGTGCTTCCCCAAGAGAGGCTCTTTGGGATACCAGCCCTTAAAATGTGCATGTGACGTGACAGGCAAGATGGACAGGCAGGAAAACACTGAGTTTTCTCAAAAGGAAAAACCAAGTAAAATGTTATTTTTGAATACCCTCAGCACCGTGGAAACACAACGAAGAGACTTTCTCACCAGAATGTACGAGACAACTACGAGACTTTCTCACCAGAATACAAATAGTATTAACAATAATGCTGTTTTTAGCCTGAACAGTTATTCCCAAAACATGTGAAACAAGGGTGTTTAGACAACTGTGTTACCGTTACTGGATGACACCTTCAGCCAAAGCTGTGAAACATGAAGGGCACTGATGCAACCATGAACTGAAAAAAACAAACAATTAAACACAGAAAATAAAGTAAATGCAAATGGAACATCAAAATCCCTCATGTAGAGAGAGGACAATCTCCTTGTCCAGTCAAGCCTCAATGAAGAGCAGCAAAGGGTGATAAAATCATGGCATCGTACTTTTAATAGCCTCCCATTCCTTCACACATCACCACCTCCCACAACTGCACTCCCCAGGCACATGTTAACAGCCTCCCCCATTTAGTTTACATCATTTTTTTTTTTTTTCTTCCACAATATTTCATAATTCCAGACTCTCCCTGGTGAGACGACAAATATTAAAGGAAAAAAAACCCCAACCAAACAAACAAACAAAAAAAACCTGCAGGACTTTTTTTTTCTTCTTGCAACCCACCAGGGCCCTCAGAACATGCCGAGTGAAGGTCAGCTCCACCAAAGGTAGGAGGGGTGTGTGCTGTTGCTAGGGTTTGTGTTTGGTTTGCTGTGTTGCGTTTATTGATTTCGAGAGAAGGAGATGTCAATGAGAAAGACCATGAAGATAATCAACTGGCCTACAAGACACACATCCCACGTTCTAGGGGGTCTATGGTTCGCATGGCCCTCCTTGACTTGAGGTTGTGAAACACAGCTATGGATGAACACGCTGTATTTGTTGTCATTTAAAAGGCACTGTGTATGTTTTATCCTTCTCTGCCCTCTTTGTCATTTATGAATCAAGGCCGTGAAGCCACTCCTCTCCTCGCTCTCCTCTTCGTCCTCTGCAGAGGAGAGAGGAATATAAAGGGGGATGGGATAGGAATGGGATGGGATGGGATGGAGGAAAGAGGGGGTTTCAGGGAGGGGGGGGGGGATGACTTCTGTAGATCTCGTGAATGCTCCTGCTTTCGGGTGAGGTGTTTTCTCTATATGGTGTGGGTGGCTGAGCCAGACTGAGAGATCACCTTGAAAAACAACCCTGACACAATAATGAGCAGCTCGAACATCTGGCCAAATGAGAAGGGTGCTGTGCTTCTGTCCTCAGGAATAACCATTTCAGGTATACAATAACACACACACACTATATACATATACAATCAGCAAAAACTTAATATATATAAAGGTATACAATATATAACCATTTCATTTCATTTTTCTGTTCACTGTTTGTACAATTTGCGGCAGTGTGTGTGTGTGTAAACTGCACAGGTTGCTATTCTTTTAAGAACTATTGCAGTGTGAGCTGTGTTGTAAGTGCAGTAGTGTTTGTATAGCAGCTGTTCTATGTGCTGTATTCCAGCAGCTTCACTCCTGATTCAGT
>JBBPCZ010000001.1:48298725-48310113 GCA_037974445.1 Brycinus macrolepidotus | reverse complement strand
CCCCCCCCCCCCCATCCCCTATTAAACCCCCCAAACTACCCCCACCCCAAAGATTAGAAATGAAAAGCAATCATTTAGCTGCTAACAATCTTTTGGAAACCTCTGTTTAAAGTAAGTCGGCAATATAATGTCTCTTCGAGGCAATAGTATGGGAGAGCCAGTTTGCAAGCCTTTTGTGGTTTTCTGAACCTGTCCACTTTGAGTAACAGTAGGACTAATGCAATGTCTTGTCTTATTTTGGTAGCTGATAGAATGATTGATATTCTGCCTAAGCATGCTGTCTGGAGCCTGTGCATAATGCAGCAGAATGCCTGGTAGAGACTGTCGTAGCCACATTGCCTGTGCCTATAAAGGGAAAAAAAAAAAAAAAAAAAAGAGAGAAGCTGTAGATTATTATAGCACTGGAATTGTTTTGGTGGAGAAACGTGACGAGAGAGTGAATGGGGGTTGCTGGGTCAGGTATGAGAAACTCACACTCTGGTTGGCACATCGAGGATAGGACGTGATGCCTGTGCGTGATGAGCGGACAATCTGATGTGTTGCTGTTCCAACGCTTTCTCATTTAGTCCCACACAAAATCAAGCTGACTGAGTGCATGCTGTTCACTGCTCGATCACCCACACAAACTATACACCCACGCACATACACACACGCAGAAAGAGAGCTGCATGTGTGCTTTTTACTCGCGTCGCTACTCACTGCCATGGAAACAGAATCCTGCACCCAAATATGTGTATATATTGTCTGGGGGGCTGTGTTACTCACCGTGCTGGAGGGAGGGACTGTGAGGCTGCTGTCTCACTGCACTGGAGGCTGTTCTAAGTCACTCCAGCGCAAATAAGGGATCAATGTATTGAAAGAACCCCCCACTGCAATACCCTCTCTCAGGCATGAGGGCCCATCCCATTCACCTTCATTTGGACCTTATCAGCAGCCTGCCAATCAGTTCTCCTTCTAAGAATACAGGAGTGTAGGAGCTTTTTCAGAAACCAAGGCAGAAACCGCAGCTATTGTTTTATTAACGTACACTAGTTGGCTGTTTTCATGGCAGTGGGGCTGCTTTTCGTGCTGTGTGTGTCCGCTATCTGCTGATGTTCACTTTTTTAACCAAAACAGCACTTTTTACCCCCTTACGATTTGTGCCGGTCCCCTGTTTTCATTTCCAAATACGTCAGCAGTACATCTGCTGTCATATTTAAACCTGCAGCAGACCGCTCTTCATATTAATTTCTGCTGATTTTACCATGTTCATCCTCAAGCTGCTTTTTTACTCACTGGCTGAGTGCATATGGATGCTGCCTCATGCAGTGAGAGAGAACAGTTGCATGTTGTGGGCAGGTGTGCCAGAGCGTATACACACAAACACCAACAAACCCATGCAATTTCACAACTCCTGGTGCATTACATGTACAGTATGTGTGTGTACAGTGTGTGTCTATGCGTGTGCTGGGTTTTGAAGCCACTATGGTCATGCTTCTCCACTTTGCTGAGGGAAGGAATGCATCTCCCATGTTGTTCTTCTCTGGCAAAGCAAGCTTTGGCAGTGATGGATGGCACAGTGCATTCTTTCTCTCAAACAGATTTCCCACGGGCGAGCAGATGGCTATGCCCAGCCCGCCCCCTGCAGGCTGCCGTGGGCATGCTGAGTGGGCACAGCCAAGCACCGCACTGCCCTTCTGGGGCGGATTAGCCCACCTCTCAGCCGACAGCACCATAATGACTACCCATGCACCGCTTCTCAGTGCAATAAGTACCCTCCTCATCCTCATCTCCTCCTGAATAACCCATACACTGCCATGTTTCATCTGAGAATGTGCCAAATTCATGTCTATTTTTGCAAATGTATCTATATGTACTATATTCTGCTTGCCAAATGACTAAAGTGACAAAAGTTGTTCATTATTTGAAGGATCTTCCTCTGTCCTGTCAGGTAAAAAAAAGAAAAGAAAAAAAAAAAGATGGAAGTTTACATAACACCAACATGACCAATTTCAGGTTTTTCTTTTTATTCCGCAGCCATTTCTCAACTACAGAGGCTTTAAAGAGTCAGGATATTTTAAGAAATGTTTATCATGCTTTGGGATTCCTTTTACATTCCACAAAGCAGTATACAGCCAGTTTGGCAGCTTGTTTGATTTGATGTATTATCCTTTTTTGTTTTATTTAAGAGAATATGCAGTTCTAATCTCAGTTCCAACACCCAGGCATGTTTATAGTGAATCTTCTTTATAAGAAGACAACACATTTTACACCTTTACTTGTGTAACCCCATTTTACAGCAATTTTTTGGTGAAACATAGAAAAGAAAATGATCTAAAGAGAGGCAGATTAAATGTAAATAATGATAGTGTGTTGAAAGAATGCCTTTTGTCTGGTAAAGTGTACCAGGCAAACCGAAAAGTATATGTTACAATGTAGCTTGTTCATTAGCACATCAAAACATAAGCTTCAAGGGCCTAAGCAAAACACAGCGGCCCTTGGTTACATCTGGTGACAAATTTAATGGCTCTTAATTGGATAATTGCAGCAATTTTTGTGGATGCTTCAGCACTTCTTGATTTTGCAGAGAACTGAGGTTCAAATGTTTCTCTACTGTTGTTTCAGTCTGCTTGTGCAAGTAGTTATATTTTTATTAATAAAACTATTTTGTGGAAGCAACATGCCTTCAACACTGTGTGCGATGTTTACTGTGACGAACAAACATGCCAGACCATACTACAGTGCCCAGGCTCGGATATGTATTGTGCCTATATGGATTCCTTTATCTTCTTTAAAGTCACTGTGACTGCAAAAGTCTTAGGCACCTGTGAAAATAATATTTAAAAACTGTTTAGATGAGCATTCCCATTAATATTACTAAATACACTAAATCAGTGTAAATCAGTGTGTTCTTGTGGAAGCCCAGTATTACTTGTAGTTCCCGTCGGAAACCTGGTTTGACTCGATCAGTCCTTCATTAAATTAAATCAGGAGCTGCTGATGCAATTTCACAAATCCAAACAACGGCTGGAGGAACCGAGGAGAAATCTGGAACCGAACCTGTGTTCTCCTCACCAGCTCACAAAATATCAACTACTTTTTTTTTTACAAACAAAACAAATCTTGATGGTTTTTAATACTTTCTAGTTTGTTTGCATTCATTCTAATTTTAACATTTCTAACAGAAAGACACTATCACACACTGAGAAAAATGCCTTCAAACACTTTGCATAGGTGCTTAAGACTTTTGCACAGTACTGTACATGTACAAAATCATAATACTGGAGCAGCAGCAGTCTCAGCTGAATTCAGACAATAAGCCCTTCAATAAAACATCAGCCTTCCACTCCTGAAAATGTAATATGTTACTGGCAGCAGACCGACCAGCAGTGAACTGTCCAACAAAGAAGTGAAGGCTTTTGTGAGGAAGAAATGGATGTATATGTGTGTAATTATGGTTCATGCGCTGCGGAGCAGCAGCAGGTTAGTCATCCAGGTTGCGGCACGGTGCAGCCAATCTGAATGCACTCCAGAGTGGAGATGGTGCTGAAATTGGCTCACTGTGTGCTGTGTCACACAGACCTGGCATCCTGAACGTGTCCCTCTCACAGTGCTGCCATCTCTCATCAACCGTCTTCTGCCTAATATGCCTGCAGGCCTTTCCGGCATTTCTGGCAAACTACTTTATAAACGGTTCCTTTATATAAAGGCTGTATATACAGATACCTGTGGCGTGTTAGTGCTTCTGGCGGATTCTTCACACTAATGTTTGTCTATGCTCATCATGGTCAATTACATCAATATTGACACAGAGGCTTTTTCATGTCGGCGGGGTTATTTAGGTCCTGGTTATGAAACAGACGAGAAAAAGAGCTCAGCAGTAATAAGAGGAGTTTTTCCTGTGTGTTTAACCTACATTTGCTTCAAAGGTTCCGGCCTATACCTGCACTCTTGGGGCCATTTAGTCCAATTCTAGACTCTGTTTTAGCCGTACTTGATTCTGTGCTGCATGAAATAACCTGAGAAGTGAACTGACACATTGATACATGTTCATTATTCTGCAGGTAAGTATAATAAACTGGTTAAGTTACTCCATACGCGTGTGACTGATACTGGCCTCTGCAGCTCCCATCAAATCACCATCAGCGATGATGGTGGGCCATAATGCACGGCAGAGGACAATCTGTTAAAGGGCCGCTATTGTTCACGATGACTAAAAGGAGGCATTTTCCCTTTAACCGATCGTTATCTTCTTTGGGACAAGATATGGAAGATATAATATGGTTGTCTTACACACACACATGCAGTGAATGACCTTGCCCTGATCAAGACCTGCACGTCTCTGCAGCACTAACCCCAGAGCGTGGCTCTCAGGAATGATGATACTGCCCTTGCCTGTTGGGCTGTAAACTGCTGAGACAGGCAGTATGGGTTGCAGAGACAAAAGAGCCCACAAGAAAATAATACAATCTGATCTGACGGTTCACAGCTTGTAATGCTCTAGAGTAAGCCCAGGCTTAATGCTTTGAAATTTTTCTTTACGCCCTCTTACCCCAAATTAAGGCTGCAGTAAATACAGGGCTATCAGGGATATTTATAGCGCGCTTGTTTGGCTGAGCATCGTTCATCTTCTAAAATATTATTTTAGGGACGGGTTAGGGTTGCTTGTGCACAGGACATAAAAGCTCTCTGGACCAATTATGAGCAAAACAACTGTTCTAGAGATTTCACCAAATACACTCTTGTTTCCCAGTGTGAAAACTTCAATAACAAGAACACAAGGTGGGAGGTGTTGCAGAATAAAATAACAATGCACAGGCAGATCCATCTGCTTTCATATGCAAGCACTGAATGTCATTTTTTTTTTCATAATTTTCATACAGGGTTTATTTTCTTACACTACACTTCAAAAGGTTGGAATCACACATGAACTCATATTTCATTCATTAAAAATGTACACAGTGTAGATTGCAATACTATAAGATAAACAGCAGAAGGTATTTTAAGATTTTTTTTTCAGTTTGCTATTTCTTTTTTATAGTTTCCTGGAATTAGTTATTAAAGAATAGATAATATACTATAATGATCTATTTACAGTAATGTTTTCATATATTACCTGCCTCAAGAATTGTAGACACCTTTGCAGATTCAAGGCAAGTTATTAGAACATAATTCTGGACACATCTAACATCTAAATTTTACAGCTTCCTACAAACTAGTTAGAATGAACTAGTTAGTTAAACTACATTTGAGCAGAAAAGAAACATCATAGCAGAATCTTTATATGTTTATTATATGTTTATACATTGAAACAGTGATTCCACACATTTAAATGGTAGTGTACATCGGGTAAATGTCCATATCATGTTAATTGTGTATTAGGTGAACATGTATATTAAGTGAAATTAAACATTTGTTGTTATAAATTGTGCATATGACTACTCAATGAATCATCAAAACAATCACTAGGATACTTGATTAGGAACATGATCGATAGGGACAGCCCTAAATACATTAAAGGGAAGTTGATTTTCCCACTGATTTTTGTACGTCTGTATAATTAGTTTGTTGAGATAAACAATTGCGGTGAGGGTGACCTGACGCGTATACTGTTCGACAGAAAGTCAGAATCGTTCACAGCGGTGGTCACACGTGTTTAAGGCCTTTAGAAGCTACATCACAGAAAATTGCTACATGAAAAGGTTTTGAAAAGGTTTTGGCCTAAAACACTTTTTACTCTATTCATGCTGGAGGGGTACACACAGGGAGTTCTGAGGCAAAACAGTCACCTGGTGGTGACTGGTGGTTAGGGAGTTGCCCCTGTAGTCGGAAGGCCATGGGTTCGTATCCCAGGACTGCCAGTGGCACCACTGAGGTACCCTTGAGCAAGGTACCCTCCCAACACTCTGTCCATTGTCGGCAGCCCGCTGCTTCACTCAGGTGAATATGTTACATGCAGAGGGCTCAAGCAATTTCCTCTGGGATCAATATAGCACATTAAAAAAAAAAAGACTCCGTTTGCATCTCAGCAACTGAACTATGCAGAAATTTTGAAATATTGGTGGAATTTCCTTTCAACATCTTGCTGTTAACAACCATGTCTTTTACACTACAATATGTATATGTGCTAGGGGCACATACAGGAAAAATTCTGCAGGAAAAAGGAGGATATTTACAGACATGCAAATACAAGGCAGTAATTTTCAAATCAAGTATTCACAGAGCCATGTGGAAGTGAGATTTATTGCCCCGTTTTCTTATAAATCTCACTTCACACATGCTGGCATGCTCCACTCAATTCCACGGTAAAATTGTCCCTCATCAATCATGAACTGATCTTCAGCAGCTCATGACAGCTAGATTCACTGACTGTGCCATAAATTACTTAAGTCATGTTCTGTTCTTACTACTAATTGAACTCCAAGATGCCAAAATACCTACTGGTCTGATTATTCCCTTTTAAGCGTTGTGTCCAGCATGACCTTGCCAGGGACAGATTACTGTGTTTTTGATATATAGATGAATAACAATGTATTATTAAACAAATTATTAAATGATCCGATGAATAACTTGCAGCATTCTTGCCCTTTCCAAACATATCCTTGTTACAAACAAACAACTGAAATAGATTTCAGTTTAATTAAAAGTAAACAAAGCAGACCAAGCAGTAATCTAGCTCCATGCTCTCCTGAACTAATTATGAGCTGCGGCCAACATCCAAAGCGCTTCATTTTAAGGGGAGTATTTTTAGATTTAACCTTGGGACTATGATATATTGAGAGAATGGTGCCACAGGCTTTCAGAGACATTGGGATAACTTTCATATACTCCTGATACCTCATTTGACCCCATTTATTTGAATGGAACCTTTCTGATACCATAACTGACCCCATTTATCATAAACGGGTCTGTTTTTCACTAGGTGGTCCTGCCATGTAGCCATTGTCCTGATTATGTCTGAGTTCTATTCTATGCTGCTTTTTTGTTGTTTTTATGATAAAATTGACAAAACAACACAAACCATCAACAATACCAGGCTTTGTATTACAAAGACTTTATCTGTTAAGCATCTGAGTTAAGAAGCAAACTGGTCTTCAGCATTAACTAGACTGGAAAAAAAACAGAATGTGCTGTGGTGTTTTGTTGAAGGTAGGGAGATGCAGGTTTAGGTACTGGGCTCCTGAACAGAGGCTGTGGAATCAGAGCTGACACTGATCTGAAATCCAATATAAAAGTGTTTTAAATATCAAAGGAGGAAAAGAAATAATTTGTTCCAGCTATATAAGTTACAGTTGATGTTATTATACTGGGAATTTAACATTAACAGAGGTCCCTTATTTTATAAAGCATAATTTCACACACATTTTCACTAAAAAGTGTTACTATTACAAATGGAATAAAAAAAGCAGTGTTTTTAATAAGTGTGTTGCCGGCTTTGTATTTTATCCCATACTGGGTGTTAGAGTGTTTCAGTGCTACTTTTAGATTGCCAGCCTGTGTGAAGTGCTTCTATTTAAAAAAAAAAAAAAAAAAAAAAAAAAAAAACAAATATTACAGCTTAGTAGTTTTTAAAGATTAAAATCAGATCTGCGGTTGTAGTATCATATTGGTACATGAAATAAATAAGTACATCTCTAGCTGTGGACATGGAAAACATCTATATGCTCCTCCTCTCAGATGCTGGGGGTGGAGTTGATGCAGGCATAATTCAGGACACCCAGACAACCATCTGTTTGAGGTACTCCTCGCTACGCTCTCTGATCGATCTCTGTCATTAATCTGTCTCTGGCCACTTTCCACTATCTTGTGTGTGTGTGTGTGTGTGTGTGTGTGTGTGTGTGTGTGTGTGTGTGTATGGGGGAGGACACTGCAGCAGGAGCACTAGCAGCACTTCTGCTCCCACGCCACTGTTCCATGTCTGTTTCTATATGCTGCTCTAAGGCAGGTCAGAAAGCTTATGGCCATCACTGCTGTGATGCTCTGCTGCTCAGGCTTTAGCGCAGAAGTTGCTGAATGGCCTTGAGGCCTGTGCACTATAGGATATAGCAAAGACTGACTCAGACGCCACAGTGCATATTAGTCATGGGCGATATCGCTGATTTTCTTTTCAATTCAATAAAAAGTAACAATTATATAGTTTAAATATTGAACATTTGAGCCTAAGGTCACCTCACCCACTGCCAAGAGTTATCTAGAGGGCTATAAAGCCTCCCACCATTGTGCTGAGAAGCAATAAAACTGCATTCTCTGAAGTTTCATTCAATACCTTCGAGATGAGCTGAAGAAGCGTTTGAGATCCAGAACTAAAATATTAACGCCACTAATTTTGAAAGCATTTTTCTGGTTTGACCCTTTAAACCACATGTCGTTCCAGTTTAAAGCCCAGATGCACATGGGCTGTATGTTCTTATGAGGGACTCTGCAACTGCAGCCTTATCTTTCAAATACAGCTGTTTAATGGAGAGTGCAGGTTCATGTGAACCCTGCGTTCACATAATGAAAATAAATGTTGCAGACGTTTTGAAAGGGATAAATACATTCTGATGGAGCTTCTTTTGTTCACTCATATACAGTAAAGTGCAAAGGTTTGGGTGCCCATGGTCAGATTACATTTTGTTGACTGTTTAAGTGAGAACAAGTTAATCTACAGAGAACATATATATATATATATATATATGTATGTATGTATGTATGTTTGTGTATGTAGATATACGTTTGTGTGTGTCTGTGTGTGTATATATATATATATATATACACACACATATATAAAAGTTTTTTTCATAAGCTGCATTTTTATTTTGCTTTTTATATATATATAGTGCTGTATGAATATTTTGAAAATGTTAATGATGTATGTCTTAAATTGTCTTAAAATGGAGCACCAAGGAGGCAACATTTAATTAGATACAGTGCCAGAGTCACGTTCAGTTCATTTGAATTGCTGCAGGATTGCTAAAGCAGTCAGATTTTTCAAAGATGATGTGCATTGCTCAAGGATGGGTTTGAGTCATTAGCAGTCATTGTGTAGGCAATATCTGTGGTTAAAACCATACGACTGGGCAACCAGGTGGGGAGGGGGGTCGGAGTGTGATCCATGACAGAAGAGACCAAGAGAAGTGCGGCCCGAGGCACACGGCTCGGCCAATCACCATGGACACAAGCCTTCAAGGACGACCACAGTCACTCAATGTGACAGAACAAGGTGCCTTGCAGGGGTGAAACAAGACTGCCAGACATGAACCAAGCCACATTAAAAACACTCCTTGCAGCATGTCAATATCAGTTAATGCCCATGATTATAAATAGACCCACTCCATTCTGCTTCAAAATATTGCCGCTAATTCCCTTTGACCTTATAAAAAGGATTCAATGAGGAATTAAGCATTGCGAGCGCACTAATTCATCCAAACATGCACCACAGTGCACAATGTAATGCAGGCTAATTCTAAGAGTTATTGTCTAAAAACAGTACCATCGCCTCAATCCATTTAGTTTGATGAAAGCATGACAGGAGGGTGTGTATAACACACTCTGTGAGGCCACCCAGTTCCTGCTGCAGATGTTCTCCAAATTCTTTCACAGTTACACAGCAGCAGCGTTGTCGGGGTGAACCCATACCTGCCTATTTGTAGCTAAAGTAATGGCGCAGAACAATAGCACAAATGATGCATGCTGTAATTTGCCACATGGAAGACAATGGCGTAGAAATGATTCACCCTTGCTGTTTTGCAGGGCAAAACAGAACAATTAAATACCCAAAATGACACGGTCTGTCTAATGAGAACTGGGAATGCGCATTCCGACTCATTTTAATATCTGACTATCAATAAGAGCTTGAATAGGAGATTAGACACTGGGTTGACCACTGGTAAGAAAAAAACAGCTTAAAAAAAGACTTTGGTTTACCTTTTTAGAGGACAGCACTTGTGTTGCAAAAGCACCTAACATCAGCTAGAGTAGTTCTAGTCATTAGGAAGTCATTTCTTGGCAACATGCTCATGTTAATTTTGTCATAATGAAAATGGTATTCATATACATAAAGATTCATTTAAAAATGAAACTGACAGAGAAAAAAATATTCAGATGCCTATAAATAAAAAAATTAGTACAAAGCCACTGATAGCAGCTTTGAGACGTCAACAGTAAGACAAAATTAGCCTTTTGCAGATTTCCTTTTGGTAAACCATTTTCAGCTCCCAAGAGTTATGAGGGTTCCTATGTAGTTTTTCAAATAAATTCAAGCCAGGAGATTGGCAAGGGCATTAGGGCACCTCCACCTTTTTTAGAGTTACTTTGGCTTTATCCTGTAACAAGGGCTTGAAGTTGAAGCTGTCATCCATCATATCTCCTTTCTTGGCCAATGAGATCTGATGTATCACTCCATTCAGGTTTCCTTCGACAGTGTACTGTGGTGTGTTCATGCGTGACAAATGGCCCCTTTACACTTTACTTTACACTTTAATGCCTCAGTACCATTTGCAGAGAAGCAGCCCCATATCATAATGCTCCCACCTCCATACTTCACTGGGGGTATGATGTTTTTGAGACCATTCATGTAAACACTTCTTTCTAAAAAAAAAAATGAAACGCTGTACTACCACCAAAGAGTTATATTTTTGTTTTGTCTAACCAGACAAAAATAGCTCTGATTTGTACAAATGCTTGTATGCAAGTTTTAGATGTGCCTCTCTTTTTTTTAGTAGAAGATTTTTGTATGTGGTGCAGAAACAGAGACTGTGGGGCAGTTCACCGCTTAATGTTCTCTGTGTTACTTGTTCATGCTGTGGCTCATTTTTACTGCATTAAGATTTTTTAACCTTTACGTATATTTTAATATAGCGTCTGAATACTTTTTATCTTGCTACCAGTTGTCTTTAAACCTCTGTCTATGCTCATGATCCATACTGTATGAAAACACTTTTATTTCATATTTAAGTCAAAAGATATTAAATGTGTAAAGGAGATACATGCACTGAAAGTATAATAAATAACACAAAAAACAGTCTGAACGTGTTTCCCCTCACTATATAATTTGACCGGGGGTGTTAAAAATTTTGCATACAATTGTATTCTGTGTAAATTCTGTGTTTCAGCATTGATAAAACTGAAACACCCTCCCTATACTCCCAAAGAAACAGGTGCATGTTTTATCTGCGACATAATTTGGATACAACTGCAGTATTAACACTGTGTGCAGTTTACAAATCCAAGTAATAAAATGCAGGGATAGGTCTACTTTATGTGAGACAGTTGATACCTCTATTATAAAGTGCTTGGGCATCAGCAGAATGCCCTTTTATCTTCTGCACTATAGTGAATAAGATACAGCTGTCCAGTGGTGGAGGAAGTACTGAAGCTTAGTACTTAAGTAAAAGTACAAGTATCCTGCAAAATATGTACTCAAGTAAA
>JBBPCZ010000001.1:48253870-48292796 GCA_037974445.1 Brycinus macrolepidotus | reverse complement strand
TCTATTCTAGCATGACTGTGCCCCAGTGCACAAAGCAAGCTCCATAAAGACATGGTTGGAGTTCAGTGTGGAAGAACTTCACTGGCCCCCAAAGAGCCTTGACCTCAACCCCATCCAACACCTTTGGGATGAACTGGAACGGAGATTGCGAGCCAGGCCTTTCTTATCCAACACCAGTGCCTGACCTCATAAATGCTCTGCAGAATGAATGGGCACAAATTGGAGAAACACACCAAAATCTTGTGGAGCCTCCTTTAAGCTTGAGTGGGGAGATAATGTGAGATTCTGCCTCTATGTTTAACATTGTTAAAAAATCACTGTTAGCTCTTCAACAAAAGCTGATAAAAGATTACACGCAGGTGTTTTAACACACTGTAAGTACCCACCCACTTTAATACTTTAGAACAGATAATTGCATAATATGTAAAAAATACTCCACTGCCAGCTTGGCTCACGATAAATAGAAGCCAAGGAAGCCAGTTAGAATGATCTGATTTATTTTCACATATTTATAATACAAACTGCCCCTTTTAGTTTTTGTTCACTACCCAAACTTCAGAATTTAGACCAGGGTACAAAACATAAACAGACATGGACTATTGTCCGGGGTATATATTCTTTCTTTCTTTCTTTCTTTCTTTGACAATGACAATATCCAATAACATATTAAAGTAGTAATGTACTGTAGTATCTTATTGTTAATAGACAGACAGCCAGACAGATCACTGCGATGACTCTTTGGGCTGTCTGCTTGTATTTATCCTTGAATTTACTGCAAGGAAACAGAAGATGGATTTGATTTGCCATGTATGTATATAGTTTCAGAGTAGTTCCCATAGAGGTACCGAATATATTTTTGAAATCTATTTTGATGAGCATTTTTGAAATACATGTGTATATTCAAAATTCTAAATATACTGTTAGTAAAATATATGTCAATAAATTTAGGCTGGCTCAATGTATGTCATTCTATTTAATATATTTATATATTAAAATATAGACTTTATTTATTTTACTTTATTTTTGTGTTTATTTTATATTATATTTATTTATCTATTTCTGCACATATATGTGCATGTATTTTTGACTTGTGAGATACTGTAAAGTTTCCTTGTTTCTTGATTTTTGTACATTCTTTGTGTCTTTTTCCCCTGTTTTCTTGTCTATGTTGTTGTTTACATTCTCCATGTGCCTTTGTTTACCTTATCCATGTGATTTGTTGCAGTTTTGGTCTTAGCCCCGCCTTAGCCCTGCCCCCTTGTTATCCTGCTCACCTGTGTCTTATTCCTGTCTCCTCCCCTGCCCAGGTGTTCTTGAACACCCCTGTCTGTTCCTTTATGTATCACCCTATATTCTCCCTGTTGACTGTGTTCTTGTAATGTTCCTGTTAAATACCCTGTTCTTGAGCTCCTCTTTGTTTAATTTCCCAGTCTCTCATGTTGAAGTCTTGCCTTTTAATATTGTTCTTTGTTAATTTACCCTCAGTGTTTTGCTGTGTTCTTGTTTTTGTTTAACCCAGCACCTCTCATTTCTGTTTGTGTTTTTGTTTCCAGTTTTTTCATACTAAACATTTATGGATCTCGCACGTATATCCTGCATGCCTGGACCCTCGCTCATCACAGATATATTTTGAAACATGAATCTGATTGTTTTTTTCAATATTTTTTACAAGCAAACAACATTCATTATCTAAGCTGCTTATCCTTAACCAGGGTTGCGGGGCATAGAGAAACACCCTGGACAGGTCTCCAGCCCATCAGGGGGCAGACACACAGACAAACAAATCCACACACACAATCACATCTAGGGGCAGTTTAGCATCTCCAGTCCACCTGACTTACACATGAAACCACACAGACATGGGGAGAACAGGCAAACTCCACACAGAAAGGACCCTTGGCTAGGAATAAAAACCAGGACCTTCTTTCTGTGTGCCATTCATTTTTATAAAATTTTAAACAACAATTACTTTATTTTTTAGAAAGCTGTACATCAAAGCATGTCAGAATCGCGTTTATTGGCCAAGTATGTGAGCGAACACACACAAGGAATTTGATTCCGGTCGATAGTGTCTCTCAAGCACAACGGTATAAAAACAACAACAATATGTAAAGATTCAATGAACAATATACTGAGCAATATTATATACAAGAATATACAATCTACAATATGAATACGTAATACGGATTTATATTTATAAATATAAGATAAATGTTAACAAATGTATATAAGTATTATTTGTACATGTGTTCAATAAGTGAACTAAGTGCTATTTTAGTGCTGTGTGATGTCCTAGGGAAGGGAATGTAATTTGTATTTTATTCTTTCTGAATTTCTCTGTAATTTCTATTATAGTGTCTTTGCTTCAAATTCTGTGTTATTTCAATATTATTTTATGTGTATCAAAGCATGTCAATAAATGTAAACTAAATGTAACTAAGAGCTGCTTTCTTCAACTGTATAAGTGAGGCTGAAACATGTACAGCTGAAAAATGACATTCATCAGTTCCAGGCAGCTAAAATTTCATAATCACATATATTTTGTCATATAATTTGAATTGTTATATATGTGAATATATTGAAATATACGTCACACTTAGCATTATATATTTTGTTATTCAAAATTACAAATATATTTGAACAACACTGAAAATACATTGCTGTGTGTATATATATAAATATAGAACACTAAAATGTAAGTATATTTTGTTTTATGCATGGGTTTATAGATTGTTATTGAGACTTTGAGCTGGTTGGTATGAGTCAAATTTTCATGACAATGGTGAATAAAGTATTAACTTATTAAAGTATTATCTTATTGTTTTATTTTTCTTGCAAATCCTTCCTCCATTGTTTGTTAAAGCACTTGAGAAGCTTATATGGTAGACAGATTACTGCAAGGAGGCGGAGTATGGATTTGATTTGCCATTGAAATGGTAGTCACCAGCCCACAGATATCTCATTTTGTTTAAAAGTCATTCTGGCACGGATCCTTTTTCTTTTCTTCTCTCTTTTCCTCATCTTTTTGTGCAGAACATCCACCTAGGCTCTTTTTGTGGCCAGTGCTGATGGGGATCTAGCTCAGGATGGCCTCCTGATGTGCTTTCACTTTTCACTGTCTGCAAACCATATTTAAAGTTTAGAATAAGGAAATAAATGGAAATGTTTATTTTAACATCCACTTGTCGCCACCCTCATTTGTTTGTTATCAAATGATCTTTGGATTTAGGTTTAAAGGTCCGATTTAACAGAATACTAAATTCAACTTAAAGCTCAGTTTCATAAATGCATAGTTGAATGTTACCTGAATACAAAATGAGTTTCTACAGTGGGCTCTCAAAATAAACTGTTACAGTTAAATGTAAATGTTATGCTCAGGCAGAAACGGCAACAAAAATATTCTAATTGCAAATATGATATTTGTAATGATGCAGATTTATTCAGTTCTGTCCACTGAGATATTTTACAGACCTTCACATTAGGGTAAAATGAATAATGCATGTTTTTTGGGGCTAACTGACAAGCTTTCCAAACTCAGCTTGTGCTCCCATAATGTAATCAGATAATTAACTCTGTGGAAACTTTATGTGTATATTTGTGTACAGGTTTTTTAAAGCACCGGGACCTTGCAGCCGTACCCCCCAGGTAGCATGGTGCACAATGCTGGAGGGGTCAGCTTGTCAGAAAGGCTCTTTGTTGAAACTGAAATGTGCTCCACTGGGGCCCTGGATGAGTTGTGCTTGCACATCCCGCGGATGACCTTGGCTTTGGGCCTTCGCAATGGAAAATGCAGATACTGCTGCCATGGCAACAAGAGACCAATCACATACTTTGAGGGGATATCCTTGGGTCTGCCGCGTTCTTGTCTTGGCTAAAAGGTGACCTCTTAGTACGTTCAGTCTGCTAGAAAGCTCATTATGCAATTATACCAGGCTGTGTTTGAAAACCCCGCTGCATTCTTGTGTAGGGGAAGCGCAGTATTGACAAACACATGGGCTACATATAGTTCTGGGCAAGCTCTTGGCTTATATCTCACAATCAATACTCCAGAGGCGTGATTCCACCAGGCCTTGTAACAGTCGAAGAAGCAACCAAGTGAAAAGTGGCACACTCTTAAATAACTGTCTTTTTGGTTAAGACAATATTTTGTGGAAAAAATCACCTATATAAATCAATGTTATCTTTAACACAGTTTTTCTATATGCAAGGCACAGAGCTTCAGACTGGAACACCTGTAAATAGATGTAAAACAAATTACTTACTGTCTGTAAGCCATGTAGCAACACAGCCGCTCTCTTTAAAAAGGTAGTAGTAGTAGACCTATTGTAAGACACTATAAAAGTTCTACAGTGCTGTATGAAAGTTTTTATCTCATATTCATGAGTAACTTGTAGTTAGTCTGAATTTATTACTGTGATCCTTTTCATCAAGGCAGTTACTTCAGAGTGAAGCCGCAGTAGGTTGTGAACAAATGTGTTGTCAATGTTTATTTTGTTTTATTTATTGTGTCAATTATGCAATACCATTACTACTACTACTACTACGTAAATATGTAAATCTGTCAGACACATACGTAAATCTGTCAGATTGCTGCTTCACTTATAACTTAAAAAAACTAAAAAAAAAACACCAAAAAATATGCATTTCATGGCGTGTTGTACTTTGTATAACTATGCATGTGACAAATAAAGAATCTTGAATCTTGAATCTACTTGCACTTATGAGGTCAGGCACTGATGTTGGACAAGAAGGCCTGTCTCACAATCTCTGCTCCAGTTCATCCCAAAGGTGTTGGATGGGGTTGAGGTCAGGGCTCTGTGTGGGCCAGTCAAGTTCTTCCACACCGAACTCATCCAGCCATGTCTTTATGGAGCTTGCTTTGTGCACTGGGGCATAGTCATGCTGGAATAGGCATGGTGTTCAAAATATCTTGGTATGCTGAAGCATTAAGACTGCACTTCACTGGAAGTAAATTTCCTAGCCCAAATCCTGAAAAACAGGTGTGTCTGAATACTTTTGTCCATGGTAATGTAGTCAGCTAAAATCAGTACATCAGACCTCGTTCATGCTCTTGTGACTGAGTGCAATCAGATTCTCACAACAAGTGTAAAGGCCTGCCCAGGAGAGTGGAGGCTATTATTGCTGCACAGGGGAGATAAACTCTTATCAATATCCTTAATTGCAGAAAACATGTTGAATGTGTAGGTGTCTTTGACCTTGTGCGTGCGTGTGTAGTTTTGTGTGTGTTTCCTTTAATGATAATACATTTTTCTCTCTCATCAGGAATTGTTGGCTTTTCACCACGCTCCTTATAATGTACATCAATATGGTTGTAGTTCCTTTGGGTGTGAGCTTTTTCGCATCACACATCCATTCCAGCAGCATCTGGATTGCTCTCAGCGTGTTCAGTGATTTAGTGTTTGTTACAGATCTGTGGCTTAACTTTTGCACTGGCCTGGCATGTTCAGACACCAAGGTATGATTTCCCTTCATTTCTATTACATGTCATTCTTATAGAGGGGATTGACTTCAGCTACATAAATCAGTTGCTCAGATGTAAACAAAGTCATTTGGAGTAATTTGATATGTAGAGGTTAAAGCTGCAGTTGGTAGGACTGAGAAGAGAGTGGACTTAGCTTGACAATTTACAAAATACAACTCCCTGGTTCATGACTGGCTCACAAGATTTGACAAAATGTTATTTTTATATGGGCTGCCTAGTGTAGCTTATTGGCCAGAATTTCTTTATAATGGTGGTGATAGGAACCAGAGGTCACAATATCTGCAATGTAATATAGCAATTATATATACTATCCACAGCAGCCACTGAATTTACACGTGTCTTTATGTTTTTATATGTAGTGTTGATGATGGTTAAATAGTGGTAAATCCACCAAAATACGTTTTCTTTGGATAGTATTTTTATTTTCTGCACCCCACATGTATCTCTCTGCCATAAAAAAATTAACATATAATAAGAATAATGTATTTGGCAAATGCCTTCTCAAAATTGTAAATCAGTGTCTCAGCTATCAGGGAACTATTCTGGAACAATTTTTATGTTGTAGTTCTCTGTGATGGAGCTTTTAAAGGCATTAAGCAGTTTTGATGTACACAGGTTATACAATTTTGACAAGCTTTGCCTTTTAAGTGGATGTCCAGGGAGGTCACTTAAGCTGTTAAAAGACTTTCAGCATTCTTGAGTGATTCATGCTTTAAGTTAGAATGAACTGGACATCAGTGCAACATCTGTCTCTCGGATGTATCTCCTCATCTATTAAAGATCTTTTGGAACTCATGAAACCCAGTTTTGCAGTAAGCTAAGCCTAAACCATTGAGACCTTTTCTCCTTGTGCCAGGGTTCAGGCTTGTGTATGAGCTGATCTGCTTTAAACTTTTTCTTTAAGTCAACCAGAGCTCATGTTTCTGGTCATATTAGGCTCAATTCATCTAATCACATTATTTGAAATACAAAATTCTTGATTTCCTGTAATCTTTCAAATGCCTGCCTCTAAAATGATGACCTCACCATGCACCAGAAGGCAGGGAAAATAATATTAATAGATAATATCATGGTTCCCCCCATTATATTATATTGCTAGCAAAAATGAGTAAAAAAGAAACGTCTTTGGGGAGCTTCTTCGTATTTTTACTTTGTTTTAGTTGTATCTATACCGGTCCGTGAAAATGTTGTTTTACAATATTGTTTTATCATAGTTTTACGGCGCAAAAAAGGTTGGGGACCGCTGATTTAGAGGAAATGTTCAGGTACAGTGGGTATAGAGAAGAATCACCCCCTTCAAAAATATTCACATTTTGTTGCTTTGCAGCCTAAAAATGAAGACACACAAAAAACTAATTTTCCAGTTATATTGCCTCAATGAAAATAAATGAATAAATACTTTGTGGAGCCACATTTTGCTTTAATTACTGCCTTGAGTCTGTTGGGATACTTCTCTACCAACTTTGTACATCTAGAATGTCCAATATTTGCTCACTCTTCTTTACAGAGCTGTGCAAGCTCAGTTAAACCGGATGGTGACTGTCATTCCACAGATTTTCAATAGGGTTTAAGTCTGGGCTCTGATTAGGCCACACAAGGACATTCACCTTTTTCTCCTTCAGCCACTGTGTGGACAAATTTGTTGTGTGCTTTTGGTCACTGTCATGCTGGAAGGAGAACCTTCTTTCTGGCAGAGGGTAGCAGGTTTTTGTCAAAAATTTGATGGTATTTTGCCTCATACATTTTTCCTTCTATCCTGACACATGCCATAGTCCCCAAAACAGAATGCTACCAGGTCTGGTATTTTTTAGAGGTTTAGCTGTATTGGCTTTCTGTCAGATGTACCGTTTGGTGTTGAGGCCAAATAGTTTGATTTTGGTCTCATCTGACCATAACACTTTTACACTTGACCTCAATCAAAACTTAATGTGGTGTTTCTTGAGGAGTGACTTCTTTTCTTGCAACCCTCCCATACAAGCCAGTTTTGTGGAGCATTTGTGATATTGCTGTCCTGTGCACACATTGACCACTCTTTGTAAATTCCTTTAACTGCTTCACAGTTGCTTTAGGCCTCTTGGTAGCCTCTCTGAAGAGTTTCCCCCTTGCTCTTCTGTCTGGTTTGGAGGGACAGCCTGATTTGATATTTTTCTGAACTGACGCTATCATATCTTTCACTTGGGCGTAAATACATCTGAAAACTATTTTTTTTTCTGTGTGTCTTCATTTCAGGCTGAAAATGTGAATATTTTGAAGGAGGATCTCCCATCACCCCTGCATCTCAAAGACCCACCCTAATATCGTGGTTCACTTGAGAATATCTTATAGTACAATGTGTGATTTCTGATTCACGTTGACTTTAAGTCACATATGTTTACAAATGCTCTGATCTGATGACTGATTCGTTGTTCTTTTTTAACCAGACTGTAATTCTAGATCTGAAGACAATAAAACAACAGTATTTAAAAACACGGTTCTGTATAGACCTACTGCCTGTTTTACCAGTGGACTACTGTTTACTCATTCTTAGGGTGAGTACATTTTAATTCATGTTTAAATTTATACAGTCATCTAAACAGATCCTCACTTTATACTTCATTTCCTTTCAGGGTAGGAGAAATAGGTAGTTGCCAATGTCTGTTTGAGGCCAATTTTGCTTTTTTTTGTGGAAAGAATGGCCTGTTTTTCTGCATTTGGTGTTAACCAAAAAGGCTTGATTTTTTTAACTTTTGTTACATTTTCTTTCTTTTGCGTTCCTCTGTGATTCAGGCCGTTGATGCCACCGATTTGAGATTTGTAGAGGTCAGAATAATCCATCTGATTGAAGTCATCAGGTTATTCAGCCTGTTACGCCTCCTAAGGGTTTCTAAACTTCGTCAATATATCCGTCAGTGGGAAGTGGCAAGTATATTTCAGTTGGTCAGACAACAGCTGTACAATTAAATGCATCTGTATCACATTTCGGGAACAAATCAGAATGTATGCAAGTTTTTATGTCTTTCTCCTTGTGTCTTTTTACACGCCTGGCTAGCTTTACCTCAAGAAACACTTGAGAAATATATGGATGATTTTTTCTGCAGTTAGTTTACTTATAACTGTGGACAAATTTGTGAGTCTGTAGAGTGGCAAAGAAAACAAGCAAAACCCATTATTCAGTATTCAAACTGACACAGGAAATCTTTCTTACTGCTGTCAGGTCCGTGGCTGGAGTGTGGGAAGAATTGCTAGCACTATTAAATTTCTAAGCATGATTATGATCCTTGTCTTGTTGTGCCACTGGAACACCAGTTTTCAGTTCATGGTTGCCTCATTAATGGAATTTCCAAAAAATAGCTGGGTTACACTGGAGGGACTAAAGGTGAACAGTATTTTTGCATATTCTGTCAAAGTGCAGGTCCCTGAAGAGTTGTGCCTGATGCCTTTGGTAAAAACGATTAATGGATGGCAAAGAAAAAAAAATTCATTGTTTATTTGCTTGACACTACAATCAAAATGTGAAAACCAGTCTTCAGTAAGATTGTCCAAAGAAATCTTTGTCAAAACAAATTCTTGAAGAATTAAACAGGTATTCTGGATATTATGTATCACAAGTTCTAATTTTTGAAGGTTTTTCTGAGGGTTTAGGACCTCTCTCTGAATGCTAATCCCTGAATTCCTGCTTCGCTGGGGTCCTATACTCATCTCTTAGTGTGGAAGATCAGAGAATACACAAATAAAATAAGACTGGTGGCTAATAGTAATAATAACAACAACAACAACAACAACAATAATAATAATAATAGCTACACAACTGAAATTTATCAAATCAAGTAGACCAACAGGGGATTTGTTAAACCTCAGTACCTTAGTCAAGGCTTGTTAATGAGCCGATTATTTGGATCAGATGTGTTGACACCAGGGAAAATGCTAAAATGTGCAGGATCAGAACTGGGAAACACTGCCCTAGAGCAGTAGTTCTAAACTCTGTCCTCAGGGCCCCAGGACTAGTCCAGTTTTTGCTCTGACTCAGCTCCCCACACACATGAACCATTCAGTGCTTTTGATGGCTTCAAGCATGTAAGGAGCTGGGGAAGACCAAAAATGTGCACCATCTAAGTGCCCTTGAGGACTGATTTGAGACCCACTGTCCTAAAGGGTCTTTCAGTTGACCATGGCTGACCCCTGTCTTATCCTGCTTGTTTGGAATGAAAACCAGACATCCCTCCAATGGGTGGTTCTCTAAAGAACCGTTTTTGGAAATGAGATGAACAAGTGAGAGATAAATTTTTCTAACCTTCACATATTTTAAAGGTTAAAATGTTTTCCCTAAAACTGGATGTCCAGCCCAAGAACCATTTAGGAACCATATTTTACTCACATGCTTGTATTCAGACATTTTGCTTTTGTTATTTAGTATACTTCTAGTGCATCTGTCCACTTTTGTACATGTACTAATATAAACAAAAACAGACTTTCATAAGCATTAATAAATATGTAAATAATAATATTAATTTGCTGGTAGGATAAAAGTATTTATCCACTATATTAAAACTGACATTTATGTTAAACACATTAATGCCTCAAAATGATCAAAAAATGGTTGTGCTAATTTCTTTATAAAAGACAGTGCCATTGCCAGTGGCATATTTCAGGCAACAAGTAGCTGTCATGTCGATTTTTAAAGGGACAGCATTATTAAATAACACTTGAATGTAAAAAACTACAGAGCCCTAGCACAGAACAACCTTGTCGGTGCAAATAGCTTGATAGTATGCAAGTGGAAAGTTCATGGAAGCACAGCTAATTGCACCAGACATGCAAGATTTCTCTTAGACTAATGATAAGGAAGGTAAGAGAGAAAAGAGTTGCAGTTCAACCTGAGAACAGCAAGAACAACAGAGACAATAAGCACAGGAAGAAAAAGTTACATCCCATGCAAAACACCTCTGTTAAAAAAATGCACATAGGTATTTAGATATTTGTTTTGTTAGGAGAAAGGAGGTTTCTAAAAACACTGAATCAAAAAGCTAGTTACTTCCTTGTGTAGATGTCTTGAAGCTGTAATTGCCAACAGCTATTTGTGTTGTTTGAAAACTTTTCCCCTATCGATTTGTTAATTGAAACCTATTTTGATTTACGCTTTTAAATATATGCTTTTATAAGAACAAAGTCAAAAGACATTATGCTTGTGAAGTGGTTTGATGAGACTTTGGTTGGAACAAGATTCTATAGTCAGAAGATACCAAAATAGAGTTCCTTTTGGCTCCAAAGATGAGAAGTGAGTTTGGTTTGAAAAGTTGGACAAAATTAAGTAATCCGTAAGAGAAGACTATTTTGCTTCACGTTATTAACATTTTGGAGTAAAATCAACTTGCGTCTGCCAAGAGGCTAAAACTGGTTGTCATTGGATGGTGATTCAATGCATTGAACCACGTCCATATCCAAATGGCTCACTTGTCATGGGACTATCAGAGAATGCTCTGTTATCCTCCTGGCAAAGGCAGGATATAAAAGGATGCTACACCACTCAGATGACATGTTTTTCCTTTTTAAAGATGATTTTTTTTTTCTGTGAGCAATGGTGTCACAACAAGATTGCATAGTTGATGATGCCTACAGAATATTTATTAAAATGTGATTTTTTTTGTCAGCATTTTTTTTATTAAATTAATTAGTTAGTAATCCATAATTATGTATAATTAAAAGTGCCAATAACTTTGCTGTAGGTGGTCTGTGCCACAGAGTATTACTCCAAAACATTAATTAATTTTGTTAAATGAGAGTCACAGGTAGGTGTGTGTATGCTCTATAGTAAGGTGAGTGTGTGTAAAGGCTCACTGATAAATGGGCCTTGCCATGTGGTTTTGTTTCTTCAGGATAAACCCATAAATTATCAGTACACAAAATCCATGTTCCAATCATTGTGTCATATGGTGTCTCTGGACTACGGCTCTGAAGTGATACCAAAAGGTAAGAAGTGATACCCCAACGGTAAGCAGTGAGAAAGCCGAGTGTAATTATGCGTTATTATGGAAATATGCATTAAACACTGTAATGGTGATTCCCAAAAGTGTCTGAAATGTATGATTGTTCTATTGCTACTCTCAGTAGCTTTCTTTGCATAAGAAGGGTTATTAGAGTCATGCTTTCACGTCTTCTGCTTTTGTTGCTTCTTCATATCTCAGAGATGACAGAACTATGGGTGACCATCATGAGCATAATAGTAGGGAAAGTGACAAATGCACTGGTTTTAGCCCAGATCATTGCACAGGTCACAAACTCCAGGTCGAGTGAAATCATGTATAATAGCAAGGTGAGAAAGGGCTTTAGCGTCACTGATGAGCTTGTGCTCAAAACAGATTTGCTTTTTATAAAACGTGCTTTCAAGTGTATTTCTCCCTGAGCCTGTAATGTCAATGTGAAGCACTGGAGGGCAGTATTAGCCCAATGTAAATCCCTTTCTGATCCCTTTTGTGCTTCAGTTGAGGCCCATAACCAGAGTGGCACTAAGGTTGTAAATGTTTGAAACACAGCATTTTTACTTTTTTTTATTTTTTATTTTTACAAAGTGACTATAAAAAGCAAGGTATTTGTTGTGATCTCTCAATAAAATTGCCATTGTATTTTTCCACTTAAGTGGCAGCGCTGCTATGTGTTCCTTACGCACAGTAGATTCTTTTTGACTGCCAGTAGTGTTTATATGCTGTAACATAGTAACTTGTGCAGTGATGGATGTCTCCTGTTATACAGTGTGATGAAATGAAGGAGTATATGAGACACTACCGGCTTCCCGGTTCTTTAAAGAACAAAATCATGAACCATCTAGAAATCAGATACCACAGAAAATGGTTTGATGAAAAAGCTATTCTGACGGAACTGTCAGAGCCCCTCAGGCGGGTATGGAAATTGATTTATTGATCACATGTGTTTAAGATGCTTTTACTCCTTATTTGACTTCAGCTGCAGTAGGTTACTGTACAGGGCTAATATGTCAAAATAAACCAATATTTTAAGTGCAGATTAATAAGGGATGACTGGAATACAACGATATTACATGAAAATAGTTGCTTTTATTGATCTGTTGGGAATGTTTTCGGAATCTCAATAGGAAGTTATCAGCCACAACTGTTCCAGTCTTATCTCGAACATGCCCATTTTCAAAGAAGCGGACCCCTTCTTTAAGTGGGCTATACTGGAGGTGTTGGACTTCCAGCTGTATGAGAAAGGAGACCTCATCATCCGCAAGAGCGCTGTGGGAGCGTCCATCCGCAAGGGCGTATGTACTTTATAGAAAAAGGCACAGTGGAAGTTCAGATGCCAACTTTCAGCAAAACGCTGTCAGATGGAGACTTCTTTAGAGGTATTTCCAAGTGTAATGGGCCTTCTCTTACCTTACCTAATATTATGCTTTTATTGGGACTGTAACACTGGAGTGATTGAAGTTACACCATCCTAGAAACTTTATTCTCAGTTTTTCTCTAAGTTCAGATTTCCTGTGTGAATTTATGTGTAATGTTACGCAAAGGTGTAAGGATGCATTGCGACATTGTGCAGTGTCTATTCATTTTGCCATCTAAAGCAGCCGCATTGTTTGAACACCAAAATTTGCAACAAACCAGTCCAGCACTCCTCCTACCTCCCAGCTCTAGTGCTGCCGATGTAAGTTTGGAATGACTACAATATGATTAGTCATTTTTCTTTAGAATATTGTGCACATATTGAATCATAAACCAGTATTGCAAGTCAGATTAAATTGCAGAGTGTATTCTTACATGCCTGAAGACATGTGATGTAATACTGTTGCTATCCCTTAAAAAAAACAAGCATCTCCAAAATGGTCAAGTGTTCAGGTGAATGCTAAAATGTTTTTAATTTCTTATGCAGGATAATGGAAATTATTTTATTCATTTTAGTTTTAGATCTTTTAGTTGAATCTAAAGGGAATCTAATATTTTCAACTGTAAAAAAAAAAATAGAGGTTTTCTTTGGGGCGTGACAATATACTGTGCATCAGCTTCTTAAAGGGCCGATATGATGGAAAGCTTAATTTTCCTTCTTTTTATTTAAATCAAATACATTGATGAAGTAGCAAAAAGTACCATTCTCTTCCCAGGCCATTCAGTTCATAAATGAAAACTAAGTTTAGGTCACTAAAACCAACACATTTCTATCTTACAGTGATTTAACCAGTTTACTTTAATCATGTAAAAATGAATGACCCCTGTATTTGCTAGACATAATGATTAATTTCATTCATTTTCTGAGCAGCTTATCTTAACCAGGGCTGTTTGAGATGCAGCAGCCTATCCCAGCTTTCACAGGATGAAAGGTGGAGAAACACCCTGGACAGGTCACCAGTCCATCACAGGACAGACAAACAAATCCCCATACACTGTCAAACCTAGGGGCAATTTAGCTTCTCCAGTTAAACTGAGGTGCATGTCTTTGGACTGTGAGAGAAATCTGGAGCTCCAAGCAGAAACCCAAACAGACATGGGGAGAACATGCAAACTCCACACAAAAGCTACCCACTGCACCACTATACCATGCTGTAAGCAAACATCAGGAAAAAATATAAAGTAAAAATATATAAAGTACAAAACAAATGTAGGATGTGGTCCCTTTAAAGCTTCCTAACAACAGTCAAGCCTCAAACCAGAGAGTCTTTTAATCACACAACTATGTACTAAACACGGAGTCATGCAAGGCGTGCCTGTAATGTGAAGTACTCGCATTGTCGAGGTTATTGCTGCACCACATTACATTGAACATGAGTTCAATTCGAATTTTCTGTAAGGAATTCCATTGAGGTCATTATATTGCTAACATGAAAGTGCTTGCTGAAGGACTAAAAAAGTACATTTGTGTGCTCAAAATAGGGGCTTTGAGAATGCCTGAATTTGGGAAAAGCTGTGCAAAGTATGTCCCGAAGTATCATCGTCATAATGCGCAGAAGCATATCCACCTACTGGTTTTAGATTTGAACGTTTGCGTGATTATTTACACCTTCAAGGCAGCTTGCTTGAACTGCACATCAGTCAATTAACAAATCAGAAATGTGCCTATGATTCCAATTTGGTGCGAAGTCCTTGGCTGCCTTTAGTTCTTTCCCCCTTTTAGATTTTCGCCCTGACAGTGACAAATTACTCCTCCGCTCGCTGAGATTGGAAATTAAAAGCATTTAGAGTTGCTCATGCATTTATGCTAATGAGAAATTCAGATATGATTTGCATGCAAAAGAGGCCAGTCTGAAAGCTCATCATTTTCTCTCCTAGCTGCTGCATGTTTTCACCTCCTTTTAATTTTTTACCAGCGCCAGGAGAAAAGGCACAGTGTACGTGCTTCACATGTGACATTTAGCAAACCCAGGTTTCAGCCGCATGCTTAACGTTACACTGTATGCAACGGGCACTCAGTGTTTAGAATGATTATACATCATATCACATCGCATCTGTAGCCACATATTTAGTATAAGATATGCATTTAATGTTACATTTTTACCATCAGTGAGGAGGCACAGCAGGGTGAAAATATCCTAGATACTAACATACTGACTTGCATTGTGGCACCATGAAAATATCATGTGTATGTAATGTGTTCCCCTCCTGTGTCCCCGTGTCTTGACTGTTTGTTATTGTTTACGTTTGCCATGTGTCCCTGTTCCATGTTGTTATTTTGGTCTTAGTCTCCTTAAGCCTGCCCCCTTGTTATCATGTTCACCTGTGTCTTGTCCTTGTCTCCACCCCTGTCCATTTATTCCCATTGTCAGTATATATACCCTTGTGTCTCAGATAGTCATAGTTGAATCTCTGTGAGTAGTATTAGTGGTCTTTCCTTGCTTGTGTCTTGATTTAAACCTCTTGGATTTTGAACTTTGGTTTGTTGGTGTAATGTTTCCCTTGTTTATTATTAAATGGTAAATTCGTACATACATCCAATCTCCAACCAATCATTACAGTGTATTCTGTTCGGCTTAGCTTGCTACTTGCGGACCTTCATTTGAATCCATTTGTCTTTTATTTTACAAAATAAACAAAGATCCTTTCAACTGTTAAACAAGTTATAAAAAGTTATGGAGCAAAATAAATATAAAACGAATGCCCCCACTATAGTTAGTAGTATAGTATAAGGCGTCAGTTTCAACTCAGCTTGAGTTGCACTTAGATTACTTCAGCAGCAGCAGAGGTTGAAGTGCACTCTGGCAGTCTAGGTTTTTTGCTCTCCCTGAAAGCATTAATTGCAGTCTCCTTCAGACAACCTCTCTGAACTCATACAACTTTCAAAAGATGCATTAGCTCTTTAAAAGATGAAAGGCTTTGAGAATGTAAAACTTAAGCAGTGATTACATTCCAGCTGGAGTGCCACCTTGGCCTACTTGCTCTAGGAAAGACACACCTCGCAGGATAAACTGGCCTTTACATTCATTGGCCTAATTTACATTTATAAAATGCTGAAGCAATGACTATTTATGTGTTTCCTCCTTTTTTACCTAGAAGTGTGATTCTTTAATCACTTTTCCATACATGTTTTATTAATAAAATCCATCTCAGTTCATTGTGTTTTTGTCATTCTCCTGCACTGAATGCATTTTTTTCTGGAGTTTGTTTGTGTCAGTCCCAGTAAATGATAACCTTGAAAACAGATGCATTAATTAAGATAGAAAATGAAATGCAGGCTTAATTTGTTTTTTACTGAGCATGGTTTCAATGAGATGAATTTTCTTTTGATGGAAGGATGTGTAGAGAGCAGCTAAAACATTGACATGACACTTCTATTTGTCATCGCGTCATTTCGGGGAGGAGGTGCGAGCAATTATAAATACGGTTACATAGCAATTAAAATAGGCTGCATTCATTAATAATTTCTGTATAAATTAATCATTCAGCGCTGTAATGGTAGCTGCTGGTACTGGATTTCCAATTATGCTGCTTAATTAGAAATGCCAATATTAAGAAATAATTAACCACGGAAATTTATTAAGGTTTTCAAATGTGCTTTCGGAAGATGCCACCTTCATTTTTATCAGCGTTAGTCCTGGCCATCATGATTTCTGCAATGACAGCTGCATTTAGTAGCTTCTTGGAACTGAGTGGACTGCATTGCCAAGGAAGAATGTGATAAACTGCTCCTCATCATATCACTCAGTTTGACTGGTTGAAGAACATGACTGACTTTAATGATCTGTGTTCTTAACACATAACTTTGACTCATTGTGTGCTCTTCTGTAGAGATGTGCCTGTTGGCCGTTAAAACCAAGCGCATGACAGATGTGTTGGCTCTGACCTGCTGCAGGCTTTACTGCCTCTTTGTGGACGAAAGAATGCAGTTCTGGCTCGCTTTCCTGATATGAAAGCCTGCTTCCAAGCTGTCACACAGGAGGGACTGCAAACGCTGTCAGGTATGACGCTGAAATCCTACCTTCAGGTAATAAGGAGGTGTGTAAGTCAGGGGTGTAATACATATGTTTTTAGGTCTGAAAAAATGGATTTGATCATTTTATGAGTTAATGTTTTGATTCCAGAGCTGTAATTATGTACTACACAGATTATTTAACTTAGAGAAATAAAAATACTCAAACAGAACTTTTTTCGGTGCCTTCCATGCCATCCCTCTAGCAATTAAATTCCCTTTTAAGATCTCAAGGGTTTTTCATTAATTTGGTATTGGTATTCATTATTTTGGTATTTTCCTTGTTGAGTATAAAGAAGCTTCACATTTTTTGACCCTTTAGACCCCTCATAACACTCTTTATCACATTTATCATATTACTATTTTAAATAAATCATTTTATCATAAAGGAGGAAAAGGAAAAGGAAAAGTTTAATAATGCATGTTTGTTTTATTGTTTTGTTTTCCTCTTGTTTTTTTTTTCTTTTCAATAAAAGGTTTAAGTAGCACCTAAACATTTCAAAAGGTAGAATTTACTCCCCAGTCTGTAATCCATACATGCAAATTTACCTCAAAACTGTTACCGATGTTGCACAAACATATACCTACTAATTCAGCCTGGAGCAGTTTAGCCCCATCCATTCATGATAGAGCTCGCAGAAAAAAGGCCCCTTTTTGAATGAGACACGATACATATCAACCAATTGGAGCAAAAGTCACTTAGTCTTAAAGGCAAAGTAACTGCAGTCTATTTAATTTCAAAGGATGAAAGGTCAGAAAGTGGTCATATAGAAAGGAATTGGAACTGTTTTTGGTGAATGAAACCATGCAAATGTTGTAAACGGAACTCAGGAAAAAAAATAGATACATGAAAAATGTAGAATATGGGCCCTTTTAGCCATAAGATCATGTTGCCCAAATATATAGAGGCCATGGCCACATCCTCAAAGACTGATACTAAATGTATCAGTGAAATAATTATAAATTTAAACAAAATTAATTTAAGTGAAATACAAACTTTGAAATATTTGAAATATTACTGTTTTAAGGGTAGTGTTGAGAGTGAATATACTCGTTAGGAAACACTGAGTATTTGAAGCCTGTAAAACGCTGCTTGAACCAGCCCTACAAAAATCACCACTCCTAGAGTTAATGAGCGACTTCAGAAAGAAAAGCCCAGTCGTTTGAGTCATGTTCACAGGCCCCGTCCACTCTCTGTCCACTTTACTCAGACAGGATGCACTTAGATGCTCAGACTGCAAATGAGAGACACTTGAACGACACCAATGGGGAGACTAGTTATACAGATTTAAATTTCAAAACGTTGTTAATCTTTTTCTTACAATTTTCCAACGCTGTATTGAATCCATTACACCCTTAATGCACAATAATATGTGTTCATCTCTCATTGGTTTCTTCCTCCACTTCCTTCCTCTCCTGAAACTTCAGCTAAATCAAAATCCACCCGGACTCGCAGTATTGTCTTCAGACCGGTCACCGAAGTCCACCTATATCCCCAGTGATATAGATGTATCTTCATCTTACCTTCTGTAAGTGTTTTTCTCACTCCACACATTCAAACGTGCACTCTGCAGGTCATACGCTTAAATGGCACTTGGAGAAGCATTTCCATCAGTTGGTCAATGCTAAGTTCATGGTCAAAAGCCTGGTGCTTTGAAAGCATTATAATGAACGTATCATGCTGTGTTAGGGAAGCGCTGAATGAAAATGTTGTGGTTTTACACCATTTGCTCACACAGTGATTTAGTGCACTGATCCGACACAGTGTTGCTGGGAGCGATCCCTCTTAGCATATGTTTGGCTTGGATTACGTTGTTTTGGTTTCTCGTATATTAAGCCAGAGGGGGCACGTTCATGCTGCATCGGCCAGTTTATAATGGGTTTTGCGTTCTTTGTATGGTTTAGATCTTTAAGAAATTTAGATTAATTAAATGTTTCAATGTTTTGTTGGTAGTTTGAAATGATTGTTTGTTTTCATTTGTTTTCAAACATTTAATCATCATAGTTAGGTCAAAAAATACACTTGCTTATGAGATTAACACTGTATCTTAAGATTTTAAGTTCCACACTGTATTTTCCTGGCTCAGAAGATGGAAACAATATCCACAAAATAATGTGCAGCCAGGTTTTACGTTCATACATAGGGAATTTTTTTCTTATCACAACCTGAAAATGCCACTTGTTTAATCAAGATAAAAGATTACAATATTATTTTTTATTTTTTATTTTTTTTAGAAAACATTATTTCATTCAGAAAACAGTTTATTATTTATTAGTCATGTTTCAGGCCACGTTTCATACCATCAGCTGTTATGATGAGCAGCATCAGTGTTTATGACCATTTTTATGTCCGTTTTCACAGAACAGAGATCTGAGACCGTATTCACCCAAAACAGCACTCTGTTTTTAATAGATGACATTTGTACGATTAATTGAAGTTGCAAGTCAAAAAAATCCAAAATCACGTTTTCGTGTGTTGTTCTGCTTTTACTCATTTGTGTCGACTTTTTCTAATGAACTCACATACAGGCCTAACATGATGTAAGCGCCCCAGGGCAAAAAATTTACGGCCACCCCACAGAAAAATTGCTTTCAATGAACAACAACAAAAAGACAATCAGATTGGTCACTCGTCGTTTTAAATGAGTTGATGCTCTCAAGGCATGCCGCTCCACCCACTAGCATCTAATATTAACCTACATTTTTACATTAGACTGTCTACGAAAGATGATGCATAATGATTGCATCACGCTGCAGGTTGTGAAGGCTTCGTTGGTTATTATGGGTGAGTTTTGAATAAGAGGAACATAAATAGGCTTAGTGCTCTGTTTATAGTGTTGATGGAAGCTCTCTGTGGAGGTACGTTGTTAAATTGGATATTTCTGTGAGTCTTGGGTAGACAGTTTTGTCATCATCTATACGAGGGGCCCAATAAAGATTTTAAGGGGCCTGGTTTGTGCTCCCATTGGGCCCCAATCTGATTTGCCACCCAATAGTTATACTATTGTCATATAATAAACTGTGACCAACTTTATAGCAGGAATTATTTGTGTTTCAGTAGTTATGAAGATATTTACACCAAAGCTGTCTGTATTCCCCTCCCGAGCCATGCAGCCCTGTGCCTGAAGGATCAGGCTTTCAGTAAATCAGATCAATATGATCCTCCTGATGCACGCACATCCAATCAGCCCTCGTTAATGCTCGCCTGCTTCTTCTCTGTGTGGCTGGAAATGAAAGCAGCCCATTGCTCACATGTTCCGTCTGGAGGTGTTCATTAGTTCCGTGGGTTTTAGGGTGACTAGAGAGCGTAGACGTTCGTTTGATTTTAATGAAGTTTAAACAATCTCCTGAAAACACCTGTTGGCTGCCGTGCAGTGGAAGAGAGGGGGACTTGAAAGAGTTGCCAGCTCAAAGGGACAGTCCTCTCTAATGATAGCATCAGTCCCCGCGTTACACACTCGCTACATTTTGCTCAAAGCGCACATGTGACAGCCTCCTAATTAGAGTCCAATGTTCTCTGAAAGTTGTGAAATGTTATTAGCGGAGGTATTGAAGTTTGTGCTGTTTAATTACTTCGCAATTTACCTTTTGTAAAGTGAGGCTAGAAACTTTACCTCGTCAACCTCTTTGGGTATATGCAAGACGTTATTTAAAAATAAAATAAAAAAGCCTGGTTATATTTAACCGCATGTTGTTGCCTAACAGATTCTGGACTCATTCCTCTGTTTCACAGGGTGTAGATTGTTTAGCTGTAAACATACGCTGAGAAAAGCACGCTGAATGCTCCTCAATAGTTGCTTGCTTCGATCTAAGGTTCTACAAAAAACATTCAATTATTATAGAACCTTTACGCTTTAAAAAGGTTTCTGATTTACAAAAATAATTTGACAAAGACTCGTCAATTAAAACTGTTGTTTAGGGAACCAAAAGTGGTTGTTCTGTGGCATTGCTCCAACAATTGATTTTTCATTATTAGACTACACAACAAAGACTACACAGCAAAATAAAGTGGTTCTTGGCTTGGAAATATTGTTGTACGAAAAACATTCAATTGTTACAGAACCTTTTTTCATCATGTGAGGGTTCTTTTAAAAGGCTCTTCATACACACACACCTCATTTACAAACACAGCTCAATAAAAATCCATTGAAAGGTTCTGTAAGGAATTAAAAGTGGTTTCTTTATGGTATTACTCCAGAGCATGCTGTTTTTTAAAAAATACATCAAACCTTTATGTTAAGGTTCTTTAATCTTTCCAGAGGTTCTTCACACTCACACGTCTCATTTACTAAAAAGTTCTATAAAGAGCCGTGCACTGAGAAGTTCTTTTGGGAATCAAAAGTGTTTTTTTTCTTGGCCTTGCTCCAGAGAATCCCTTTGGTTCCACTGGCAGCTTTATCTTTAAGAGTGTGTGGTACGTGGTGTGTGTACATGTGGATGTGATGCTTTGGCTCTCTACAGTTGTCCCTACAGTTCAGAGTTTGCACTTTGCTTAGTTCTGCTGTTAAACAAGTAGCAGTGAAGTGTGAGGTACTCTGTAGTACATTCAGCCTTACAGACGTTTCTTGTATTTATCGCTCCACAGTTGCTCTGGCAGTGTCAGGCAATGTCAGGTTGAATACATGAATATAAGCTCAGGTGAAAGCATAGAGCCGGCATGTGCCCTGTGCCCTGGAGCAGGCCTGGTTTGAATGCACTGGTGGTGGGTGCCCACAGTGGAATAAAGAGGAGGCCCTGGCAAGGCTGCCGCTGTATCACACAGAAACACAGAATATTTCAAACGCCTCACACAACCCCACCTGTGAATGGCTCTTCTTTATCTAGGAGACGCAAAAGAACACTCCGTCTTAACCAAATGAGAAACACCACTCGCCCGGGCAGGCTGACAGGCTAAATGGAGGCAATTGCACCGAGTGGCAGGGAAAAAGCTGTGGTCGTGTATCGGCTGGCTTGAGTGCCTGGAGTCTAGACGGCTCAGAAACAAAAGCAAGATAGAGTGGCCTTGCTGAGCCTCCATTAGTGTTAACCTCAGCACCATGTGAGCTGACAGAACATAATGCCAGCCCACTTGAAAGCCTCCAGGTTTCTACCTGTGCTTCTTTCTTTGCATGTGAGAGACAGAGAGAGAGAGAGAGAGAGAGAGAGAGATTATTTACATCTATAAAAAGGTGCATTCATTTATATGGCTTTATTTGGTGTGTATTGTCTTAGTAAGGAGGCCACGGGTTCTTGGAATGATGCCATAGAAGAACCACTTTTGATCCAGTAGAGAGTTCTTTAAGGAACCTCGTTTGTAAATGAGATGTGAGGATCCTTTTTAAAGTTTAAAGAACCTCCACATAAACATGAGTGGTCTACAACTATTCAGGGTTTTCCAAATAACTGTTTTTCCAAGACAGGAACCAATTATGAATTTAAAAATACATCATTATGTATCATGGACATCAGTACCACAATAGGAGAAAGACAGAGAGACTCCAGACATCCAAATCTTTCATTTTGCCTTAGGATGGAAAAACACGGATCATGTTTGTTACCTTGGTGTTTGTATGTAACATCTCTCTTTTTCAGGGTCATTTAAAGGGTTTTGAAGCTGCAGCTAGCAGTAGCTTTCTCCCTGTAATTCACTCTTCATGGTGCTGAGTTGCGTGAGCTGCTTTTGTAGGGCTGTTGGGTGACTGGCTCGGATCGGCCAGCTAAGCGATCCTCACCTCGGGCCAAATGGCGCTAGCCACTCTGAGATGCACCAGCTATAATTATCTTAGCCTGAGGAATCAATTATGCTAAGCGCCATTGTTTTCAGAGAAGATCGGAGCATTAATGTTTAAAGATCTGAAATATATAAAAAAAAAATCATGCTTTCAGGGACATTCTCTGAATACTGTTAACAAATAACTTGATATAAAATCATTTATTTATGGCCAGTGTCTATTAGCTGAATTTGACTTGCGGTTAATTTCTACAGTTTTACAGTGTTAAAATATGCATGTCCTCTTGACTTTTGTGTAACCATTGCTGACAGTTCTGTTGGAACATTTGATTTGTATTCAGAGCAGACTGATTAAAACTCAAAATGTATAAGCTTAATATTTATTGTAGAAAAATGCTGCATAGTACCGTGAAACACTATCAGGTTGGGTCCGCACTCAGCCGCTATTTGATCGATCATAAATTTGCAAGTGGCAGTGCTATCAGTTTACCTTAAATTTGGATACTGAAATACTTACATTTGTAACCAAGCAAGCCACTCTCCATGATGTCACTGCTGCATGTTAAGGACTGGTTTCATGGAGATGTATGCATTGCACCATACAATGCATGTGAAACATGGCCCATATCACACTACTCACAAGTACATCATGTCTGAAACACCACTCTTTTACTGAGTTATCTGCCTGTGTATCACACCTTCATTCAAATTACACAGGAGGATATTCAGCAGCAGACTGAAACAGGTTGTAGGGTGATGGAGGACTATAATACTGAAGGCCACTCTCCATTCCTCATTCCAGCTGAAGAGAAAAGGCCCCAGTGTAGCATAGCTGAAGCAGTTCTGAGTCGAGAAATTCCCTAAGGTCTGTAAATTGGCTTTCAGAAAAAGGGAAAAAAAACCATTGTCCTTTACCTTTGAGGTTGCATGTCATTTCTCAGTGGCTCACACTTGGGCAGATTAAGGTCAAGTGGTCCGTTTTGTCTCTCCTTTGAGTGGAGAGCGGGAGTGAAAATCTGACGGTCTGTATGAGAGGTTTCACGTCCATTCTCCAGTGGTTCTCTGGAGATGGGGCTCGATAATAGTATGTTGGCTGAGAGCCCGCGCTCTCCTTTAGTCTACACTATTCCTATATGTTTTCAAGTCATATCTGATTAAATGTGAACAGTGAGATGCTTAACAGCCTTTTAATTGATAGAGGCTTTCAATGTGGGCCAAAAGCCTTTTTTTCTTCCATAGTATCTCAAAAACAAGTCGTTTATGGTTTTTGGTTGTACCTCATCTATAGGGCTAGAAGCACCTTTATTGATCACTGACCTGTTTTTATTCAGTGTGTGACAGAGAGAAGGCCTTACATTGAGTTTTTTGCTGCTGGGATTGAGATGTTGTAATGGAATAACTCAATATTTTACCGATGCAAATGTGTATTTAAAGAGCCTTTATTATACACAACTACATTTCCTTCACTTTTTTAGAAATATAAAAAAATTATTTGTAGTGTAAACATTGTCAAGGTTAAAATTTCATCTCAAACCCATATAGTCCATTTATGGAAACTAAGCAAAGAGACCATTTTGTACTGACTGCTTTGTTATATTGTGAAAACCAACACATATATGCATCTGTCAGTTAAACCTCACCCATTTACAATGACAGTTTTCAGCTTCATCTCAGAGGGAGAGCAAAAATTTAAGAGATTATTATTATTTTTTTTTTTTTGTAAAGCCCTCAAAACATATTTTGATCCTATGGGTCATCTACACGGCAATGCAACCATTCAGTATAAGGGCTGCTTTTTGAATGACGCGCAGTACATTGAGAACTGAGGTTATTTATATGTATTAATTTTAAAAGCGCAATAACAAAGACAGCCTGTTTCATTCTAGGATGAAGAATGGTTAGAAATGGTTATGTAATAGTGAAATTACTTAAGAAGTAAAAATTAATTACTTTTTACTAACAATAACACTTTGTTTTGGTTCATAAAATCACACAAATGTCATAAATGGACCTCAGGGGAAAGAAATAAAATACAAGAAAAAAAATTCTCATCTATAAGTCAGATATGGTGACTTAATGTTGCTCATTTAGCAGCTTAAAATAAGTGCAGTAACTTTATCCTATTCAAATCCATCATCCATGTTTCTTTCGATGGATTTCTCAGATAAGTGTGTGTGTGTGTGTGTGTGTGTGTGTGTGTGTGTGTGTGTGTGTGTGCATGCGTTGGGGGTGGCAGTATATAGATGAAACAATATGCAGAACACAGTGAGCAGCACCTAAACGCTCATTCATCACATTCTTCTTCACCGAGACACCTTAAATTAACACATCAGAAAGGTCACTTTAGCAGCAGGTTCAGCTTTTCTGCTTTAAATGAATTCTGTGATTAACTCTTAAGCCATCTAGAGGTCAAACCAAGGAACTGTATTTTTTTTTTTAACATTTAAAAAGATCAGATGGCTTTTCACATATATATTTTAGAAAAAAAAAACTTTTTGGTTGCTTCTTGTTCCTTTTTTTTTTTTTTTTTTGCTTTTTTTGAGCCTGCATTTAACTACAGCAAGTCTCAAAAGTTGTGAAGTCAATTTCATTTGTCAAGTGCCTGCTCTAATGAGCTGACTAAAGTGTGCTGGCTTCAAATTAAGTGCGAAACAAGAACAGTTGTCTTTTGTTGTTGCTTACATTATGCTTGCAAATTGATGGTGCTTAGCAAAGTACAGGGTTTATGTTATCCTCGGTCCCAACAAACACCACAAACATAACTCTTTTCTCCTTTTTAATTTATGGAGCCGGATTCTGCATCTGTGAGGACCTTTCTGATGGGGGACTGCTAAACCCTAGTGTGTGCAAACTCGGAGGCCTCTTAAATGACACACATTATCACCTGCTTAAGCATGATGGAGCACCCCTCATTAACCGTAGTGGTGGCTCCGCTGGCACAGGAGAGGAGAGAGAGAGAGGGAGAAAGGGAGAGCTCAGATTAGCGGTGGGGGCTCTGAGGTAGTATGCTGTTACTGTATTTTGGAAAGCCTACACAGAAATGCTGAGCTTCAAGTTTTATCGCCTACATAATACGCAGTCATTATCTCTAATGATTCTCAAGGCCCGATGGGCTGCTGTTTTTGGCTTGAAAGTTCCCCGAAGCCCACAGCTCAGAGCAAACATCAGACAGTGGAGAGAGCCCGGAGGCACACAGGTGGTCTCAGGCTGAAGATATTATACTTGTATCATGTGCATTTTTTGAGAGCGCGCTGCATAATTTCGGTCCGTGTTTACTGAGATGCTGGACTCCTGGTTTCTTCTTGCATATCATTGAGGATGTAAAATCCTGAACGTCTTCCAATTAGCTTCACCTTTTTTACATTCGGCTTTGTATTGGAGATAAAAAGTGGACAAAAGTCATATCTGAAAGACTGGGAGCAGCTTAATTAATCCATTTTCCACTCTAAAGGTTTTACAATGGCCTTCAGAATTGTTGGCTTCCTTGATAAAGATGGGCAAAAAGTGTCCTTTTTGTTTCTTTATTTAGGTTGCCAATATTTCCAGAGGGCACTGCACGTCCGTTTTTAATGTGTGAGAATGTGTGGATGTGAATAAGGGAAAAGACTGCTGTCCGTAGAAAATGTATCCATATTAACAAAAAGCATTTTTCTGCACTTATTTCTGAATTTTATTCAACTCTTCTGTTATTTTCCAATGTTTTCAATGTTATTTTTCACTCTTTTATTTTTATATGAAATAGATCTAACAAAGTATCAAACTACTGTCTTGATCAAGAAAACAAATGAAGAAGAATGTACTTCACTTCACACTTCAGTGATCTTTTATTGTTACTCAGATAAAACAAATCAGTGGTGATGTAAATGGTTCACTATGAATCACAGTACACCCAACAATAAAGGCGTAGAGCTTTGTTTATATAGTAATGGTGAAACATGGCAGCGCACAAAAACCTCCAATTCCACATGCTGATCCATTCTACTATGACCAATGTAGATGTGCAGTACCATACACTACCGTTTGAAATCAGTGTTTTCAATAAATAATAAAAAAAAACTTTAGTAGGATACTAGGAAGTTTTAAATCAAAATGAAAGAATTTTAAATTCTGAATCATAAACAGAGCTGTAGACGATTCTAGAAATTTTAATAGAATTAATATCCAGAATACAAAAGTGGTGATCAGATCTCAAAGCAGATGTCTTGATACAAAAATTATGTGAACAGATGATTATTGCATATTATGATTTTTATTGCATATGAAGTAAAAAAAAAAATCAGTGATTCCAAACTTTGGAGCAGTAATGCATCACACATTCTTGATTCTTGAGCTTCAGTGGTCATTTGGTCATTATGGGACAAAAACTGACTTATGTATGTGTTCCTCTGTTGTTCCTAGTCCATGAGTTTTACGCACAGCAGTCTCAACCCCTTTTTATTCTTCCACTCTTCTCCTGCACTCTTTCCTGATTGTTCAGGGCAATCTTGGCGATGCAAATGGGACCAAATAGGTTGTAATTGCTGTGGTGTGATGATTATAACTGGAAACTAATGGTTTCCCAACACGAAGGTCAGGCAGGGTTTAATTAGAAGAACACAATCGGTGTCACTTTCCTCACACTTGTTTCTCGCCTGGGTCTCCGCCAAGACCCTGCTCCCTAAAATAAATGGGGTGCCAAAATGAAGATGCTCCAATTTTGTCAGAACTGGAACCGTTTGGTAATGAAGCTCCAGAGGGGTTTGTTCAGAAATGGAGGACACCAAATCTGTTCATGACTTTGGCTCATACACATGTATTTTTAAAAAATACAGTCAAAAACATTCTATTATTTTCACCCTTTAAAAATAAAGGTGTCTAAAGGGGGTTCTAAGACATTCCCATAGAAGAACCACTTTTAGTATCCTGAAGAACCTTTAAATACATGGTTCTTTATAGCAGTGATTGTCAAACCAGTCCCTAAGGGACCTCTGGTGGTTCACATTTTTGCTCTGTCCTGAAGCACTAGGATTTGAGATTGAGCAAAATTGTGGACCATCTGGGTGTCCCTGAGGACCCGTTTGTGAACTTCTGCGTTAAATAATTTTGTAAGAGACCTTGTTCAAAGGTTAAAGCACCCCTACATATAGTCATATGCAAATGACACACTTCTGCACTTGTTAATACTCAACTGTTTATTGTAACATATTGGTGGGAAATGTATATAGTGACCAAAGCTTGTGCAAAAATTTGAACACAGCATTGGCCTTTTACAAAGTGTGAATTGCCTTCTCAAGTTACCACTTTGTTATTGTTTTTTTTTTTTGGCTAGTTTGTTTTTATTGGATAGCTACATTAATTCTTTAAAAACACTAAAGAAATGGTGTAGATTAGATTATTGAAAAAACTGCAGGAAAATGTCATATTTAACTGTGTTCTCTGTACTTATTGTCATTTAGAAAATCAGCAATGGCAAGGGTGTTCAGACTTTTTCATAAGACTGTAATTTAGGTTCTACATCAAATAAGGATTTTCCACAGAACCTTCAATCCAAGCCAAAAACCATTTAGGAACCTTTATTTTTCCTTTATTTAGTGTGTTACAAATAACATGGTCAAAGATTTCATGCAGCTGTACCCATTCCCATTAGCATCAGATTGGCTTTATTTTTCCTGTCCACGAGTGACTGTCCCTCTCCGCCTCTATTGTCCATCTCTCCTGGACTCCCCTGTTGAATAGGACTGGTGGATGGAGTTTTAAATGCGTAAGATCAGGAGCAAAATGAGCCTCTGAGAGAGGAATCTAATCAAATCTGTGAGCTGTCCGCTTCAGTGAAAGGCCTGTACAGCGCTAACAGGGATGGATAAGACCGTGCGATTGCTTTTCCAGCCATTAGCCTGTCCTAGCTTGCTGTTTGGGTTATTTCTTACTCGCCCTCATACCTTTGATTAATTCACTAATTCACAACAAAGCTGAATTACGTTTCAGCATGGGTCCTCAAATTGGATACGCCAACGATTCTCTTTTTCGCTCCGAGAGGGGGAAATGCAGATTTAAGGTGAGGGGGTTACAAAAAAAAACAGCACTCCTCTCATTTGCCTTAAGAATTTGTTTAGTTTTAATGTTTTATTTATGCCCTTTGGAAGCTCAGTGATTTTCGTGAATCACCAGCCCAATGAGGCAAATCAGTTCAGCTGTATTGATTCGGCTGGACTGTGCAACCCCCTTCGCCTTATAGTTCAGCTTGGCTCAGATTGAAGCCTTCATGCTGACTCCTAATGAAGGTCCCGTGCCCACAGGACACAATCCAGGCCGCTCATTCAATATCTCCATTACAGCCCTCATTATACGGGGCATCGCTTCTCGCCTTAGCCTGTGGTACAGACACGACTCATTGAAGTGGAGGTTCTGATGCTCCAGCAGTGAAGCAGTAGGTTCCCGAAAGCCCCCCCGCTCTGCCTTTTGGCTTTTTGCTGAGGCTCGTCGACCTTGATTTTGCTGACATGAGGTCCCCTAGCTCTGCTTGTGCTTACCGCATGCATCGGCTTCTCCGCTCGCTCTTTCCTTCCGCGTTTGGGAGCCGTGCGGCCTGGAGACACGAGACAGGCACTGTTTAAAATGCGAGGTGTTTCCTCTGGTGCGTATCGATTGGCTGAAGCTGCCCAGGTCCCACTCTCCCTTGCAGGGGCAGCTATTCATCACATCAGGCAGCCATGACTGGGGGATTCAGGCCACATTGCTGTCAGAGGGGGCTGCAGCACTGCAGAAAGTGCCGCCACCTCCCTGACTTATGGTCGCCGCCGCTCCATTTGTTTCTATAGAGGTGACTCCCTGTGCACAGTCATGTGTGGATAACACCCCTTTTCCACATTTTGTCCGTGGGCTTTGTTGATTCATTTGCTGATGGAAAGTAAATGGCTCTACAAATTGTATCTTTATGCAAATTTCAAAATCTTTTGAATTACTGTATGCCGGAGGTTCACTTTCTGTACCCTTTAATACCATGATTGTATCCGTAATTGACCATTGAAATGAAGGGAACAAGGTAAATGATTTAATTGAATGCCCCTCTGGAGGATTTATTGTGGTGTGTATTCCAGCATTACTGCGAGCACTCTGTCATTTGAATATGGTTTGAATAATGATACATTAGAGGTTATCATATGGTTTAGGCCAATTTATTTTCCATAACATTTGAATAGATGGCACTGGGCAGTCCCCAGTCAATGTTCATTGCAATGTACCTTGAATTTTCCAAGACATTTTTATTGATAATAAATTTTGAAACCATCAGCAGGCATTTGTCCTGCTCTACAGTTGCCTGAGGTTAGCCGTGACAAGGACGAGGAATGGCTCAGCGTCAAATTCCTGTTAAATAACTTTGACAGAGAGATTTTATTGTCTCTCGGGGTAGGATGTAATCAGATGTGAGGCAGAGCCACGCTGAGGTAAATAGGACATGGCTCTGCTAGTGCTGCTTACACATATTTCTCTCTCTCTCTCTCTCCTCCATTTCTCCCTCTCTGTCTCTCTCTCTTCTCTCATTCTTCCTTCCTCTCTCACACACACTCCTCCCTCTCTATCTCTGTCTCTAGTTCTTCCTCCTTTTCCAACACACTCCTCTGTCTCTCTTTTTCTTTCCTTCTCCCTCTCTCTACGCTCTCTGTCTCTTTCTTTCTCTCTTTCTGTCTTTTCTCTCTTTTACTCTCTCACTTTTCTCCTTCTCTCTTCTCTATACTTCTCTCTCTCTCTCACTTCTCTCTCCATATCTACTCTTTCTTTCTTTCTTTCTATCTTTCTTCCTTTCTTTCTTTTTCTGCCCCTTCTTTTTATATTTGGCTTGTCTTGTAGCTCCTCTTATTTTCTGTCCTCATTTCTTCAGCCTTATTCAGACAGCACAGTCTTTCCTTTCATTTGCAAAATTGCTTGAATGCCTTCCCGTACTCACTCTCATCGGATGTGTATGGATGCGTTCCCTGTGTCGACATCCTGAGTCAAATCCCCATCCAAAGAGGGGATGCTCGCCGGGGCAATACTCTAAATTCATTGCGGGGTAATCCTCTCAGGCTCTGCGGCTTGCCCTGGTGCTCTGGTTGCCAGGGCCCCGGCCCTGCTAAGCCGCTGCCGCTCACTTGCGTTGCCCTTTTTTAGACCTACCCACTGCGCTTTTGTCTTTCTTGGCTCTGGCGCTTTTGGAGTTGTGTGAGAAATCGCGCCCTTGTGCACTTACTTACAAATGCACGCCTCTGTGTGCATGACATATCATCTCACAGCCCGCATGCAGGGGGAGGCATGAGACGTATTGTTCTGCATTAGGCTAGGACAGAGGCTGTCCGAATGACAAAGGGTGAGACACATTCGGGACTGTGTGCCGATATTTCTGAGTGGGTGTGTGTTTGAGGCAGAGAGGGAGAGCGCATGGTTGATACCAGGAGACACGGAGAGCAATTTGGCTGGAGGGATGGACGCTGAAAGAGAGATGGTGTGAAAGAGGCAGCAGAGGCAGAGTTTGCAGTGTGCACAGAGCACACTGTTGTCCTTGGGCCCTCCTCCACTCCAGCGCTGTTCTGCTTCATTACCCCCTGCCACGGACAGCCTGCTCCCTGGACAGCCATAAAGACACGACTGTCCTCTCCACAGACAGCCTGGACTCAGCTCTCTGCGTAAAGCCCCCCCACTGCCACCACTACCCCCCAGCTCAGAGGCAAAGAGAGCTACACATCTCCCCCACTGGGTCCCATCTCCCTGGAAACTGTACTTGAAAAGATGGGGCCGAATTTCAAAACAAAACGGAGTCAGTGTGAATCAAAGAAGCTGGAGTAATTTCCTCTCCAAAGCAAGAAATCCATTTAACAATGTTCTACAGTGATATCTAAACACAATTATTTAAAGTGATTGTCAAGACAAAAATTAAATTTGCTTTTTTTCCCAAAATATTCTGATAAGTCATTTAACATTGTGTGAACTGCATAACTCATCACACACCTGCCACATACCACATCAAGCTTTCATGTACTGTGAAACAGACTTGCTTGTATGACTTCTCCACTGTATGACATACACAGACCAGCCATAACATTAAAACCCCTTGCCTAATATTGTTCAACAATGCTTAGATAGGAGGTATGTGTCAAAGTAGCATGCATACGAATGACAGGACCCAAGGTTTCCCAGCAGAACACTGCCCAGAGCCTCACACTGCCTCCACCCGCTTGCCTTCTTCCCAACACATAATGTAAAAGGAAAGGTGATTCATCAGACCAGGTCACCTTCTTTCATTGCTCGATAGTCCAGTTCTGATACTAATGTGCCCATTAGGTGCTTTCGGTGGTGGACAGGGGTCAGCATGGGCACTCTGACCGGTCTGCAGCTACACAGCCCCATATGCAGCAAATTGTGATGCACTATGTCTTCTGAAACTTTTCCAGCAGTTTGTGCTACAGTAGCTCTTCTGTGGGATCAGAACAGATGGGCTAGACTTCGCTCCACACACGCATCAGTGAGCCTTGGGTGCACATGGCCCTGTCACTGGTTCATGATGTCCTTTCTTGGAACACTTTTGATAGGTCTTAATCAGTGCACACTGGGCCCCACAAGACCTGCCGTTTTTGAGATGCTCTGACCCAGGTTAGCCATCACAATTTGGCCGTTGTCAAAGTCAACTAATATATCCCATTCCTTAACAGGTGCCATTGTTACGAGATCACCGTCACTTCACCTGACAGTGGTTTAAAGTAATGGCTGATCGATGTGTAGTTATTACTAAAAATAAACAAAAGTACAGGCCAAATTTAGGTTTCAAAATGACTGCGACCTTTTTTATTTTGCTAGGCAGCAAACTTTTTTCTATGCATACAGACAGTATGTTATACATTGGAGAAATCACATAAGCCAGTGTTTTTTACAGTAACACTTTGAGGAAAGGTTGATAATGCAGTTGTACAATACTAAATGTTAGCTCTAAGCTTACATTGGTTTTTAGTGAAATTAGCATCTTGTTCAGGTACAAGAAGCAAAACTGTCTATACTGATTTGATTTCATTTTTGTCTTTAATTTCATGGTTTCATAGTTTTCCTTTAAAGAACAAAATACATTTTTTTTATTTATTTTTGTGTGTGTGAGAGAGAGAGTGTGTGTGTATGTGCGTGTGTGTGCCTGTATGTTTGTAATTTAAATATCTCATTATGTATTGAAAGATTTATTTTATTTTATTTTATTTTATTTTATTTTGCAAGAAACTCACTTACCCCATATGTAGTCGATCATCAAGACATGTTTGGGATCCAAATTTTGTTACTTTTGTTCAGGACTGGAGCTATGGACAAAAGTTAATAAAAACTGTAGTAGTCAATAGTTATCAAATTATATCTGTAAATACATCCCCCAAACCCCTTCCAGCTCCTCATTAAGCACTCTTTCTCCTGGGGTGGTCTTTGGAAATAGGCCCTGTTGAATCTGCCCTCAGCATTCAATTGCATTTTGATGTTTTGTTCATTATAATAGTTCACAGTAAATGATACTGTGTCTGAATCAGATTCAGGACACAGTATCTGCACCACATTAATGACGACATGGATGTAATTTGATTGGGCTAAGAGAAGTATATCTGGGCATGTATTTATTTAAACATCAAGTTTGAGTTAAGACTAGTGTTTTGTTTTTTCTTCTCTAAGGAAGCAAAATTTGTACTCCAAACATGTCTTGACATCTTGACTGATTATTTACATCTAAAATAAGTGGAAACTGTTCCTTTCGAAATGTAGACAAGGCAGAACTCCTGTAAGTAGGCTAACTTGTTAACATCACAATTTAAGTGATTTTGCCCTTCTTAGACTTTCATCAGAAAAGAACTAAATCTGTGTATGAAGGAGTGAGTGGAGAGGGTGTGTGTGTGTTTTTGTGTCTTTGTGTCTCACAACAGCATTAGCTGACAAACGTTCGAGGGCAGTAAAAATACTGCCTTGTATTTAAATGATCTCTCTTGCGTTTAACATGAGCAACATTCATAAATAAACGGCAGTTAAGTGAGTGATTACATCAGTTATTAACATACAGTGATCCTTTTCAATTGGTCCAAAAACTGAAAGTGAAAGCGAGAGTGACTCAAGTGATAGAACAGTGCCTCAATTGAGGTTGTATGCAGAAGGTTAATCAACTGGCATAAAAGATACAGTAGCAAAATATTTTTATTATAATTTTTTAAATATATATTTATGCATAATAATAGCGTAGTGTCTGTGGGTGCTGAGAGGGTTCATAAATGCAATAATGGATTGTTTTAAACCTCTTAAAGTGTGCTCCGCTGCCTCCCGACAAAACTTTTTTTATGTTTTGGCTTTTCAAATGTGCTCAGTTTGAAAAATTCATAACTTGGTTTCTGACTGAGAGATCTTAAAAGTAAACTGAATGTAACACGTTTGTGAGAGTTTTATTGAGACATACAGTGGTGTGCAAAAGTCTTGATCCACCCCTCATTTCTTCTTATTTTGCTTCCATAAAGCCAGATTTTCTTGTTCTTTTTCAGTGTTGTCTTGAGGAAAAGTTCTCCATTCTTCCTGAAGGACTTCCTCAAAGACTCTCATTTTCAGTCCAGTCCTTGTACGTGACATTTACATTTACATTTACGGCATTTAGCAGACGCTCTTATCCACAGCGATGTACATTAGCGCTCAAGTAGTCCATATCAGTTCTTCATACATGAAAAGCTATACTTAAATTAACATCCGCTACTCAACCAAGTTACTGCTTGCAAAGTTACACACCTTAACAAATCCTGTCAAAAGAAAAGTAAGAGGTTAAAGCACAAAAAAGGAGTTAAGAGGGTAAGTGCCTGAAGGTTTTTTTTTATATATATATAGGGAAAAAGAAATGAGTAAGCAATAACAAGAGGCATAGTTAGTCACTAAGATGCTCCTTGAAGACCAGTTTCACAGGAAAGTTTTTTGTCTGTTGAGCCACAGAGTGACTAAGCATGAATCAAGCAAAACAAAGCACATCTACCTTAAGGCCTGAACCAGTGAAGAAACAGGAGCAGATGATTCCAGATGATCAGGCGGTGATCAGTATACTGGTGGTGCTGAATGCTGAGTGGTTGGAACACCATTATTTAGGCACCTTGTATCTTTAGGCAATTTGCAGCCTGTCACAGTAAGACATTTGTTCCCATTTCTTTAGTTTAATGGCAAAGATAAGGCAGTATGACAGTCATAAATAGGATTTTTGAACCAGCAAGGTGTTCTAAAGCAAAATATAAAGAAATGAGGAGAGGCTTAAGACCTTTGCACAGTACTGTATAAAGAGCCTAAACTGTTCACCATGTAAAGGGTTTCTAAAGGCTGCCACACAAGTACGGTTAGCGATATCAAGTCATTACTGATTACCAGGATGGCAAGATTGCACCTGTTTTGATCTGTGCCACCGTTTCTGTTGAACCACCAGGACAAACGTGCAAAGAATATGTGCCGGTGGACTGCAGACAGGCCGGCAGGTGTGCTGATGCCCGGGAGATGTGCCCACTCTGACCGGCCATTCTGCATGACCTGGCTTTAAAGAACGAGTGACAACGTGGCAGAGGATGACTTGTCACCAGCGGACAGTCTATGAAGATCCCCCTGCTGATTGATGACATTTTCTGGCCCACATCCTACCCCTCTCAACAAAGCCCCTATCGCTGGACCAGCATTCACTCTGACTAAGTAGGTGACCTGTTGTCTTTGGGAGATGCACTTTGGCAGTGCATCAGAATATTAAATGCCTATAGCCTATCGGTCATATCTTTGACATTGTGTTTGAACAGAGTTTATGGCTGCTTGGAAGGAAATGCCTGTATTGCTGCCTGTCTGTAGTTTTAGCAAGGCTGAAGAGATATAAGACAAGGAGTTTTATGTTAACAACAAAAAAAAAATTCTGTTTCATATTGGTTATTGAAATAAACACAATGGAATACGTTCAAATTTTTTTTCTTTCTTTTTTTCTTACAAATTTTATTCATCTGTACGAGGGTTTTTTTTATGATCTCCCACTAATTTAAAAGCACTTATCATATGCTAAATGTAGGGCACTTGCTGAGGCTCATAATACAGCCTTCTCTTTGTCCCCATGCATCTGCTCTTGATTCTCTTTTTTTCATACCTTAATTGGCTTCTATTTCTCATTGACAAACAATAGGGATCTTCAGCTGGAGTCTCATCCATGCCGTCTCCTCAGTGTCATTGCTTGGTGGTAATAGGCTCGGATAGCGTGTGTTCTCCAGAGGCCTCACTCCTGCTCTACTGCTGGTGGACACTAGGGAGGCAGCGTGCTTTTCACAGGCTGTCTGGGCAATTTAAACCTGCCTCGGGCATGTAGATATTACTCCCTGGTGACGCGGCCAAAAATTAATGGAAATTGTTTTAGAGGGATCATTATTAACATTCTCCTTTGGATGCCCTTTTGATATAATGCTCTGGCTTCCACTGCCATCCCCCACCCCTCACCAAAACCCCCCTGTTCATGTAGACATTCCTTCTGGGAGGGAAGATATGTGCTCCTCTTTGCATGAGCAAATATAAATTATTACACTGACAATTAACTTTTTTTTACCCACTCCTATATTTTTCCGTTTTCCATTTCTATAAAAATATTTGTGTTGTCATTATAGATTAAACTAAATATGGTGTTTTTAATATTTAATGTTTATGTATGGATGATGGGATTTAAAAACACTGGCCTTGAGAAAGGGCTGTGATTGTCAAAATATAGATATATTTCTCTTTCATTACACAAGTTCCTGATTTCGCTCTTAAGGCTGAATGAAGAGCAATCTTTGCTTTAGGCCTTTCAGGAAAGGAGTAAATATCACTTACATTCCCCCTGGCAAAAAGTACAATATTTAAATGCGGAGTAATAGAATTGACATTTTACAGTTCATTATGCAGCCGGTGACCTTTCTGATGTATGATTTTGATACTCCGGAACTTATGTTCACCTCTAATGAGAAATGTTTGACCCCGTCACAAACTAAGCGAGGTCAGATATGGGGGAGCTTACCTCTCACACTCTCACACTAGACCTATCTCACTCGCTCAGCCATGATATACAAACACAAGGGCAGCGTCTGACCGCTCCTGCAACAGCTAGCTATTAGAGAGCTAATGGACTCCAGTGCACTGAATGAAGCCATTTCAAATGAAATGTCACTCTATAGCAGCGACGAGTGTTAGCTACTGTGCTGTACCACTTTAATAGCATATGCTTGTGTGATTGACTGTTTCTGTTATGGAATATTTTTCATTGTTTGATGCACTATGTAAACATTGTTAAAACTTTTAAAATGTACTGCTTGCTCCTCTGCTTGCAAAAATAGCTTTAAATGTCACAAAAACAAACATATTTGCATGCATTCTCATTCAGCCTACAGGAGTTTAGCTCTGCTCATTCACATGAATGGAAGTTATAAGGAGTGCTTTAGCCAGTCTGCTATTAGAGTTGGCAACCAATCAGAAAAGGTTATTTCTCAGTATGTAATAGTCTTAAAGAAACAGCATCTAAACAACTTAGTTCTAAAGATAGAATGTAAAAATTTATTATGAATGACTTTTTGGTACATAAAATCACACAGAAATCATAAGAGGACCATAGCCAAGAAAAAAAATGTAAGATAAGATAAGATAAATGTAAGAAATGCACCCTTTAAAGATGGCTAATAGAATTTTTGAGCGATGAAGTTTATATAACTGTCAGGTCTGTGGGTTATGGCCACTAGAGGCCGCCATTAGTTACGATTTGTTTTAGGCCTTGGGTTCATCAGGTGCCTAGCAACCCAGCTAATGTGTTCATTACTAACACCGGGGTTGTAGACGCCTGATGACATGACCATGTGTTTATGTTTAGGTTGAGTTTAAAAGCACTGTTGTGACAGAGCAATGGTGCGTGGTCACCGGCATTATCTGGCATAGTATACCTGCCACCAGGGTTTGGCTTGGGTTCTCTCATGCAGGAGGGAAGGCCCTCCTGGAACCTCTACAGCAAGCCACTTTTCCTGGGTGGTCTCCAACATGTTCCAGTACATAGTTCTATCATAGTCTAAGTTCCACCAGGGTTCGGCTTGAGGTTCTCTCATCCAGGAGGGAGGGACCTCCTGGAACCTTTGAAGCAAGCTGCTTTACCTGTGTGGACCCCAACCAACAGCCAACTGAGCAGTTAGCACTCGGCTGTGTTTGTGTAAGAGTTCGTATGTGTGTTTGCAGATGTGCTTAACCTCCGTGTGTGTTTGTGAACAGTGCTGGGCTGGAGGGACGTGCCAAAGGGAGCTAATCCGGGAGAGCTACTCCAAGTGGCAGTGGAGGAGCTGCTTCAGACTACAGCTACTGCTACGTAGCTTCTAGCTCCACTGGCTTCAGTGAGCTTCAGTGACTGTTACTCTCTATCTCTCCACACAGGCGGGAGGTGTTCGTGTCCGTGTCCACTGCGGACAGTCAGTGGATTTGTACGACGGGCTGGATAGCCCCAAACAGTAGCTTTGTTTGTGAGACTGAGGAGATTTCTCAGCAGCTCAAGTTCGTTCACGCAGGAAGTCTGGATTTCCTGGAACCTCTCTAGTTTCGTGTTGGACTGCCAAGTTTGAGTTTGGAGCTCAGTGAGCTCGTTTCTCCTGTGGATTTTCATTAAAGACTTTTGTGTTCTATCTCTGGTTCTGCTGTGCGTCCTTTCAGGGAGCCCGACATGACAATAACACATTATGAAACATGTCATTCAAGGTGCTTTACATAATGAAAATAAGCAAAAGTAAAAAGAGTAGACAAAAAATCAGTATAAAAGAATAAAAGTAAAACTTAAAATATGTGAAAACTTAAAATCAGTAACCAAATAAAACGCAATATAAAAGATTACTTGTACCATAAACCACAGAATGTTGAGTAAACACATTCGACCATTTATTTTCCTTACAGAAAAACAGATTATACAACCACTTGTAGTTTATGGTTGACTTTTCCGTTTACAGCCCATTATTCATTCATTGGAGGATCATGGAAAATTAAATCAGAGGGTCCCCAAAGAGAGAGTTTAGAGGAAACCAGGGGGTTACAATTAATTCTCTTCAGACAGCTCCCTTCCACCCTTTTTCTGTTATAAAAACGGTAGATTGTACAACCGCTGGTAGTTTACAGTTGACTTAGGGCCCATTGTTCGTTAAGTTAACGCCATTAAGGTGCAGGTTTTGTGCAGATCTGATCTCAGTGGGAAGTTGATTCCAGCAGTGTTAAACATTAATGACTAAATACCATTTCACCCTGTTCTGGTTCAGATATGGGCACTACTAGTTAACCAGCTCGCCTATGAGGCTTATAGCTAAACCTAATATTCTTATATT
>JBBPCZ010000001.1:48242706-48253770 GCA_037974445.1 Brycinus macrolepidotus | reverse complement strand
ATATATAGGGCCCAAGCAATTGTGTGACTTAAAAACACTGAGTAATACTTTGAATTCAGTTCTGTATCTGATTGGAAGCCAGTGTAAGCACCTGAAGATTGGAGTAATGTGCTCTCTTTTCTCAGTTTTTGTTAGAACTCAGCAGCGTTTTGAATAAGCTGTAGCTTTTGGGGAGGCATGAAAAGAGAATTGCAATAGACGGGATGTAAAGGCATGAATACGTTTCTCTAAATCGTGTTTTGATACAAAATCTCTGACCTTAGCCATGTTCTTGAGATGCCAGAATGATTTAGTTATAGCTTTAATGTGGTCACTGAAACTAACATTTCCATCCATGATTACACCAACATTTGTGGCATGGGTTTTGGCTTTGCTGCCCTTGATTCCAAGTTGCAATCTTCCTTCTTTGTTCCCAAACAGAAATATGTCTGTCTTTATTTAAGTGAAGGAAATTTTGTTGCATTCTACTCTTTTCTACATTTTACTTTAAGGTATAGACAATAAGTCTATGGGACTGAAGTCATTTGGTGTAAGAGCTAGACAGATCTGAATGTCATCTGCATAGTTATGATTAGCCTCCTCTTGGAGAATTAGACAGAGAGGAAGCATGTACAGGTTGAAGAATTAGGCTCAAGAATGGATCCTCAAGGGGCTCTATGCAGCATGACGGTGATGAGTGCCAATAGAGGCGAAATAACACCTGCCCTCTAAGCACATCCTGAACCGTCTGAGGACCGTTCCTAAGAGCCTGACCCAATTTTATCATCTGTCTAACAGTATTTTATGATTGACAGTGTCAGCAGCAGCACTGAGATCTTGCAGTACCAAGATAGTTATTTTACCCAAGTCTGTATTTAAACAAATGTCATTTAATACCTTAATGAGAGCTGTTTTAGTACTATGATGTGAAAAAAGCCATATTATTTGTGGGTGATTAACTAGCAAAGACTCGTTAATGACTGGTATGGTCATTGCATCCAAAGAGGCCTCATGTCCCGCCTTCAGCAAGTCTTGCTGAGCAGCCATTGGCTTAAAGCTACAGCACCATCTGCTGCACATAGACCCAGCTGGGCTCCTTTAGGGGTCCCGTACAGGCTTTTCCACCTTCGTCTCTCTGCATGCTTTCATGAACACTTTGTTTTTCACTCTGTGCTTTTACAAAAAGAATTCTACTGTTTGCAGATTTTTTTGCATTTTTCTTTTTCTCTGTAACCTATTTTTCTGTGTTTTTGTTTGCAGGATGCTTCTAGTGTCATCACATGCTGCTCATTGGAATACAATGAATCAAAGCATGTCATTTGAAAAGTGATTCACTTCAAAACATGTGAAAGGGCAGCAGTATGAATATTAATGAAAACACTGCTAGCTGTCCAAAACAGTGGTGGCAGAGCTGGATGTATAAAACAGCTTTGTTTCTCTGAATTTTGAGCAGAAATCATAACATTTACTCATTGTTATGCAAAATTATGCAGAATTACATTACTGGATACACACTCACTAGCCACATTTTTTAGGTACACCTACCTAAAACATTATTAACGCTTATTGTCCATTTTTGTCAACTCCACTGACCATGTAAGTGCACTTTGTAGTTTAAAATTACAGACTGTAGTCCATCCATTTCTCTGCATCATTTGTCACTTCCTTTACCACAGTCAGGGGTGGTCAAGACCCCCCCCCCCCCCCCCCCACGCCCGCCGATGAGCAGGTATTGTAATATTGTACTGTAATATATAAAATCTGCTCACTGGTGTTCCTGACATTTGATGAATGGAGTACTGTGGGCTAATAAATGTACACAGAAACAGGTGGATTACAGTCTGTAATTTTAAACTACAAATTGCATCAAAATGGTCAGTGGAGCTGAAAAAATGGACAATAAGTGTAGATAGATGTACTTAATGAAGTGGCTGGTGAGTGTACACGATGGTTTAGTAGCACCCTTAAAACAGAGCTATGATTATGCATTTCCTGTGCTGAAGTTTTTATACCCCATCACTCCATCTCCTCCCTGCTCCTCAGTCCTCTCAGCTCAGTTTCTGTTCATAAAAATGGGCGTTTGGCCTTCTGGATCATGCCAAAGACACCCAGACCTCCAGCCCAGCTCAGTTCCCTCCTCTCCTACTGTTATACAGTCTATTATTATACATCAATCATGTAATGAAGGCTTGATCTGAACTCCCAAACACTAACATGCTTGCCTTGTTCACAAAAAGCTTGTAAGTAGACTGGAATGTTCTCCATACTATTTTTCGAAAACTGTTTGATATATAAGAGCAGGCCTTTATCTCACATGGATTTGAGGATTAGAACATCCTGAAATTCAATTTGTAATCTCTTTCATTTTGCAAGATGCTATGCCACCCACTTTTGTAACTAATGGATAATCTTATTAGTTGGTCATCTTTTGTTTTCAACATGCTCTTTTACTTCCTATTAAAGGGAGTGAAAATTCAAAATGCGCAGAGAGATATAATTAAGGTATTACTTAAAAAAAAAAGAAAAAAACTCTTTCCATTTGTCAAAAGATTATGAATTTCATCCACTGGATTATTGCCCAGGAGAAGTCCATGAAACCATAGACTTCTCTCCCATTATTTCTGAGACTATTCAAGCTTATTAGGACAGAAAGAACATTTATCATGCCAAAAGCCTTTGTTGTAAAAAATGACAGACTAGCATTTAGCCTGCTCATTCTCTTCTTGGTTCAGGGGCCTTTTCACTGAAAGTCCATTTAAAGATATGTGGGCTGAGCAGTTCGGCGTCCATTACCTCAGACTGGACCTCAGAGTTGCCTCTTAGTCAGATGAGTGAAGCAGATACATTCTTCACAGTTCTGCGGGCACAGCGCCTATGATTCATTTAGAGATTTAAAACCCTTCCTCTACAAGAATGGAGTCATTATGTAATGTCCGATTACGGTGTATTTTTCTGGCACATGACTGCGAGTGCAAATCACATTGTACCCGTGCTTGTTTCTTTTACATATGGGCAATTAAGCCTCAATACCTCAAAGCCAGAAACCTTGAAATTAGAATACCTAAAACTCATGCACTAGTTCTGTCTAATACTCAGAGGGAAAAAATGCATTAGAGCTCTTTTTAACTGATAAGTGAGATTTTTTATTAGCCGTGTTGACAGAATAGGCACAGGAAAACAAGATGATGTCTTGCTTTTGTTCCATTTGGAAATGAAAGGACTTTGTAATAACTACTTTCCTCTGAATGATAAAACAGCATAACTTGCCAGAATTATGATCTGAAAGCAAATAGGATTCGTATTTCAGAGATGAATGTGTTGTGCAACCCAACTGCATTACTAAGCTTTTAATAGCAAACACTTTATTTTTTACACTATAAATATTACAATTGTAAAGAGAGAAAATGCATATGCTTTGAAATGATCTTCTGTACTACTGGATCCTGAAATGTGATCTGGTCTTCCTCTAAATCATAACAATCAACATTTCTAATAACATTTCTACAGTGCCAGTTGATCGTAATGCTTGAACCAGGGCTACCTAAAGTGTGGCTTATGAGGATGTTTTATTTGACCCAGAGAAAGCAACTGCAATATTCATAGTGTAAAAAAATTAACTATTACCAATACTTGCCTCAGAAATGAGGTGTATGCATCTTTCCTTTCTAATACTTGCTTACACATCCCCTTGCCTTGATAGCAGCATCAGTGCTGTTAGGTAAGGTTTACACATGTCTTTCATGAGTTCCTGTCCATTTTAGCCCATTCTTCCACTAGCTGGAGGCACATTTCAACTAGATTTCTTATGTGCCCATTTTTGCAATTTGTCTGCTTTCCCGTATTGAAAACTGTGAGTGAGGTCTAGTGATTTTGTTAGGAGTGACTAAGTGTTCATGTCACACCAATCACACACACAGATGTTAGCTGTTTTATTGTTTGAGTTAACTGAGCTTTTAAAAGTAGATTAACATCGAAATCTGTGTTTTACATTCTGTTAACTTTCTACGTTCTCTTAATTTTCTACGTTGAAATAACATTTTTACAGTGTACAGCTGTAACCCTGAAATATGGAAGGGTCAATAAAGACTGGGCTAAAATGGACAGGAACTCTCAAGAGACTAGTGTAATCCTCACTGACAGGATTGACACTGCTAAATTAGAAGCGATACATGAAACTATTCTATGTCTGCTTACATTTTTTAAAACCCAGTTTGAGACGTGCCTACTTTCTATCTTTAGTGTTTGGCTTTTTTTGGCCCTTCACAGCTCAAGGCTGGTATATGCAGCACTGGTATACACGCGTGTCACTGATGGAAGAAGTTACTGTGGTTACTGTGTACGTTTTTGCATTTTGTCTGCTTTTCCACATTGAAAACTGGAAGTGAGGTCTGGTGATTTTGCTGGGAGTGACTAGGTCATCCCATCATGTCTGATAAACCAGTCCCACACAGATGCAGCCGCTTAGCTGCTTTACTTTTTTGAGTTAACTAAACTTTTAATATTAAGTTAACATAAAAATCTGTGTTTTACATTCTGGTAACTTATTATTTTAAAAAGTCAGCCCAGGACCTTATTTTCTAAGATTAAACATCATTTTTTACAGTATACAGCTGTCATCCTGAAATATGGAAGGGTCAGAGTACCTAAGACTGGGCTAAAATGGACAGGAACTCTCAAGAGACTAGTGTAATCCTCACTGACAGGATTGACACTGTTAAATAAGAAATGATATGTGAAACTATTCCATGTCTGCCTTCATTTTTTAAAACCCAATTTGAGATGTGCCGACTTTCTACTTCTAGTGTTTGGCTTTTTTTGGCCCTTCACCGCTTAAGGCTGGTATATACAGCACTGGTACACACGCGTGTCACTGAAGAAGAAGTAACTGGTAGAATCTTCTTGGCAGTAACCTCAGCCAAACTCTGACTGTAGCTGCTGAGGAACTCCACAGAGCAGATAGGAGGTCTATCAACCAAGTCCTCTGTGCAAAACTGTTTCATTTCTTGTATACTTTAAGATGTCTTGCTGAAGCTGCTTGCTACAGATCACACAGCAGCACTTCAATGGAATGGACTCTGAGTCTAAAATGTGGAATTTCTTTTTCTACTTGAGCCACTCTATTGTTCGGTTTCTTAGAAGGGGGTTTGAATTGCTGTGTTGTAAATAACTCTTTTGAGTTTTAGATCAGTGACAGACACGCTGACATTGTGCTGTAGAATTTCCCAATGTACTGTGAAAAAAAACTGTTTAGAGAAGTCAAAATATCAAAGCAACATGTTGCATCAGGATTTTTGATTTTCTTAACAGTTGCTTTTGTAGTCATTCTTACTATTGTTTATTTGTTCAGTCAGCTTAGATTTGTTCATTCATCCAATATCAGGCTGCCAATAAAAGATCATTTTTAAAGGGTCAATTTAGCAAACATTATATTTACTGCACTGTTGAGAACAATTTCCGGTCTAATCATGTTACAGAGGTAGTTAATGTTGTAAAACTAAGGTAGTTGGCTCTCTATACTAATGGTTTCCAATCTCTGTCTTGGAGCCCTACTGGGACCAGGGTTGGGAGTATGGTTGGGATCCACCATACCTTACAGCTGAAATCAGGTTTTGATGTTGGTATGTGGAGTTTTAATTTCTCCAAACATAATAGTCTTTCTTCTTGACACAACATTATTCCAGCAGTGCTATCAAACATCTAGGTGGTCTTCAGCATGTTCTTTGTTTTGTAACTGACTTCTGGTGGCCTAAACAAAGGTTCCTTGTATCATGCCAGAAGAACCACTTTTGGTTCCCTACAAAACTTTTAAGGAATGGTCCATCAAATGCAAAACAAATGCAACGTATACACCATGGACAGATGAAGTGAACTGATTATCGTCGTTACAGTGGCACCTGTCAGAGGGTGAGATATAGTAGACTGCAGGGGAACAGTCAGTTTTTGAAGTTGATGTGTTGGAAGCAGGATAAATGGACAAGTGTCTGAGGAACAGAGTGACTTTGACAAGGGCCAAATTGTGATGGCTGAACTGGGTCTGAGCATCTCCAAAACAGCAGGTCTTGTGGGGCCCGGTGCGCCGTGGTTAGGACCTACCAAAAGTGGTCCAAGCAAGGAGAAGCGGTGAACCGGTGACAGGGTCATTTATGCCCAAGGCTCACTGATGTGTGTGGGGAGCAAAGACTAGCCTGTCTGGTCCGATCCCATAGAACAGCCGGTAACCAAAATATAGGCAGGGCAAGTTAAATCCTCAACTGGATTACTGGAACACCTGACTCTTCTTACGCACCGAGTGTTTGTTATTCCAGGGGTTCACAAGTAAAACTGTCTTTACTTACTATTTTGTATGATATCTCATTTTAAGAGTCATATACCAAGATAAAAAAAGCTGGGTCAACTTAAAATTTGAAGGCAACTTGATGAACTTGCTTTTTTGAAGGCAATGGTGAGTCAATTTTTTCTACTGTGCTGATGGTGTTGGCAAAGGGTTTACTTAGATTATTTTATTTTTGTAATTCTTCTTTAGTTAGAAAATATAAAAAATGTCACAACAAAACCTCAATTTCTTTTCATTTATTTTTTTAACATCTGAAAATACCAGACGTCCTTTACATTGTGTGACATTTCCTGATGACGAGAAATGCTCCGAAACTGCTTGCATGATGTGTTTTTTTTACATCAACTTGCAATTCAAATGAACAGTTTCAACTCATTTTTTGGTTTGTTCGTTTTTGCTTTCCAGTGTTTTCATGAGCTTGCGTGTCTTGCATTATTAGAAAGAAGGCAAGATTTTTCTGAAGAAGGTACAGTTGCTCATTTGCACATAGGATGTCCATAAAAACCATGTTCTTACTTGCCAGCGAGCAGGTTTCTGGCCATAATGCTGACTAACTCGCTCATCAGCAGAATATATGCTTGTGCTAAGATCCAGAGAAAACCCACAGGTCCCGGAGCAGCGGCAGAAGAGTGTAGGAGAGGAGAGCACGGTTGGCTGGAGGAGGTGCTGCTGGAAGTAGGAGGCTTCAGGCAGTTCCCATGAATCATCGGCTGCTGGAGGTCAGGTACAAACACAGAGGTGTTTAAAAGAGCCTTCAGAGCGCAGTGGCACCATAAATGGGAGAGTATACCCACACTGAAGCTTTCACGATGGGTTGTGAGGCACATAAGGACACAACAGAACATGGATCAAAAACATGGATATACTGAAGTAAAACAGTCACGTGGATTACTCAGCTACTGGACAGGCACAAGGTCAGGAACATTAATTGTCCTGTCCATGCTCCACCCACAGGCACTGTCTTTTATAGCAACTGTTTCTAGGCTGGAAAAGCTTTATGAAACACTGACATAAAATCACATTCAATTTAGCAACAGTTGCTAGGAATGCATTTGTGGGCGGGGCATAGATGGGTCAATTAAGGACACAGGAATTAAAGGAATAGACTCTGAAATATTACCATATCGGGATTGCGTGTCATTACTGGGCAGAAATATACTGGACAAAAGTATTGGGACACACCTGTTTTTCAGGGTTTGGGCTATGCCCCTTACTTCCACAGAAGGGTAATCTTAATGCTTCAGCATACCAAGACATTTTGGACAACGCCATGCTTCCAACTTTGGGGGCACCGTTTGGGGAAGAACCTTCTCTATTCCAGCATGACTGTGACCCAGTGCACAAAGCAAGGTCCATAAAAACATGGCTGGATGAGTTCAGTGTGGAAGAACTTGACCACCCGCACAGAGCCCTGACCTCAACCCCATCCAACACCTTTGGGATCAACTGGAACGGAGATTCCAGACCTTCTCATCCAACATCAGTGCCTGACCTCTACAGAATGAATGGGCACAAATTCCCACAGAAACTCTCCAAAATCCAAGAAGAGTGGAAGCTGTTACAGCTGCAAAGGGGGGACCAACTCCATATTAAAGTCTGTGTATTTGTATGCAATATCATTAAAGTCCCTGTTGGTGTAATGGTCAGGCGTCCCAGTATTTTTGTCCATACAGTATATGTCCAGAAAATTACTTGGCAGTGATGATGATACTGCAGGTGCTTAGAGGAGCAGGGGGTATAACTTCACTCTCACTGGGGAAACACATGCCTTCACAGCTTAGCTGTTTTCTAATCACCGTCTCTTCTCTCCTCTCCTCCAGCTCAATGTGCCTCTCACTCAGGTGCTAGAAACCAAAATAACTTCAGACACGGACCCTTTAATTTGTATAAAATTTAAAGCTGCTTTTACTTGATAGTATGATTGCATCAGTTCCTGTACATTATGATGCATTTTTTGGCCAAAGCTGCTAATTAAAGGTGTATTATCCTTCATTGCTCCCTGATTCAGTTCTTGTTGTCAATAACACAAGTTAAACCATTTACATGTGGATAAGTCATGTCATTCGAATGATCTAGTCATAATGTCATGCTGGGAAATGCACTTCATTAGCAGCAATGGTGGGATCTGGAGTGACTATAAAGCAATAAATTGTGACAGATTGGTTTTTTTGCATGAACAAAGTCAGGTAGGTTTATTGTCATTTTATCCATATGCACAGTACACAGTGAATGAAACAACATTACTCACAAGAGCGAAAACAAAAACACCACGAAACTACATACACTATATGGACAAAAGTAGTGGGACACACTTCTTAATTATTAAATTCAGGTGGCTCCTTACTTCCACTGAAGGGCAATCTTAATGCTTCAGCATACCAAGACGTTTTGGACAACACCATGCTTCCAACTTTGTGGACACAGTTTGGGGAAGAGCCTTTTCTATTCCATGACTGTGACCCAGTGCACAAAGCAAGCTCCATAAAGACATGGCTGGAGGAGTTCAGTGTGGAAGAACTTGACTGGCCCGCACAGAGCCCTGACCTCAACCCCATCCAACACCTTTGGGATCAACTGGAATGGAGATTGCGAGTTTTCTTGTCCAACATCAGTGCCTTCCAAGAGAAGTGGAAGCTGTTACAGCTGCAAGTCCCTGTTGGTGTAATGGTCAGATGTCCCGAAACTTTCGTCCATATAGTGTAAGTGCAGACTAGACAAAATACACAGAGGGAAAAGAGAGCAAGAGAGAGAGTGCAAGAAAAACACAAGAGCAACAAAACAAAAGGACAACACAACATTTAGTGCAGTCGATGTTTGAATGAATACAATATTATGACAGACACTGTATTCTAGCAGAGGAGTCGTTAGGTGTAAAATAAAAAGCAGAATAGACATAAAACAGCAATAAATAATTGTGCAAATAATAGCAGCAGCAGGACCAAGTAAATGCAATATGTAATAAATAGAGGATTATTTACAGCTCAGTTCTGATTTGGGACACTTTGGACACACATCGCTTTACTGTGACCCAGATTTTCACAGCGGTGTGGACACAACTCACCTTTGAGCCACTTTCATATACGACCCTAAATCAGATATGTATCTGATTCCTAGCCATGTAACCTTAATGAGAATGCTCAGATTGGAGAAGCTGTTTAGGACAAATGATCTTAGTGATGGCTTTTATTGCTCCTAAAACAGGCTGAATGTCAAATGACTGTCTATGTAGTCAGGAAAATAGGGATACCGTGCATTACATATCTAACAAGGGGACATTTGGGATTCAGACTGTGGGCACAGATCATGACTGGACCTACAGTTCACTATTTGGCTGTATAGTTTCACACCCTCAGTGCACTAGGAGCTGTTTGGGATTCAGTTTGATGTCTATGAGGCGTGTAGTTCATTCATGTGATACAACTGATCTGGATGTGTGCACGCAGGGCACCTCAGGATGCAAGTCCGTTCACACTATGAACAGACAGGAATGACCCAAGTAAACTGGAAGATCACATTTGAGCAAATAAAGTGGGACCAAGTGGTTAGGCTTGTAATGTGAACATAGATTTCATATGCAGAACTGAAACATGTCCAAGACCCAGCAGTGTGACCTCTGTGAACAGCCAGACTGGAATGAACCTTTACGTCAACTTGATCTTCATCATAGTTTTGAGCATGCTGGAACTTTATCAACATGCCTGTAACCGTGGTTATACTTCAAGTATTTCATTTTGGGAAATGAGCAGAAAAAGCACGAGTAGTGTAAACAAATGAAAACTTTCTAATGAGAAATCAAACAAACAGATGTTTGAAATCAGCTTTATTTCAAGGATATTTTTATAACCCTGCTTCACACAGATCAGTTTATTCCGTGTATATATCGTCATCTTGGAGTTTGCGTTCATAGAGAGATTGACAGTTTATTTATTTATTTTAAGCTGCTGCTGATCTTTTGCACATATAAAGCACACAATTACATTCCAGTATTGTTGCTTTCCACCTGACTGCTGATGCAACATTTGCACAATTTTTTTGAATGTTAAATATTACCTTGTACCTTATTGCACATCCTTGTAACATATTGCACATTTTTTCTTCTAGTTTTGAGTTTATAGTTTACTTATATTTGTTCACTCTGTGTCCTTTGCACTCTGTTAAATCTGGAGCCACGCCGCTTCGTCTCACTGCATACATGTACATGGCTGAGAAGACAGTAAAGTTCACTTTGACTTTCACTTTGGCATCACTTAGCTAGCATTCGTCTTCACCATAGGGTAGATTATTTTCCCTGCATGTTCAGCTTCAACAATTAAAACAGACAGAGAAATTCATCTTTGTCTTTTACTGTTTTCTGTAAACTTTATTTAGAGCGTTTTCTTTTTCTCCTGATTTCATGGCTATGCCGTTGTTTACATTCTCCATGTGCTTTGTTTACATGTCTGTTAGCCACACCCCCTTGTTATCCTGTTCACCTGTGTCTACCTGTCTCATCCCTTGCCTTGGTGTTACTCAGTTTATTTTTGCTTGGTTTGATTTTTCTAGGTGTTTGTTATCCGTGTTAATGCCTTAGCTTGTCAGGGTTTGTTCCAGTGAAGGACAATCTTAATGCTTCAGCATACCAAGACATACCAGCATACCTTTTCTATTCCAGCATGACTGTGACCCGCACACAGGCCTGACCTCAACCCCATCCAACACCTTTGGGATGAACTGGAACAGAGATTGCGAGCCAGGCCTTCTCGTCCAACATC
>JBBPCZ010000001.1:48221691-48242606 GCA_037974445.1 Brycinus macrolepidotus | reverse complement strand
TATGTATTTGAATGCAGTGTCATTAAAGTCCCTGTTGGTGTAATGGTCAGGCATCCCAATACTTTTGTCCATATAGTGTATATGGGTTACATTAAAAAGATAATGTGAACTATCAAACAAAAATCAGATTTGAGGACACTTTTAGGCATCACACAGTAGGTAAAAGAAGCTCACATCAAATCTTTTTAGTCAGATGTGACATTTGTTACTTGCAAAGAACACAGCGAATCTGAGTTGGGTCACTTTTATATATGGTACTGAAATCTGATTTGTATCCAGTACTTGGCAAAGCGGCCGTGTTTGAACATCAGATTGGAATTCATGTGTTTTATTTTTACTGCACATGCACATATTACATCATATCATAATACAGAAGCATTAAAGCATCAGGACTTATTTCATCTTCTCCTCTGATCATGGACAGCTGAGAGCTGATCAGAGCTAATGATGTCTGCAAAGCAGGTTTGTACTTCTAGTTTCGTTGTCGTTTTTCGTCGTTGTTCATGATGTATGATCATTCATATGATGTTATTCACTCACACAAATTTCAACCATCATGTTAAGAAAATAAGATCTGAGGGACAAGTCTGAACTGAGCAGTAAGGCTTGTAATGTCAACACAACCAAAGTGTCTACAGTGAAATCTAAATCATTTAGTATCTGAACTACACTTCATTAATAAAAGGCAGCAACTGAAATAAAGAGGTTAATTAAAAATGGCAATCAAAGTGTGTAAACTGTAAAATGACATTTGTGATTCACGTATTATTACATACTACCTTTTAACCATAAATATCAGACACCTCATTTCTTTAAGAACATTTTGCTATCACTGACTAGCACCCACTGTGACCAGCATCATGCTACTGATACAGTGATTTACTGTTCTTATTACTGCTTCACTACAGATGGCCAAGCTTGGCTATATTCACTTCCCCAAAACTCAGAGACCTTTCCAGTGATGAGAGGAGAAAGGTGCAGGTGAGTGGTTTGTATTCACCCACTGAGCTGGCTTTATGACTCCTCTTAGTGCAGGGACCAATTAGCAATCTGCCAATGGGTAACAGGCATTTCACACAAGAAACCCCCAGCCCTGACACAGACACACACACACACACACACAACCACATGGAATTATCCACTTGGCTCTCAATATTATCAGACGTGTCGTCTCTGTATGTAATTACAATATCTGTGTCTTGTTAGATCCATTATGGCAACAAAAGGTCCTTACAATCAGGCCACTTTGGTGAATAATGAGGAGCATACTTGACTTTCATTGAGAGATGTTTCCCAATCTGATGCCATTACAGCTCACAATCGCTTCCATGCCAGACAAGCTGCACTATTTGGCTATACGGGACATAAAGTGATGGTTTACAGTCAAATAATAACACACCCCACTGCTTTATGAGTCACATTAAGAAGAGAATAAAGTAAACCACTGTGGCATTTCGGCATTACAGATACACTATATAAAGCAGTGCTGTAGCACTTGAGTTTGGTCTCAAGACTTTTGTCTATTGTCTCTGACTTGTCTTGGCCTTGGCCATTGGTCTCAAATTTATTCTCTAGTCTCAAGCTAGTCTCTAGTCTCAAGTCCATCTACTGTTAAAACAAATCATTTTTATCGTTTTTTTTTTTCAACCAACGCACACTGACAACCAAGTTCAAACCAAATCACTACTTGTATTTAATTTAGCAAACTGGTTTGGACACATTTGTGTTTGAAGAGGGGATTTGATTTCATTTGATTTGAATTTGAATAAGTATTGTTTTGCTTACAGAAAAACAATCTTTACACTTTTACTGGTTCAAATGCTTTAAACCTGCTGATACAAAATATAAACATATTCCTTCACATAACTGTCTAATTATTCATGTCATCACATCATGTCATTTTAACAGATCAGCAAAATGAAAATATTAGAACTGTAAGCATTGTGTTGTTTATGACTTTAGATCACTTTTAAATGACTCAGCCAAGCAAACTGAAAAGACCAAAGACATTTGGACTGGAAGAAAACTTTAAGGGCTAAGCCTAGAAACAGCTGCTTGATCATATTTTGTTATGCTTTAAAAGTAGTGGTACCAGGGGTGTTTCTAGTCACCGTCAGGGGAGGTGCTGATTGGGCCCCAATCCAGTAGCTGAGTCAATGTGTGACATAATAGTAAAAAAATTAAAAGTATATTAAATGAGTGTAAAAAAAACCACACTGGGTCTATGAAAGTTCAGCTTTATTATTTCTTTAATGCTCCAATGGAATCAACAGCCTTGCCAAGCCTTTGCCCACTCTAAACACAGCCTGAGGTTAACTAGCGAAAACGAAAGGTCTTGACATTACTCAGTGTCAGTCTCAAGACATTTCTCCTCTGGACAAGTTGCTTTGAAGTTGGTGGTCAGTTTTGTACATACTTAGATCCAGCACACACACACACACACACACACACACACACACACACACACACACACACACACACACCAAATATTCTTGAAGACAAATCTAGTAAGCCTTCTATAGATAAATATGCATAATGATCTCTTTTTGGCTGTGTGTTACTCGGTAGCTTTGAATAGATGCTTTTAGTTCATGGTTTATGCTCTCACTTCTGATATGTATATGTTGTAAGGATCTCCAGCCTCCTCTTTGCTGCCCTGGAAAAGCATTTGTAGTTTTTCGGCACTCGTTTGGTCAAATGTCTGGTTGTTGTTTTAGAAGTGTGGAAAAGTCACTAAAGCTTAATCCCTGCTTTGACCGGATCATAACCAAGCGATAACCACAACAACAAAAAGTGTGGACAAAAAATGCCTGATGATCTTGGACGTGTATACACAAGTGGACACACAAGCAGACGACTGTGCTGATATAATGTAGACTTGTCAGGGGACTTCACTAAGCTGTATTCAACACACACGTGGCACGTGTTACTTCCCTTGTTTAAAATACTGGTTATAAAGTTTATTAAGTTTAAACAAGGATGTTCGTCCTTAAAGGGCTATGAGTTGATCTTGAAAAGGACTCATTTTTTGGGGGGTCACGATCTTGACTTAGTTCTTTACATTCAATCTTGACTAGTCATACTTTTGGGCTTCTCTTGGACTCAGGTTGTCTCGACTACAGCCTTTATATATATACTGTAGTCTATTAGTAGTTAAAATGAATGGTATTTATAATTTCATATTGAATGGAGTTGAGTGCACACCCATGGCCAGTTTAAATGTTGTGGAAGTGAAAATAAGTGCATATCCTCTAGTGAACACACTTCTGCACATTTTAATGCACAGTTAGTGAATTAAAAAATTAATTTCATTTAGAAAATCAGCAAAACATGTCATTTGAGTGTGGGTGTTTAAACTCGCTCTCCTCTATATATACAGAAAACTGCATAATTTTACAGACAGGATTGAAATAATGTATTAGCGTTGTTTAGGGTAATATTTGGCTGTACTAAGCCAAACTAAGAAAGTCAGACACTTGTCTCTTATAAGCTGATCACAAGATAAGAACAATGACATAAATAGAGACCTTGACGTCATAATTCTGACAAAATGAAAGAAGGAAAGAAAAATAGAAGGAATGAAAGAAAAAAGAAAAGAAAGAAAGACAGAAAGAAAAAAGGAACAAAAGAGAAAGACAAAGAAGAGAGACAGAAAGAAAGAAAAAGAAGGAATTAAAGAATGTACGAGTGACATAAAGAAAGAGAGAGAGAAAGAAAGAAAGGAAAAAGAATGAAAGAAAAAGAAAGATTAAAAATAAGAGAGGAATAAGGAAATAGGAAGAATGACAAGAAAGAAAAAGAGTTGAAAGAAAGAAAGAAAGAAATACACAGTGATGTTCTCTTTGTACGATTCTGTAAAATTCTGACGCATGACATTGTGCAGCGTTCCATTAGCCATTCTTTTAGAGGAAGCCAGGCAGGCGTAATTTTCAATAATCTGTCGCAGAAACAGAGCGCCACACTTTCACTTTGAAATAATCAGCTGTAGACTATTCAGTTTTATCAATAAGGCAATGCTGGATGAAGTTCCGAGGCTTATATGTAAAACAGAAGAAGCTGAACATTTAATTCCAATTACAGACATCAGGAAAATGGCACTGTACTCAATGTAAATGGGGAGGAATCTTTCTCCGCTTCATGCACAGATTATGAGCAGGAGTGCGCCTAAATTGCAACGGTCCATCAGTCACATTACTGATTATTCCCCTACTTTGTCCTCATATCCGCTCACGTGCCGCTTATTTACACTCCGGTAATTGCCGGCCTATCTGTTGTAAGTGATGTATAGAAGGAAAATTAGGGTATTTTCTTCCAGTATGATATTTGAAAGAAAGCCTGAGTGTAGGATTCTCATATACTCTATAGAGAGCCCTGTACAGAACTCATATATGATTGATAAACCTGTCCTATATCTTCATGCAGCCTGATAAATTGCAGAAAGAGAGGGGAAGTGGGCCTGTACACAGTCTTCCAGCTTGTAATGCTGAGAGCTTAGCTTAGCATGGGCCCGCTAACATTAGCAATGACTGGCAGCGAGTTCTTACCATTAAGTTTTCACATCAAAGGGATTTAGTTAAATTCAGCACAGACAGTTAAAAGTGGGCGCGCTGTGGATCTTGTAAATGCAGTCTTTGAGTTGTGCCTCTCGGGGGACACTTCACACACTTCACCGGAGAGGGGCTGTGTGAAGAGCGCAGCCAATGACAGCCATCAGGAAGACTCCGCTACACACAGCCCAAGCCACGGGGAGTAGGTAAAGTGTTTTCTGACTGAAACAGCTCTCTGTCTCTCTCTCTCTCTTAAACCCATACAACTAAAAAACATATATATGCTCTCACACCTGCCTCTCTTTTTCAAAGCCACACATTTTGCCTATTACGCTGCTCCAGACTTTACAATATGAAATTTACAAAGGAATAATTCACCAAAACATCATAATTGATAAAAAATATTGTATTTTGTAAAATGTCACTTTTTGACTCAAAAGGTGGATTTGACAACAGTATGGCTTAATCTAAGTTATGCATACAATTCCAGGCCATAATAATTTTATAAATAATGATTAAATGAATCGCTCTTGACCTACTGTAAAGATGTCAAAAGACGCTGCTGTGATCCCTGTACAGGCCTGTGATGAAGGTCTCTTAATACAAATACGCTATATGGATAAAAGTGTTGGAACACCTGTCCATTACACCAACAGTGACATTGCATTCAAATACATAGACTTTAATGTGGAGTTTGTCCACCCTTTGCAAGCTATAACAGCTTCCACTCTTCTTGGAAGTCTTTCCACAAGATTTTGGAGTTTCTGTGGGAATTTGTGCCCATTCATTCTGTAGAGCATTTATGAGGTCAGACACTGATGTTGGACGAGAAGGCCTGGCCCGCAAGGTTCTTTCCCAAACTGTGTCCACAAAGTTGGAAGCATGGTGTTCTCCAAAATGTCTTGGAATTCTGAAGCAGTAAGGGGTCACCTGAATTCAGTAATTAAGAGGTGTGTCCCAATACTTTTGTCCAGATAGTGTACCTGTTATTGATAATCTTCGTATTATACTACAACAACATCTGCATTTCTTGTGTTGACTTGGAGTGCATGGTGTTAATCAGGAGTTTATGGTAGTCTTTTATCAGGTGATCTTTGAGAGCCTAATTAGATATGGCATCACAGCTTGGTTTGGTAAGCTCTCTGTGCAAGTCAAAACTAGTCCGACTCACACAAACTGCATGGGAGATAATGGATGTAGGACAGCATCCGTCCCTGCAGTCTACCTATGAGCAGGGTGTTCTAAGGCAAACCATCATGATGAAAACTGATCTATCTCATGTGCAATACAGTGGAGTACCAGCCATCACTGAAGGGGTTTAAAATATCATGGTGTCGTCTAAATAGATTTGAAAACTCTTTTATCCCTACTTCAATAAAATTTTAAAGAGCGAGAATAACAGGGATGGAATCTGTACGACCATTTTTCAGTTGCGGTGCCTCTAGTGCCTCTTTGGCATTATAGGTTTTATCTACTTAACATCAGTGTATGTTTTTATCGTTTCTTTTTTACTATGTGTATTTAATTATTATTTTCTTAGATATGTTTATTGTTTATTGTAGCTGTCTCACCCTCACTCATGTGGATATTTCTGAACCTACAGCATTTTGCAAGGAAAGTGGAAAAAATAGAGAAAAACAAAGACTCGGAATGAGAGCCTGTCCCACTCCGGTCAACAACAAATGGAGCAACGATAAGCTAAAAAGAACAGAGAAGTAACTTATGAACATATAATTATAAAGAATGAATTGGATGAAGTCAGTCTAATCGTTTGACAGAAGTATTCATATTTACTGGTGAAAACCAATGACAAAGATTAAAAGAGGTTATCTAAGAAGACCACCAGTTTGGACCATCGTGGCCTTAAAGGGGTTAATATAAACAGGTAATGGAGCTTGTAAACCAACAACTGCATAGCTACTGCATAAGCAGCACAGAAAAGTAGTTAATTGTGTGTCTATGTATGTCATTTTTTGCAAAACCATCCACTTTTTTTCAATCCTAATGCAATAAAGTTGTGAATTGTGAAAATGTCTTTCAGCATCTTAACGTTATATTTCTGCCATTTCACCCACCCTCACACTCAGCCTTTGATTTCACAGCAGAAGTCTATAAGCGTTTCCCTATGGTTTCTCATTCCATGGTGTGTATTTTAGAGCATGGCCGGTTTTGCCTCTCTCCCTCAGGCGGCTAGCCCAATCCATCTCTCTGAGGGCCCTTGCAGTCTCTCTCTTTTTGCTTGTCCTTGCACACTGATCAATGCAAATGCTGTTATTTAGCCAAGCCTGAAATTAAAAGGCTTTGGATCAATTGGACGCACTTACACACAGCAAGGTGGACTCATGACAGCCCCGTCTCGCGCATGTGTGTGTATAGTATGAGTCATAAGAAGGGTTCTGAAAATACTATATACACACCCACACACATTTATCAGAGCCCAAATATAAGGGTGTATTAAAAGTGGGTTTATATTTGTGAAAAGTAGGGCCAGTTTCTTGGACATGGATTAAATCATTAAAGCTAGTCTTTGACTAAATTGCAATGCCAATGGTGTTTCACCATTAACATTCCCCTTTAGTCTAAGTTTAGGATTAATCTGGGTCTGGGAAAGCAGCCTCTAGTGATTCTGTTCGTGCATGGGTACACAACGTGGATACACACGTTTCCTTACACACGCACACGCACACACGCACGCATTCCATAGAGTAACATCGCAATGCATGGGTGTAATAAGGATGGGTTTATATTTGTAAAATATAGCTTTTTTGTCTTATATCTGCTGTGCACAGTTATGGAACATGGATACACACCACACACACAGACACAGACACACAAAGACACTCATACGCTGGTGCAACGCTGCTGAACAGGGCTTCAGTGAACACGGAGCTTTTTTTGAGCTGACCCACTTTCTGTGCTTGGCCGAGTGTGTGTGCTGCTGGGGAGATCCCTGCAGATTCCCCTCCAACAGAGCCTCCGCGGCCCTCTCACACTCACACACACACACACACACACAAACACACACACACATACACACACACACACACACACACAAACACACGCATGGTGGCATATCAACCCCCCCCACCCCCCCAAACACACAGATACAGACACACACACACAAACACACACCCTCTGGACCCGCAGCCCCACAAACACAATCACATCCCTGACACATTAGCAGAGAAGCACAAAGCATCCATATTCATACACGCAAATACAGTCTATTAGCATCTCCTTTGTGGACTCTTCACTTTTCCCACCCAACCTGCACCATTTCGTTCACGCCTGCTTGCCACCGCGTGGCCGTCTGCAGTCCACGGCTAGGAAGTGCACTCCCTTTCATATCCTTCACATCCTAAATTTTTGTTTTTTCGGCCCTCACGTATCACAAGGCGCTTACAGTTATAAATTAAACATACATGCAAATGAGCCAATGTGCCATTGTTCTTCTTTCCTATTCAAATGGATCAGCGTGTCTCTAGATTAATTCAGGGACATTGGAGTGTGCTCCTGTATGTCACTGGGGACCAGACTGCACACTATACTCCCCCCCCCCCACACACACACACAGTACGACTTCTGACAATACACACGCCTGCCACTGAATATTACACTCACTTGCGACTGCGAAATTAATAACTGGAAACAATTCCGTCTTGAGTGTTGGGGGAATAAATGGACTGTATTGAAGTGTTCTTTTAAGAGATACATCACTGTTGTTATGTTGGCCCTTCTCGGCTTCATTGTAATTTCACCCTTCCGCCATTAGTGGTCTTTTTCCAGCCATTGCAGCCGACGAAAGCTGCACTTGAAGGCCAGACTGAAATCTAATGTCCCTCTGTGTTAGTCAGTTACTCTACAGACAAATATCTAGTCTATAGGAAAGGTATTCATCTATAGCACAGTGTAATGACAGGGTGAAACAATATTACAGTATAACTATATGCATACATATATACATATTGAAGAACATAATGCCACCAGGCTTGACCTATAATTCTGTACATGATATTTTCATTGTGACCATAAGAAATCATAAAAAGGGGAGACTGAAAGAAATACGGCAAATATTCGTCAAAGGACAGTGTCTCCATGTGTGTTTTTTTCCACACCTGGTGATTGATAAGTAAAGGTGAGGCCCTTGCTCAGGCTGGTTATGAGAACTCCTCACTTATTCTAAAGAGATCCAGAAGAATACCACACAGATCCTGTGATTGCGTGTGATTTGAGCGTTTCAGGGCTGCATAAACAGGATTGAGTCGTAAGCGACGGCCAACACAAAACCAGGCATGGAGCCTGCAGCTCCACTTCTGCTGCAGCCGCACACATGCACACTCATTGTGTGAATGCTGAAATGAAAACAACATTACAGGTAAAAGAGGATGTTAGTATATTGTTATTTCATTATTATTAACGTGTAATTACCTTACATTATTATATCAACACATGCAGTCTGTAACTGCACTGAAGGTGAAGGTCTCACGTATTTAGAGTATGAATACAAACACACTGTTTCTCCTCTCTAGTCTGATCAACCTGCCCTTTACAGTGTCATGTTTAAGTCTTTCTGGATCTGAATCAGCTGGAGAAACAGAACCTGTGCAATGCAGGTGGGCTACAGGACAGAACCCAGGAGACAGTCTAGTTCAATCCATAATGGACAATGAATAAGCTTGGTGACATTTATGGGACCACCAGCAATCTGGACTGAGCCTGTTTCAAAGCATGGCACTTTATTTTGACAGGCCTCACTTGTCGGTGGACTGTGCACCATTAAACAGATATGGATTTACTGTTGTTCAACTCAGACCTTATTAAAATTGTGGTTCCATGTTATTCACAACCTTGCATAGCACAGCCCTACAAATAGCAGTGAAAACACTGGATTTAAACACAGTCCAAAAGAAAAAATGGCTAAGCCTCCAGAAACACTCAACGAGGATGTGCAGTGCATAATTATGAATGATGGGAAACAATAATTTTAAGATTGAAAAACACCAAACCTATCCAAAAATCAGAGGTCATTATCAAGCCCACTTTACTGCAGAGTCTTGTTTAAGTGGTAATTAGAGGTTAGTTGAGTTCTCTTTCTCATCTTGATCAAGTGTGTTAGATCAATGACGGAAATTATTACTGTGACAGGTAGAGCCCAAAGGTCAAACAGTTTTTTCATGGGCTTGACTTGTAACTCACTCACTTACTCATTTAATCATGTTTAGCAGGCTTAATGTTCTCCACTAGGGGGTGCTACTAGAACAGGAGCAGCTCTTGGTGCTTCTGAAGAGTGGTGATTGGCTTTAATGGCACTGTGAGTCATTTATAAAAATGTATCAAAAGCATACTACTAATACTTTTTATTCTGCTGGGAAACCCCTTTTTTGTTTGAGACATCTTTCAACTCTTCTAACCTCCCTCCTCTACTGCTGAATTTAAAAGAGAGAAGGACAAATATTAATGTTGCATTTGAAATTCTCTCTGTGCTGCGTTTCATGTAGATCATGGATGGATTACCGACTGGACCATTTGGACCAGTGCTTGGGGCTCTTTGGGCCACAAGACCATAAAACTTGAGAAGATATATATATCTTATATATATATATATATATATATATATATATATATAAGATAATTAAATTTTACACATCACAAATGCTGGTGTGATGTAGACACAGCACTGCACAAGATATTGCAGACTTCAAAGCTGATTTTCCAAACATATAAAACACACACACACAGCACTGTGCAAAAATATTTAAACTGTTTAAATGAGCAGTGAGTGTTTTTTATTCCACATTGATATTACTAAATATACTAAATAAAATTAAAAAGAATAAATACAAATAACATTACACAGTAAGATAAGATAAGATAAGAAAATAAGAAAGAACTTTATTTATCCCGAGGGAAATTCTTTTGTTATAAACACGCTCAGTGCAACAAGAGGAATAAAAATAAGACAGTAAAGAGTTTAAAAAGCGCAAACAGAATAACAAAATAACTCTTAACAAGGTAACAAATAACTATAACTAGTAGTTTGTATTATAACTGAATAAATAATTTGTACAAAGTAACAAATAACTGTAACTATAACTATTACAGATATAATAAAATAACAGATTATTAGTGCAAGTGGTTATGAAAAGTGACTAAAAAGCAGATGAGTAATATTGCACAATCCAAATGATAACCTAATGACAAAAATGCTGAAAAAGATCACCTACAGAACAAGGAAGAGTTATACAGTCTTATTGCCACAGGTAGAAAGAATTTCCTGTGGCGTTCAATTCTGCATTTGGAGGCAATGAGTCTTTTACTGCGGGAGCTCTGATGACCCATCATGGAGGCGTGCATGGGGTGAGAGGGGTTGTCCATGATACCGAGAAGCTTTTTCAGCATTCTCCTCTCAGACACCTCCGCCAGGTTCTCCAGTCTGACACCCAGGACAGAACCAGCCTTTTTAATCAGCTTGTTCAGCCTGTTGGCATCAGCTGTCTTCACAGCACTGCCCCAGTAAATCGTGGTTTTGTGTACAGTATATCAGTGTGTTCTTGTGGAAGCCCAGTATTACTTGTAGTTTGCATCGGAAACCTAGTTTGACTCAATCAGTCCTTCATTAAATTAAATCAGGAGCTGCAGATTAGATTCACAAATCTAAGCAATGGCTGCAGGAACCGAGGAGAAATCTGGAACCGAACCTGTGTTCTCATTACCAGCTCAGAAAATATAAACTACTTTTTTTTTTTTTTACAAACAAAACTACTACAATACTACAATATTTTTTTTTTTTACTGCTTTCATGTTTGTTTGCATTTATTCTAATGTTATCTTTGCTAACAGAAAGACACTTTATCACACACTGAAAAAAACAATTTGCATAAGTGCTTAAGACTTTTGCACAGTACTGTACATATATCGTATATATATCCCCATCCATTTTTCTCTGCAAGTGACAGTGCCTATCTTATCTATATATCTTATAACATATAATCTTATGATATATATGTATAGAGAGAGAAATACTGTATGATAAACAGTAAACCGTTCTTCAGTTTGTGCCCTCGTGCCGGCCTGTTGCGCTCCGGTCCTGGTTTTCCTCGGAGCCGGCGGGGGGAGGAGAGGCTGCCCGAGCTCGGCTCTCTCCTGCCATGCTGAGACACACACAGGCTTCTGCAGCCGAGCAGTTCCCCATATCCGGGTTAGAGAGAAACGGGGAAGGGAAAAGTTTCATTTAAAGCTGGACGCAGAAAAAACTTTGGGCATGGAGCCCCACTGAGCGCGCAGCAGCAGCAGAGGGGAGGGAGACACTCTCATCTCGGATATCAGGACAGACGGAACGGTTTGGTTGTCTTTGCTTTGTTCATTTCTCTCATCTTTTTTTTTTTTTTTAGGACGATAGGTTTCTGGCTGGCTCTTATGTTTCTCCGGGTTTGAGTCACTGCCCGAGATGTTGGAGTGACCATGGCCGCGCAAGTGGCATCAGCCCCGGCTGCGTCTGGCAGCAAGAACAAGGGTCTGTCCGGGGGTCTGGGGCAAGACCTAAACTCTGGGAAAAAGGGAGGAGGAGGAGGAGGAGGAGGACCAAGTCAAGGAGCAGGAGACCTGAGGAATAATGTGGAGCACCCTCGTCCCGAGGAGCTGAGCCTGGCGCGCCGAGTTGGTTCCCCAGCCAATGGATCCCAGCAGCAAAGTGGAAATAACAGGACAAGTTCAGGTTCTGCCTCTGTGTCCTCCACTTCTCCAACCATGGATGCTGGCTTGGTGGCTAACCACAAGCTGAGGAGTGCTTCTGGAGACCTTCACCCACCTCACCATCCTGCGACCCACCAGTTCAACCAGCTCCAGCAGCACAATCAGAGAAGTAACCACCACCACCACCACCAGGCTCAAGGAGAGTGTGATAGCCAGCGCGGAGGGAAGGAGCATGGATTGGGCAGCCACTCTGACCAGATGTGGAGTAAAAGTGGAGAAGAGATGCCCCGCAGACCTGGGGAGCCAATGGGCAGCAGGTACGAGCAGGGCAACCACGGTGGCCACGGCCAGGGCACTGGAGGAAAAGGCTCGGGCTCGGACTTTGGTGGTTACTTTGCTGGGAATTCGAGAACAGGCCCTTGCTTTGATCAGCATGGTGGTCAGCAAGGCTTTGGCACCGGTTTGATGTATCCCGCAGCTGACCATGTGGAACCTGGCCCCAACTCCCATGAAGCGTACCAGGGCGGTCAGTATGGCCCTTATCCGGGATACCGGCCCGGTTATGGCATGCTGGGCCAAAGCAGCAGTGGCTCAGCCTCTAATCACCCCAAATCCACCATGCCTTCATGTGGCAGTGGTGTAGGGGGCTTCCAGAGGTTCGGAGGACAGAACCAGCATCCTCCTGGAGCGACGCCCACCTTAAACCAGCTGCTCACGTCTCCGGGGCCAGTGAGGCGCAGCTATGGTGGAGGATATTATGAATACAGCAGTAAAGATTTAACTTCTCAGTTTGGGGCCCCGGGCCATGGCTGGGGGGGACACACAGCTCACCCTGGAGGGAGCGCTGGGAGCGGTGCACAGAATGTGAGCCGAAACCAGGTAACTACACTATTAAATAAAATATTTTAACTTTTATCTTCTCATATATTTTCCTCCTTTTTTGTCTGTTCCATTTAGTTGCACTAATGTGTTTGATGGTGTTCACCTACTGCTTGTTCACCTACTGTTTTATTAAGGCAGGCAAGGTACTCTCTTTTTAGGTTAAAATATTTTATTTCCTTCTTCCTTTTTTTACACCTCCAATGCCAAACACAGACAAGGACCCAGGCCCATCAAATGAGAGCTTTTAAACTTGTTTGAATAATTTCCAACATATTGTGTCATGTTTCTTATATTTGTATGTTTAATATTCAATAATGCATTTGCTGTATTAAGTTTGTCCTTTTCTTGTCTTGCTGTGTGGTTGTGAATTAAATTGGCTGATGCAGAATTAACAATTTCTAAACAAACCCTTGAAATCCTCTTGTTTTTAAACACCATAATCTGCATGTTGGAATTAATAGAATGTGTCTAGATACATGATTATAAATGACCCAAACCCATCGGTTAGCAGGCCTCAGGTGTTTACTGAGACCTTTAGTCAGTGTTAGAGGAGCTGAGCTGTTGCCTTGGGGTGGAATTTGAATAGTGGAGGTAAACTGACAGAGGCGCTCTCCCACAACCCGCTGCCTCTCAGAGTTCACGTGAAATTGGACATCTGATTGGCTCTCCATATCCACGGGCCGCATCAAATCTGACATCTCATTGGTTGTCCGTATCCACGGGGGCCACGTGCAAATAAAAGCAGTGAGCGGTCCCTCTTTAAGGAGGCTGCCACTGTGTATTCTGTGTGTGTTGCAATTAGAATAACATTACTTTTGTAATTATTAAAAATGCTGTCTATTTATTACCTAATACTAAATGCTTTCTGTGTGTTGTGCTCATATATGAGCAGAAAGAAAATGTGTATTATATGAATATGCACACACTGTTTATATCCGGCTTTAAAGGTTTTGCAGGTACAAAATATATTAGTTGATGTAAAAATATCATCTCCAGTATTTTTGTAACTCACATTAATTGCCATTAACCACCTGAGTTCTTTTTAAAGAACAAATTCAAATTCATTTTTGAACTATTTTACAATTTATTTAGCTATTATCTGTATGTAAGCACATATTTTATGTATCTTACTCCTGAAAATCTGTTTTTTTTTTCTTTTTTATCACCATATTTTTGGTGCTTCTATAAAACCTATAATGGACACAAACACTGTTGATGGTTGATGCTGTGCATGATTGCCCCCCATTTCAATAGGTGTCTCCACCACCATCCTAGACCATTATAGGTGTAATCATATAAATATAATAGCCATTATTTTTCGTGTGTTATGATACTCGCAAAGCTGTTAGGACCATTCTAGCCATCATTTGCAGCAGGCTGAAGGAGCCGCAGTGCCGGCCGCGCTGCAGACCTCTGCTTGCACCGGCGCTTTGTTTTTCTGAGTTTGTTTACATTCGCGGCTCTAGCCGTGCTGATTAGGATGGTCTGAGTGAAATTTTAATTTGCTCTGTTGCTCCTGATAAGGGCCCGGCAGTGTTTTCATCTTCCAGGATGAAACGCGACATGCAGGAACATAATTGGCAGATGGGTTATCCCAGGACTGCCCATGGTTTTGTTGAAATGCCAATTAATTCCAATTTGCTGCAAAAAAAAAAAAAAATCAGCTGTAAATATGTGCACACTATGTGTAATTAGCCCGCTAATAAAATAATTGAAGATTTTATTTCAATCCAGAGGAAACATTGGGGTCAGAGGCGACTGCCGAATTAGCTCAAGAAAGCAGAAAGAAAGGCAGATGCAAGACTATGGTATTGAAGGGGAGGCTCATCTAAAATGATGCAGTTTTTTGAATCAGTTGCTTACTTTCCAAAGTAGTTACTGATCAAAATGTGCCTTTAATGTCTCTCCCTGGACAGCTGCTTCACCACAGTGTTTAAATACCAGTTGTTATACTGGGATGACAACAACAACAATTCTCAGCAGCTCCTGTGCACAATATTTTCAGAAAGACATTGAAGAAAGATTTATATTTATGACAATTGCAGTTTAATTTACTTACTTAGTGAATCTGTGTCGAGTTCTGAACTGACCCCCCTCAAAAACAGAGTGTGTTTATACAGCCCTGTGTTGAAGGAATCCTAAAATTGCAATAAAATAAAACAGAACTGTTTGCAGTTCAGTAGTTTTTGTGGACCTCAATAGCTCCTTGCTGTTCAGGCAGTGTTTTGTATTGAATGGGAGTGAATGGAACGTTTACAATGTGCATTTTGTGGTTGAGGTTGAATGACTGGTCTGGGAGAAACTGCAGAGGCGGTTCTTGGTCAGTGACTGAAGGAGTGGATATGAGAATGACCGAAATGAATAGTTTTAGAGGATCCTCACTGCATTGTGGAAAATTTTTGCATTTGATTTTTTTTGTTTATTTCAGGGTCAGCGACTGATGCATGTGAACTTATTCACTGATCACTGTAGATCAGTAGTTGTTTTGGTTTTTTTGACACAACTCCCTAAAAGTGGATGCAGCCAATGTGCCTAACTAGGCATTTAATGTGGTGAATGGACTCCATATGTTGTTCCTTCAGACGGTGATCGGAATCGTTGAAATATTGTGGACTTGTTGCTCATATTTTCCTGCCAAGGAGCTCTGTCACAACAGGATTGTCCCTTATTTACATTCGCACAGGCTGAATGAAGTCTAAACACTGTGTATTCTGTCGAAATTCCATGTGATTGGTTTTCACATCGTTTTAGGTCGCCAGTTTCAATTACATGCTCCAAACCGTCACAAAGGTTCAACTCATTTTTTGTAGGCTCCTATACAGGCCCTGAATTTGGGGCTGAATCCTTAATGTCACAGAACACACTGCTTTTTGTCTCTTTAAAAAAAAAAAAACTCATTTAACTACACACTCAGCGGTTTATCAAAACAAAACAGGGACGCAACTATTAGGGGAGAACATGAAGGGAGACATATGAAAATATTCCAAGGCAAATCAGTTACGTAATGTTGAAATCGGTTCGGATAGATGGCTTAGAAGTGGATTTCCGCAGGACCACCCAGACGCTGCCTCCCTTTTTGCTTTGAATCACCCTCCACCCTCTAAATTTAGCCAGCTGTGATTTCTTTTCAAGGGCTGTGGTAGCATGCATGTTGTAACAGCTTGTTGGCAGGTAGGCACAAATGTGCTAGAATGCTTGGCTGTGTTCTGAAAAACTGACTTTAGTGTGCTCTAATACAGTAAAAAAAAAAAAAAATGTGTGTGTGTGTGTGTGTGTGTGTGTGTGTGTGTGTGGTTCAGCGGCGCTCTCGTCTGTACCGCCAGCACTGTCTCTCTCTGGTTATTGCGCTCCACAGGGGTGTGAAGAGGGGCCGCTGAGTGCTTGCTTTTGGGGAGCCGATGGTGGAAAGTAATGGGAAAAAACAGCTCCTATTTGAACTCTGGAGGGTATTTTCCATGCTACATGTTCTGAAGCCCACTGGGTTTATGTGTGTGCACCTGAGGCACTAGAGATTTTGAGTTTTTTCTTCACACCACATTACAAAAGTGATGAATTCCAGCACATTTAAGAATAGTATAGTCTAAGAAAAGGGTACAATAAGGTGTGCCTGCAGTTTTTGGAATCTCTCAGTTCCTTCAGTCTCATTCCCACCCCTTTCTGTCTTCGGTATGGGTGGCTGCTGTGATGATAAGACATAACTGTCATTATAAAATACAACACAATGCACTTTTCTGAGTATATTTTGTGTATCTTCGGTGCTACACTGACCAACTATGTGTTTTGTTACATTATAAAACATTTACATTACATGCAGGTTCTTTAAGTGTCAATAAAGTGCTTCATCCCACATCATTTAGAACCACTGAAAGGTTCTTTAGTTGTTCTGCTACAGAGGGATGCCAAAGAAGTTATTAATGGGCTATTCACGTATTATTTATTTATTTATTTTTCTTTGAGGTCCTCTTAAGACAAATATGTGGTTTTATGTACTAAAATCAGTCATGATTTTTTGGATTATTCTAAATTTTCTGCCCAATTTGGTCATCTCTGATTCCAGCTAATAGCCAAGAGTTTCTCATCACATGTTACCAACAACACTGGGAGGGTGAAGGTGACCGTGTGCTTCATGAGAAGCACCTCTGCATCTTTTTGAATGGAGGACAAAGCTGACTGCCAATTATTAGCTAACAGGCTAACATTGCTTACTCCCACTTGTGGTCCTTTGAACTTCTATCCATGGATGGTTGCGGCACCACCAGGGGTCAAACCTGCGATCTCCCAAAGACAGGGTCAGTGTTTAGACAGTTCCCACATTCAGGAGCCTAGTCATCATTCGTTTTTACCTGACTTCCATATACGTATACAACTGAACTAGCTCTTACTGTGCAATTAAGACTGATAAACGTAAGTGACATTTGTTCTGATTGGCTGCCCTGTATTTCAGCCTGGGCTGAAGCTGTAGACCGAAGAGGTGCATGTAGGTACATATATTTAATTCATATTGTCTGTTTTTGGAGCTTTGATTTCATATATGGATGGTTTGAACTGGCAATTACATTTTCATTTTGCATTGTTTACAATCTCTTATTTTAAAATAGGCCTTTCTAAAAGGGTAGCTGTGTAAGGCTTCACTCTATTGTTGTGAGATTGCGAGTTTGAATCTCAACAGTGTTGTGAGTCAAAGGAAGCAGAAATGATCCTGCTTAATCAGATGCGGTGCTGTGCAGTAAAAAAGAATCATAGTTTTTGATTGCATTGTCTAAACTGAAGCAGCACTGGTGCACTGTGCCTCTTTTTAATGATCAAACTTGAATTGGGATGCATATTGCTTATTGTGAGAATAATAGTACCTTTCCTCTTATATTCTAGACGTGTTACTTACCCTCACTCTCGGGTCTGAATTCGTTGCTGTCACTCCTTCCTGAGTGTTTGGCAGTGAGCCAGCCCTGTGGCCTCACCTCTCCCAGAGCCTCTGTGACCTTCGCACATGTAAATTAGCCACGTGCTTCTGTTGAATGGGAGCGTGCCTGCTGCCTCCCTGAAGGAAGAAAAGGGAGAAAAAAAACCCTTTTCATCCTTGCCACTTTCCATGCTCCCCTGGGCCTTCCTAAAACCCTTCCGTCCTCCGAGCGAGAGAAGAGGAGAGACAGAGCCAGGAAAAGCACGTCTGCAGTCCAGAGGGAGGACAGCACACAGCAGGCAGCCAAGGAGAGAGCTATATGTTCTGAAGCCCACTGGGGTGGTGTGTGTACATCTGCTGCTTTTTTAGCATTATGTTGTGGACACCACTCCCCTGTTTCAGGTCATGTTGGGTATAACTCCTTTCAATACGAAGGATAGTAGCAATACTATAATGAACTACTATAATAAAATACTATAATAAACTAGTAGTAATACTAATAGTAAACTATTACTGTATAATACTGTAATAAAATTTAATACTGTCAGCTATAATGTATATTGAATAATGAATAATGAAATAATGAATATTGTAGTATTTGTTGCATTTTCTATTGTTTTATAACACTTCTGTAATAAAGTATAATACTGTCAGCTATAATAGTCTTGTCATATTTATAGCATTTTATGTAGTTTTTTATAATACTTCTGTAATAAAGCATAATACTGTCAGCTATAATATTCTTGCATTTATAGCATTTTATGTTGTTTTTATAACACATCTAATGAAATATAATACTGTCAGCGGTAATATTCTTGTAGTACTTATATCGTTTTACATACTGTCAGCTATGGTATTCTTTTAGTATTTATAGCATTTTATATATATATATATATTATATATATTTTATAATAGTTCTATAATATTCTTGTAATACCTATAGCATTTGACATTGTTTTATAGTATTAAATGCTTTTAGGATGATATAAGATTCTTGTAGGGACCCTGTAGAAATTCCTGTACTATTACTATTTATTTAGATGGTGGATTTCACAGCTGAAGCACCCTCCCCTAAACGTCCTTTTTCACCAAACCCCTGGTTTGCCCACTCTGGTCAAGCAGAGTGACAGAGTTTGTGCTCGTCCGAACTCGCAATTGTGTAATTTTAAAGTGACAGGCTCTGATTAGCGTAACTGGCCGTGTATGAAGGTGTTGATTTAGTATACTTGTGTAAGAATGGGCGATGTTGTCAGTCACGTCTGGCTATGAAACCTGTCATTTTCGGGCCTGCTGTCAAGTCTCTGCATTTTCAGACAGGACACAAAAATCCGCCAGGAAACTGCTGCCTCTCAGTGCAGTGAGGTTTCTTGTGTTTGTCCCCTCTTTTACCTTGGTGGGTGGTGGTAAATTCTCTCAGTTTGATTTGATTGGTCATACAGGTCATTGATATTCTCATGATATTTTGAACAGAATTTGAATGAGGAAATATGATGACTATCCCTGTTGTAGCACAGTCTACTAATGAGGCTAGAGCTGTGAGCCAAGAGGCCTGGAGCTGAGCTAGGAGTGTGAGGAGTGACATTGAATATGCCTGGTGTTCAAACACTGCAGTTCCATTAGATTAGTGAGGGGCGAGATTGATCAAATTTAATAGCATGATATTCCAAATATATCACACTAGTAGATGATATTTAAATTTGCATAAACAAAGTTAATGAGCCCATGCTTGATGAGTACTGATACTGTGGAGCTGTTTTGTTCTGTTTTCTTCTTTTACACCAAAGGACGCCTTAGACCGGTTTGGCAATAAGGGCCCCACTTTTTTATTGGATGTATTGTTATGATCGATGCAATGCTTGTCAATACCAGTGCATCTGAAAAATCAATGCAGTTGTACAACAATATTGGTATACTGGTATAGATTCTCCTAAAATAGCACTACATTAGATGACATAATTGATAGAAAGTGATCTCCACAATGTGCATTGTCACATTTTTGCATTGTATTGTATTATATAATGATGTATTGTTACTTTATTGTTCACGTACACGTCTCTTATCATTAACTTTACCATCGTGCTGAAAGATTATTATTGCTAGTGCCAAAATGTCAGCTTCGACTCTGCATTTTAATTTTTTTTTTGGCTTCTTTTATTGTCTAATCAAATCTAAAGATATGTCAGGCTGTATGTATTTGGAATGCACAATGATTTCATTATCATGTCTTTTTCTGCATACAATTGGTTTAAAAATTATTTTTTTTATTTCTTAGTCTTTAATCATACAAATCATTAAGATTGTTTTTATTTACATCGGCGGCCTGGCATTTTGTAACCTTGAAGAATAATAATGCTAATCTAGGTGGGTGTAGCACCATTTTCAGTCTTTTATAAATGTTTGCGGTAGTGGGTGGTATATTGACTGAAATATATCTTGTCATTACCTTTCTACTAGTATGACTATATTCTACTAGTGTACCGGTGTAAGTGTAGATCACACAACATACAAACAGTGTAAAACATGCTAAATTCGGCCTGTTTACCTGAATGGCTGAGTCAGAGTGAAAATACATCAGTCCCTTACCTCCTGTTGTGTGCTTAAATGAACAGACATAAGAAAACTGAAGGAACAGTTGATCTCTTGGGGTTAGCTGTTATCCTAGCATGAACATGAGTGTGGTGCTGCCTCCCTCAGCCAGCTGTATCAGGTGATGCTGTGGTCTCAACAACAAACCGAGAAGCTCTGCAGCTTTTCTAGTTATGCTGATAGCGTGAATGTCTTTTAGCGGTGTCTAATGGTTATACATGCGTACGCTTGTTTGTCAGGCCCTGAAAAGGCACTGTGTTCTTACACACACCTGAATTTGTCTTGTTTGGGTTAGGGTTGGACTGACA
>JBBPCZ010000001.1:48175563-48215501 GCA_037974445.1 Brycinus macrolepidotus | reverse complement strand
GGGTGAGGGGGGGGGGGGTGGTTTTGGAGGGGGTCGGGAACCCCCCCCCCCCCCCCCCAATCTATTCCCACCGGCTTCCTTCCTCCAGCTTGTCACGTGTCCCCACTGGGCTAAACTATGGGTCCTGTGCGCATCAGAACCCATTACGCATAATGGCCTTCCCGCACGCATGTCATTCTCTCCGTGTTATGACACTTATTTTATGACTGCTTACATATCAAATATTTAAATAAACAGAATAGGGGCTGGCTGCTGCCGGAGGGGAGAGCCATTCATTTCCAGGCGCGCAGCCGGCGAAGATAGCAAGTGGGTCGGGGGGTGTGGAGCGGAGGGAGGCGGTTTGTGTGTGTGTGTGTGCGCGCGAGACACGGGGAAGAGAAATGCTTCGCTTGGCTCCAATCAAAGTGGTGGAGGACGTTTTTTCGCTTACGCCCGGCAGTGGCGGCGGCAGAGCCATCCGTCAGCGTTTCTGCGGAGCAGGGGACGGCCGGCCCCAGTGGCTCATAAAACGCGGCCCGCCGTCACACGTGAATATCAATTGCGCTCCAAGGAGAGCAGACGGCAAGCAAAAAGTGGAATAAAACAACAGTGTTTTTTTCCTTTTCTGTTTTTTTTTAAGTAGCAAGAGCGGGAGGTAAAAGAGGAGAGCTCTGATTTATTTGTGTTTCCTCGAGAGCACGCAAACACAGCCCGGGCCAGCGGTGCCGCTCCTGCACCGAGATGGTGGGAGGGCCATTACTGTCAGGCTAATCTTAAAATAATTAATTGAGAAGTCGGTGGTTTTAAAGAGTATTGTAATTGAATCCTAAATTAGGTCTGGGAAAGAGGACACGTCCTGTTTTACTATGAGCCTGCTCTCTTTCTGGCTCCCAGAATCATGGTTATTGGCAGCTGGGAGGGGAGGCTAATGATATGTATAGAGGGGAAAAAAGGGACCATCTATAATTCATTTCTCTTCTTTGAATTTGAATGATGTGTTGTGAACACTGGGATGGGATCTATCGCGCCTGTGAGTAGGTAATTCTGTCAATATGGCCTTTTTGTCTTGTAAACAAATGCGCGGTGCGTTGAGTAACAAAGTAAACAGAATGAAATGCATAAATCCTGCATACAATATGAATAATTTCGGAGGCATAAAATCGAGGAGGCCGTGCGAGACGATTTTTGCATTTTCATCTGTTCTGCATACTTTCCGTGCGTGAGTCAATAGGCTCTCTGCTCCTTCTCAGAATCGTGCTTCTGAAAGCTGTGGGGGCACTTAAATGGATGGTTGGGCATTTTGGCAATGAAAGCCTTGTTTTTACTTCTCCAAAGGCAGATACATTTATCAATAGCACTTTTCTCTCGCTCTCTCTCTCTCTGGGTGTGCAGAATGAAGATGGAGGTGCCCAGCCTAGCTTAGCATAACACACAGGAATGTTTTGCTGTCCTGAGCAGTTAATCAGCATAATATTGAAAATATGATTAAAAAAATACAATTTGAAATCTTAAGCACTGCAATTTTAATTATAACCTGCATTATTAACAGGGGTCTGATAGGTGTTAATAATATTAACAATGAACAATGGAGAACCTAGACTATTAGAGCGAAGCCTTCAGTTTAGGCCATGAATACGAAAACACAGTTAAACAAATTAGGAAAAACACACCTCTACCATAATGCTAATTTCTGCCTGCACCTACTATGAGATTGTAGTCTTATGTTAATGCTAAGCTAACAGCATTACACATGGACATTTTTTGCCCATTTAAGACTAAACACAGAGATCTGAAACTGTGTTTTCTTTGAAGCATATAACAGACTTATTAACATATATTTTACCTTGTATTTAACATTTCTAGAGTGTTTCCTTCCATATTGAATCCTGGAATAGCGCTGCCACTGTATACAACCTAACATAAACCCACCAGTGAGGCTGCTGCTCGTATTCACAGTCAGTGATGTATGTAGGACTTCCAGAGGGCCTAGACACACATTTTCCATCTAAAAATTGGTAATTCCCATTGAAACTCAAAACATGACTGGTTGATTCCACTGTTCTTTCCTACCTGTTTGTGATCTGACATGCAGGCCTAACTAATGAGAGAACTAGCTTAGCTATATCTACCTAGATACCACAGGAAAAAAAAAATCCTGATTGGATCATTTTCTGTTGGACATTTAAATAACTTAACCCCATTGTTTCCAACCATGAAATAAGAGTATTACTGCAGTACATTCTGAATTTAAACATAAACATGATTTCATTCAATTCACATGGACTAAATATGACAAGTATCATAATTATTTCACCTTCTCTGAAGGCCTAGACTGCCCTGAAGTTTCCCCGTTGCGATAATTATATCTAATAATAATTTTTTAAAAGGTTTTAACAGAAAAAATGAACCTAGTAACAAAAAGCACCCATATAACAACACTACAGCTGTTTGTTTGAAAAAGCTCAATATTTTAAACCTACAGAGTAAGAATATAGAACTTTCCAGCCCACTGCAAGTGCTTTATTGCTTTTGCAGGAAAAGTTAAAGTATGCTTCACTCAGTGTACTTATCTTTTACTCATACACTGGGCCTGTGGAACTATCTTGAACTATGCTAGCTGAATCACTTATAATATGACATGTTTTTGGAGCTATAGATGCTGTAAGGGGAATAAATGGTTATACATTCATAGGCAGTTCTAACAAATTTGTACTGATAATGATAAATATTTAACAACATTCACAAAAAAAATAAAGTAATGTTAAGCGAGAGATTAAGAGAAAAAAAGTGACAGATGACATCGTTTGATATATCTCATATATGAAAGAGGGTTTCATTACCACTATCTTAATCTGTTTTTTACTCTAGTTTTATATAACGGAAACTGAAGTGTCATTGAACATAAATGTTGCATTACTTTTTCAGCTGCCTTTGACGTGCGCTTTGTCTTGTCTATACCTCAGAAATATGTTTTCAAGAGTCTTCATGGTCACGGCCATGGAAAGCGTCTGCGCTGTGCAGTGCAATGTGATTTCGCTTAAAACATGCTGCTTGCCAGATGAGTCAGGCTGAAGCATCTCCACTGAGAAGGATTCTTGGATCAAAGCTTCGCAAAAATGCGCTCTTAATAAAACCGTGCCTTCACCATGACTCACAGAGAAGGCTTGTGAAAAAAGATAGTTTGTGGTCTGAGGTCAGGTAATGGTTCTCCGGATCGGTATGTTGTGAACTCGGGCAAGGTTAACAGATGGTCTATATTTGGAGTGTTGAAGCCATTGCTGACCGTAGAGTTGGACCGTTGTCCTCTGGCTGAAGCTGCTCTGCTTGTCAAATAGCTTAGGTCTGAAAGCAATGGCTCATTAGAGTCTGAACAACCTTGTTATGCCAGCTGCATTGACTTACACACTGCGATGTAACAGTACAGTCAATGAAACTAATACTTGATAAAGAATTGTTGTACTGGAAATTATCCCACTTTGTGCTTAAGTCCTCGAACTAGGGTTAATCTGTGTCCAGCTCATTATGTGTCTGCATAATTATGCACTTGTAAGAAGCACTGATCTCGGCGTCCAGTTGGAGTCTTGTTAAACTCTGACCATGGAAGAGCAGACTTTTTATCAAATGTGTTTGATTCTTTATGGGAAATGCTAATGGAAATCTTTTTAAAGCATATAGTAGCACTGAAGGGAGACGTCTAACAGCTTAATTGACCAACAGCAATGATATCTACCCTTCCATAGGATTCATTAAAAGTCTTACAATGTCAACTCGTGAAAATGAAAACTCATTCTTCTATATTCAGACAACAGGATGATGTTGATTTGATCTTTCTCTTGACCTGCTGTTATTCTTACAGTTTTACAAATTGCTATAATTGACATGTATTTTGATCATTTTACCAGAGATAGCATGTTAGGTATCTTTATCGGGATGATATAAGCCCAATGCTGGATTGAAAAATGGAGTGGAAAAAAGAATGAATCCAACCTGAAGCAGCAAACACTTGTTGTTAGGTGTATATTTCTTTCATGAGGGGTAGCACAGTGTTTGGGTAGTTTGAGTATGATAGCCCACTTTCTGATACTCATCTTAAGAGATAATGCTTAGATGCTTCATTTAAAAATAGCTCATTTCAAAACTTAGAAGTTTTTAAGAAAGAACATCAGGTTCTGGGTGATACAGTTTCAGTATCAGTATCAGAAAACAAGAAGTGTTGTTGGTCCATCTTTACTGTTAGCATTTTGTTGCTGTCAGATCTAGGGTTGCAACAGTAACTACATCACCGCCATACCTTAAACGTGGTAGTAGGAGATAATGCGATATTACCTCTATTACTATCATATGAGCTCCACCCCTCACCCCCCGAAACATGTGGGTGTGGTATTATTGCAAACAGCAAGGTGGCACTCTTCTAAAATGCTAGCTACCCTTTATATCAGTGGTCACAAACCCTGATCCTGAAGATCTACCTTTCTAAGAAGTCTAGTTCCCATCGAAACTGCAACACTTGTTCCGGGCAGTGAACTTCTTCAGACGTCTCTGAGTGGCTGGAGCTTTAAATAAGGGTGAGGACATGTTAGATCCAGGCTGGAGCTAAAGATGTCAGGAAAGTAGATCTCCAGGAAGAGGGTTGGTGACCACAGCTTACATTGTGTGATCATTTTATGATTAATAGTCCACGACCAATGGTTGAAAATTACTTTGAATAATAATGTCTTCCACTATTTAACATTATAACTAAATATAATTGACAACAATAATTATCACACGTTGTTAATGGTTCAGTTTTACACGTTTGTGTGACTGCTAGAACTTTAAGATAAACCCAACATGATGTTAGGTTGAGCACTCAAATGAAAGTGCCACCTAATTGCCTGTCAGAGCCATTGTGGTCGCACTTGTATATTGATGGTGCTGCTGAGTGAGCCCACAGAGTAATAGCAATTGGGATGTGAGGGGACAAAGTCAGATTGTGGACATGAATTACCCCTGAGGCCGGGCCTTCCTGATTGCATAGCACTGGTCCCACATGTTCGCATGTGGCACTGTGATTGATTCAGAGATCTTAAAAGATTGAAAAAGGCCTTGGCCCAGTGCTCTGCTATGGGGTGGCCTTGAGAGGTCATGAGAGTCAAAAGCAGCCCATATCCTCGGAACTGCCAGGTCGACAAGACCATTCTGTTGGGAGCAAAGACATTAAGAGGACAATCAACCCCCAAGAGCTCTTTCCTCCGGCTGCCTGGGGTTCACAAACCCTGCCTCATTGTTCCGGTGGGCTATCACCCCCCCACAACCAATATCTCATCAACTTTGTCTCAGCATCAGCGGAGGTACAGTTGTCACACGGGGACTCATCATCTAAACCTGTTGTCATCTCCTCCGCAGAACTTCAGAGGCATGATGCGTCAAAGGAAACACCAAGGATATGATGCTGGTGGGGAGAAAAATGAAAATCAATTTTTTCCTAATTAACTTTTAAAATTTCCCGCAGAGCAATCAGGGAGTCGTCGCTCAGAGTCCAATAATGAAATCAATTTGGTCAGGATTGTTTCAGGTGACTTTAAATGAGTATCTAATAACCGGAGAAAGATTGAAGGTCAGGATATCTGTTTGTTGCAGCTCACTTGATGGATGGCACCGGCGAAATGAAGTGGACTTTTCGCAGGGCTGGGCTGCGCTCCAAATCAAAGGCCAAGACTGTGTAGCCTGTGGCTTAGTGGCTGCATATTTTATCTTAATGTACATGAGGCCTCTTAATGTTGAATAGCAGCCTGAGAACTCTTGTGGATGTTGCTGCCCCACAGGCACAGGAACAGACTGACCATTATTTTACATCACCGAATAAAAGCTGACGGTTAGAGAAGAGGCTGGCAGAGTTGCCTGGAAGAATCTTTCACTAGACGTTGTATTTTTTTTAATTAAAACCAATTCTTGTTTGTTTCTTCCTCATAAGTGTTGGGAGCGAGTAGCCAGTATTAATTCATAAATGCCTTTGGTGCTGTGGCCTCATTTACTGTTCTTGGCTTGTTTACACTAATAAAATGTGGGAAGTGTATTAACTAAGGTGATTTCCTTATAGATGTAAATTTATTAGACACCTTTTTGAATCAGCTCCAGAAAAGCATTAACAAAAAGAGATGGCACCCACTATAGTTTGTGCTATTGATATTAAATCTTTGAGTGTTGGCTGTTATGATCCCATCTAATATTCATATCAGACATACTCATATATTTTTTCGTTAAAAAACTACTGAGTATTTAAATTATTTTTTACTGAATTATAAGAGGAAATACATAGCCAACAACGTTACTTCCAGTGTAATTATTATAGTAAGTCACAATGCAATTATGTGCATAAATGGACTATAATAATAATTCTAATATAATATTAATTAGCTATTCAGAGTTCTGTTAAAGTTAATGTTGAATCTGGCGAATACCAGATTTCAGTATCGGGCCGATATCAGCAGGAAATGCGGGGAAAAAAAATCATTCTAGTCCTATAACAAATCCAGCCTAATATACCACACACTCACACTGTAACATGTTATGCTGTTAGCTACAGTCAACTCCATAATTACTGGCACCCTTGGTAAAGATCATGGAAATAAAGGCCGTGAAAAAGGTCCAATGTTTCAGTGATCACAGATTCAAACTTTTGATACGGTCATCCCAGTTCTTCTGAAAACTCGTGGGGTGACCTAAGGAGGAGTGTCCAAACAAGCGAGAACCAAGGACCCTAGAGGATCTGGAGAGATTCTGTATTAGAGGGGTGATCTCAGATTTTTTGTCCGATCTCTTCAAGCATTATGGGAGAAGAGTTATTGCTGTTATGTTGACAAACTAAGGTTTCACAGAGAGAACTGAATGCAGGGTTGCCAATAACTGAGATGTAGTTTTGTGAAAATTTCAATCAAATGTCAGATTCTCGTGTTATCAATGTGATTGAGCTGCTAAACCACAAAGACATTTTTCTTTACAAAGGGGGCCAATAATAATGGAACTAACTGTGTGTATTTCAGTTTTAGAGTGTTTGAGCAGTTTGAGCTTGATAACCTAATCTCAGGTACTCATTCTAAATGAAGTGCTGCTGGATTACTGTGTATCTGCCAACACTTGTTTCAGTAACGCTATTGGAAAAGTAAAAGTGTATTATACCATTTCTAGTAGCAATTCTGTGGGATTTCAGGCTAGAAATACCATAGAATCCGATCCAACACTTTTCACTGGTATCGTCACCGTTCCGATACTGGATGTCAGTATCAGTGCCAGCTCGATTAACAAATAACAATTCAAATGTTGCCTAAGAAGTTTTGTAGGTGGAGAGTTCGTCATGCTCTCTCTCGCTGTACTGAGTGGGTTATTGTTTCTCTTCTCATAGAGTTGCACACACCAGACGGCCTGAAGGCTCTGAAGTGAAACTACAAGGCATTCCTCTCGTGCCACGGTTGCCCTCGCATGAAAAAGCTCCAGAGCAGCGCTTCTTTTTTTCCCCCTTAATTCCCACAGGCCGAGAGCTTTCATTTTCATCATGCTGACCCGTGGCGCCTCCTCTGAGGGGCTGGGGAACTGTAGCCCGCTCTGGCAGGTTCTCAGCCACAGACTTTGGTCAGCAGATGCGGGCTTGACGTGTACATCTGGCAGGGCTGAGATGGCTCTAACTGCTGACTAATTGATGTTTATGCTGAGTTGGTGCGGCCCACTCGCCGTATTAGAGAACGTAACTGGTTGGCTCCGTGCTTCACGAGATCCAGCCTCCCGCTTATGAAACCTGTTTTTATTTATTTTCCTTTGTGCGGTTATTTGTCTTGCATGGTCAGACTGAGCATGTGTGTTTTCTTTTGTGTGTTTTGTCTTTTAAGCTGTTGCTGGCTGAGGAGAACATGAAGCTTTCAGCTCAAATTTGTTCTCTCCTGCTCCCCCTGCCTCTCTTTCTCTGTTTGTTTTTCTCTCTCTTTTTTTCTCTCTCACTCTCTTACCTCTACCTAATTTCTTTTCACGCTCCCTTCTCTCTGTTTTTTGGCTTTCTTCCCTTTTCCCTCTTTTTTTCTTTCTTTCTTTCTTACTTTCTTTCTTTCTCTCTCTCTCTCCTTCCTCTCTCTCACTTTATTTTTTCTTCTTTTTCTTCTCTTTTTCCCTTTTTTCTCTTTTTTTCACATTCTGTCTTTTCTCTCTGTCTCTGTTTCTCTCCCCCGCTCTTTACATTTGATCATTTGCTCTCTCTCTCTTTCTCTCTCACTCTCTTTCTCTCCCTTATTCTCTCTCACTTTCTCCCCATCTCTCATTCTTAATCATTCTGTGTTCCTCTCTCTCTCTCTCTCTCTCGCTCTCCCACCCTCTCTGTCTCTCTCTTTCCTCTCCCCATGTCTCCATCTTTTCATGCCTGGCATGAGGATTAAAGCGTGTGGCCACTTTTCTAAACACACAGGGAGATGTGTGGTAAACACTGGTGTCATCCACTGAGGGCGTCCGTCCGTTTGCCGTCCTGCTTACACACACAAAGGCACAACAATTATACCCATGCTGCTGCGTGTAATACTGTGATGGGCAAGCACATGACAAGTGTCCGCCGTCTCTCTCCCTCTCTCTCTCTCTCTCTCTGTCTGTTTCTCTATAATTTCATGCTGTCCCATCTCTAGCTGGCCTTCATGCATAAGTGCCTTGGTAACCTCAGACTGGAGTGTTTTGCAGGAAAGGCAATTTACCCTGTAGAAAGTCTCTTTGGACTCATGCTCGTGAGCAGTGACATTTACTGAGAGACATTTGACAGCAAATATGACACTGCTGAGTTATAGACACAGTTCATGCTTTAAACATTGCTGTGGCAAACCCACCGCGCTTCTTAAAGGGCCCACATCATGGAAAACCGAATTTTCTTCTTTCTTTTAAATAAACATATGTAAACGGTTCTTAAGGTTTCAAAATATACCATTCTCTTCCCAGCACACGTGGTCCAAACATGAAACGTTGTTTTCTTTTAATCTATTGTTTTTGTGATACCACAAGAAAACTGTGCACTAACAACAGCAAGCCGATCCATTTACAATGAAGTTATAAGGAGTTTTTCAGCCTAGACTGCTTTGTGAACTGGCACAGTATGGGGCAGCCAGTCAGAATGGAAGTAATTTGCATATATCAGTCTTAAAGAGACAAGAGCAAGAACAGCCTGCTTAATTACATGAAAAAGAGGGTTTGGAAAATACTTTGTGTTTTTGGTACATAAGCTCACACAAATATAAGAAGTGGAAAAATGACAAGAAAAATGTAGTGTATGGACCCTTTAATGCCCTGATGAACAAACTGCACAAATGAATGCAGTGACAATCAGAGCAATTAACACAATGGCTGGGGATCTGTCCGAGCCACATAATGCTCTGAAGAATGAGTGTGTGGTGTGTTTTGGCTTAGATAACTTAGTCAGGCGCTTAGGAAATACGATCCGTTGAAGAATAATGACAATATTGAATTGGAAGAATCGGAAGCTTGTTTGTTTACTTAACAGCTCTATGGCCTCTTTATTTACTTCCTCTTTATTATTTAGCCTTCTTGTCTAAACTATGAAAAGCGAGCTGTCTGTAAAAGATCTCTTTCTTTGTGACACACCACATAAATGTTCATCCAATTATTTTATTTTTGTCAACTAAGAGTTAAAACTCCTGCTCCTTTCCCTTTGATGACATCAATATTGCCTTTGCATCCATGAAATTAATTTTCTAATCTTAGTCAGCAGGAGCGTGGAATTTGCACAGATTAATATGGAGCCGTATCTCCTCCCCATGCTGCCTCCCAGTTCTCATTTCGTTTGAAACAGCGGGCCCTATTTCTCTGTCTTGTCTCGTAGCGCGGAGCTCGCCGGTGAATTATGCCCCATCATTGTTTCTCTGCTTCGATTGAGGTGCTGGAATCATTTGGCAGTAGTTTTCTTCATCGGGGGAAAAAGCCTATGGCACCTTGCATTCGGCTGTGCTTATCTGGGAATGTTTAATTCCAACCGAGCAGTTTAATTTTCATTGGATTTTTGAAAGTGGTCTTTTTTTTTCTTCCTTTTTATTAATATCTGATGTGATTCGAATTAATATACAGGGTTGTCCTGGTGTTTTTAAAACCGTGCTCTTAATTGCACCAATCATAACAACAATAGTGCCGGAATGGTCAATTTTTCCTTTGCTCCAGTGACCAGCCAACATGTGTTTTTATTTCTATTTCTAACTGAACAAACCTATCATCCACCCATGCATTTCGAAACAGTATTCAACGTGCGTCTGCCAGTCTAGAACAATAGGGGTTACCAACTTGCCACAAGAAGTTAGTGGCCTGGTGGTTAGGGAGTTGCCTCCGCAATCAGAAGGTTGTGGGTTTGAATCCCAGGACTGCGAGTGGCACCACTGAGGTACCCTTGAGCAAGATACCGTCCACACGCACTGCTCCCCTGTTGGTAGCTGCTCACTGCTTCACTTGGGTGAATGGGTTAAATGCAGAGAACTATTCCACACTTTTTTTTACACTTCTACAAGTAGTAATCCAGCTCTTGGAGAGAAGACCCTCCAAAAAAGTCAATGAGAATATGTTGATTTAACTGGACTGTAGACTGGCCTTCCCAGCTGAACCGCAACATTCCCAGGGAGCACATGCTGGACATGGAGGCTCGCCGCCTGGATAACAGCTCTGGAACAAACAGCCTCATGAAAGAGACGCCCACTAAAGCCGGAGATACAATCAAGCCTCATTTCTGCACGTTCCAAATGGAATTATGATAATAACCATTTTGCAGATTACCATTTTAATGCTCATTTGATCTCAATACGCAGGCTGCTACCTCGTAATCTATTTGTTTTTTTCTTCTTCCTCTTCTTCTTCTTCTTCTTCGCTGATTAACAACTTTGTACATTAAAATGAAAGGATTTAAAACATTTTGAAGTCGTAAAATCAGAGTCGAAACAACTCAGAGAAGCAATTTAATCTAATTCGGCAGTATGTTCCTGACCTAATTTCGAAGTTTGTGGTGGTAATGGCTTTATTTTGCAATAAACCCGCAAGACTTTGAAACACAGCGAGTTCATAAATTCGATTTCAGGTTTATTACTGCCTTACGTAGACCTGCACTGAAACACGAAGTGGATAGCGTTCTTACTAGAGTTTGTAAATGTGAGCTATGAGTTGCTGTTTAGAATGTATTCATTTCCCATTCATGTGGATTTGTGTTTTCTTGGTTCTGTGTCTGGACTTTTGTGCATTATTGCATGTGTGGGATAAAAAACATGTTCACTATGTCATGAAAAGTTAAACTGGAACTCCACCTATTTTTCAAAATTTCTGGGTAATACAATAGCTAAGAAACAAAGTAATTATTTCAGGGTTTTAGGGTGTAAAGAAACTTACTCTTTTTTACAATGGTGATGGTCACAAGTATGGCCATTTTATTTATTATCCAGAATGACCGGTGAATTACGTACGTCTTTTGAATTTGAATAGGTAATGTTGATGATGGTAAAATAGTGGTAAATCTGATTAAATAACTTTGCTTTGAGGACTGTTTTGCATGAAATATTTATGTAGAAATTTTGAGATATAACTGGAATTCACCTTTAGGGAGTTCTTGCAGGACTTGTTGGGGTCACTGCACAAGACCTGGAACATTCGTTGTCATGTCAAACATTCGTTGTTGTTTTTTTTTTTTTAATACTCTTTTAAAATGTTTAGTGTGCTTCTTGTCACGAAACATCATGACAACTGGGCCAATACAATGGGCCAATAGAAACAGTCAAAACCCTGTTAGAATAAAACCTCTTTATATTGAAACACATTATATAAGTTCTACCATTTGAGATATAAGAGGTTTTGTTATGACAACAGCAATATGCTTTGATCATTTTTGACTTCTTGTTGTTACTGAACACTTTATGCTGTTTCGTTCTATAGCCTAGCTGTATCTTGGCTCTTTAGGAATCTGTGTAGCAGTCATCTGGGCATAATCCTGTTGCCATCCTCACTCCACAGGCAGTTTACAGTGGACCGCATCATGGTGTGCTGAAGTGGCAGTAGATTAGGCCTGGGATTTCCCTGCGTTTCAAATAGAGAGATTGGTTCTGCTACTGCCTCCCTTCAATTGGCCTCCTCTTGCCAGCGGCGGGATTGAGTATCGCATAACTGCAGTCCCTTTGGCCACACAAATGCAAACCTATTGATGTCCCCAAAACATGTGCTCCATTCTTCTCTAATGATACCCTACATGACGGGTCGGCCATTTGAACAAGGACCAGGCGTGACCGTTTGAAAGAGCTAAGCGCTACAGGCAAATAGGAGCTCACTTTCCCTCTCAATAGCCTCCCCCCCCACCCCCACATCCCCCCCCACCGGGGAGGCACGACGGTCTCTGACTGTCAGAGTCACTCTCTGAACTTGGCAGTGACATGAGGAGATTTGCTTGCATAGCACTCAGCCCTTTTTTTTTTGTTTGGCAAGGCCATTCCACTTGAGCAAGGCTGGTGGAGGAAGAGACCTGAACCGTGTCCCATATCACAAATGGCACAGTGCCCTGCATTGCCTAATTCATGAGCGTTGCCCTTCAGCCACTGATACCTCACTAATTAATGGTTCTAGCCTGGCCCTCTGGATGGTTTGCCCAAAGCAGAATTGACATTCTTGACTGTGTGATGCCTTCTAATTGTTTATTATTGGGAAAGTGCTTCAGAACCGTTGGGTAAGGCAATGCTCTTAATGTAATAATCAGCCATTTGTAAAGCACAGCTTGTTTACATGAAGTGACAGATTTATTAAAGGTTTTTGCCGGTGTTCCAAGGTGTGTGTGTGTTTGTGCGTGTATGGGTGTGGCTTTAAGTTTTGCTTGACTTAAATAAGTTGTCTGGACTTTTTTAAACATATGAGAAGATATCTGCTAAATGCTGTAAATGTAAATCTGCATACTCTTACAGCTAATGTGTCATTTTTTTTTGCACACATCTGTGTCATGTGTACTCTTAACACAGTCTGTGTCCAGTCTGGAGGCTTTTAACACACACATGAGTATTTTAACATACACGTGTATTTTAATCAGTGTATTGACCCTTGAGAATTAAATCAGTTTATAGTGATAAATTATTTAATCAAATTAGTTGTGCAAAAATGTAAGCATTGGTGGGTAAACACAGCTCAGAGAGAGAAAACTGAAAATGGCTGCTTGGACCAATCGTGTCTCTCCAGTCTAGTTTTTGGATGGATGTTTCATTTACTGTGTCTGTACCAGCACAACATGTGAAGTCTCAGTGCACACTCCCATTCAAGTGCATTGAAATTTCGAGAGTGTTTTTCATTACACTAGACATTGCGTCCAATGTTTCTTCGGGAAATTGAACTATAGAGGATTTTGAAAGCAACGAAAGCTACCCCAGAATTGGTAAAGGGCTGAAAGTCGGGGTAGATTTAGATTTTAGATTTAGCTAATAGGTTATTTTGAGTAGCCTGGAAGAAGAATATTGTCTCTAGGTTCATCAAACCATAAAAAATACATTTCCAAAGGTGTGAATTTTGTCTGTGATGTCTTATACTAGAAAATGGAAGTGAACAATGCATATAATGCAGAAGTTTCACAGTGATCAATCAGTCCACCAACTCCCAGCAGCATTACAGTGCATTACACCGAGCATCTTACCTGTGGCTCGATACTGCTAATGCGAGCTCTGCTACTACTCCCACTTTTGGGGAGCCGGGCCATGGCCAGCTTCCCCATTCTCCTTAATGTACATATAATGGCTATCAGAATAGTTCATGTACGCTTTCAGTTCTTCACTCCTTCACTTCTCATTGGTGTGTATTATTTCCATGCCGACTGCATTAACGGCATTCATTTCATACTGTTTATTCCAGTAATGAGATCAGCTCACATTGAAATTTGGTTGGTGAATGTTGGGCATGGTACATTAATCAAGATTTTGCTTTGCTTAAAAATGCTAAAGACTAAGTTATATGTTTAATCTTTTTCATTAAACACCTCCGGTTATCTATTAGCCACTGAGAAGGGGTCAGTTTAACTTTGATATCAGCCAATTCTGATTCATTTATGAATCTAAGCTTTCAAATGTTTAGGTGCAGCAGGTCTTTACTGTTCAAGCTGGTGCTTTGTTTTATGTTTTTTGGATTAGTCTGTACACCATGTTGCCACTCATGTGTCTGCCAGAAGCATCTGAGCCCAACAGGATGCAATCACAGAAGAAAGGGACAGAGGAGAGGTTAGCTGTCGATTTCCTCTGATTTGACTCCATTATGCGTCACAGTGGGCAAAGCACCAGGGAAGCACTGTTTAAAGTGGTATATCGAGTAATTTTTTTTTGTTTTCTCTTTGTTTTGCGTGCACAATTCGGGGGGTTTGTTCCCGCGCATCTCCACTGTATTGTTTCTTGATTAAGCTGGCTGCCTTTTGAAAAGTGCCATTCTTCGGCGCACAGCGGGATGCGTCATATTGAGTGGGGATGTGCAGGTATTGCTCAGGGATACTGGAGAGAGCCTTGGCTCACTGAAAAAGACAGTGGGAACAAATGCCATAAATCATCCATGATCCAGCACGACGGAGCGGAGACATCAGACCTGACATAATCTGCCCCGTTGTGGATTCTGCGTTTTGGGTGACGGATTAATGTTAACCTGACATGCCGGGAATTTTCCTGTTGACTCACTTAAGGATATGGGGAGAACCCTAAAATAAATGTAATGCTCGCGAGGAATAAACCGCCCCAGGCAGAAACTGTCTTTTCACATTTCTTCCCTCTATTTGTATCGGTATTCGTAGAAAAGAGCGCAGTCACTCAGTTCAGAGGTTTTCTGCTGTCTTAAAAATAAAGGCTCGCCCAAATGGTTCTTGACTTGGACGTGTGTTCTTTAATTGATCCACAGGTTTTGCGTTCTGTGGAGGTTCTTTAAAATTGAAGGAGGCTCTTCCCGCTCATACCTTGCATTTACAATAATGATTATTGAAAGAACCATCCATCAAACTAGCAGGTTCTTTTCTGGCATTGCTACAAAGAACCCTTTTTAACACCCTTTGTTCTTGCAGGAGTGAAGGTGAACTCTGCATCTTTTCTGCTCTGTGCTTTGCAGGTGGGCTCCATGGATTTCATGGCAATGAAGCGCTCTCAGCTGTATGGAATGGGCAGTAGCCCATACTCACAGCCACAGCAGGGGGTTCCATACTCCAGCCAGCCATATGGATCTCCTTCTCCACACAGATACCCAATGGGAATGCAGGGGAGGGGCCAGCTGGGCATGAGCAGCATGCCATATCCTCAACAACAGGTATTTTTTTCTTTCTAGTTAGTCAACTTTACAGGAGAAGGAAAATGTAAATTATTACAACAAGATTTTATTCCAAGTAATTTTGTTTGGTTTATTCATCTATTCCAAGTAATGTAGGTTTCTGTTGGTTCACAATGACTGTTCACACAGTTTAAAGGACTGCTGGTGTTTTAAAGTGGTGTAAAACATAATTAAAAAGATGGCAATGGGTTATCTAGTTTTGATATGAAAGTGATGATTGATATTATGTAACCAAACTTTGTAAATTTGTAATTTCTTTCTGTTTTTATTTTTTAAGTCGTTTGAAAGCACTGAAATTTTTGTCTTGTACGTTGTGCAAACATCCTATGGTTAAACCATATCATCTCAAATTTGGCCCAGCGATGTGAGCACATGAACTGTATTTCTTGGACAGCCCCATGGACTCTATGCCTTTTCGGAAGTGGTTTTGAAAAAGTTAATGAAAATATGAGTTCAAGTTTCTGGCAGCTGGTAAGTTGGAACAGCCTAAAAGAATGTTTAAATGTTACTAAACAAATAAACTTTGAGATTTTTGTACATTTCACACACTTCACTTCACTAAGTCCAATTATAATATTATGCAGCTGGTCAGTGCATGTTCTAGAAGTATTGATATTATCCATGATTTCAGGAAAACGTATCAAGACCTATGTTAAAATAGTTTATCACAAAAAAGATAAATATTGTCTTTCTGCCCACCCCTACTCTGTTACAGCTGTGACCAGTGGGAAACTACAGAGTCAGAAACTGCATCACTTTACCCAATTACAAACAAAATAAAAAAACATATATATAAATAATTGAATTGATGAACAGCAAACCATGTAAAAAAACTGAGGCAGCATTCAAATAGAGTGATAGAAATGTTGCATGCAGTCACTGTGAGTCAAGTTAAGCTATATGAAAGAGAAGAGCTGATAACAACCAAGAACAACTGAATGCAAATGTGAGCCACTTTGTTATCCCACTGTTCACAAATGTGATTGTTCACGTGTTTCCTTCTCTTCTGAGCATGATGTAAATGTGACTGACCTATGAATATTAAAATATCAATAATGTACCAATTATGTGTACCAAATATGGTAATAACACCTCTATTACAACGTACAATCCTTGCTTTTCATTATAGAGCATTGGTGCAGACATCATCTTTTTCTGGCCCTGTAATTTAATGTTCAGTTTATTTTCAGAAGAACACACACTATCAGCTATCTCAGAGCTTTAAAAAAACTCAAAGTAAAATTTCAGCCATGGTTGTGCCCAGTGGGAATAAATGGACTAATGAGTAGAAAAAGCAAGCCTTTCAGATGTAACTTACATTAACAAATACTGAACATGTTTTTTATTTATTTTCTCCTGTAAACTTACCATTTACGAAATCCAAGGTTTTTTCACGATAGTCCTGATATGAGGGTATTGTACGTTTACAGAATCCAGGGCTGCAGTTGTTTGGAAGTTGCTTGTACTGATGTTTGATTGATTTTCCACATGCTTTGTCTCATCAGTCAACAGGGTGTTTTTTGTCTTGATTTATTTGGAAGTAGAGATGAAAAAACATAGTATTGTGTAACGTGGAGCTTCAGTTCTGATGTGGAAGCCCTGTCAGGAGTGCTGTATGAGGCTTTGCTTATTGCTTTCTGTCTGCTCTGGCCTGGCCAGTCCACTGGAGCTGGCTGGGCTATTCTGGGCCTCGCTCAGTGTCCCCCTGCCACACTGCTATATTTAGCCAGAGTTGTTGGTCTTAGTTTTAATGTGCCTCTGGAGAGCTGTTGGCACACATGGTCTCTGGCTCCGAGAAAGCCTGACCTCTCATAATCCCTCCAAAGATGGGAGAAAGTGGAAAATGAGAAACAAACGTCTCATAAAAGCTCCGTCTTTACTACAGAAGGGGCGAAAATAAGCCGAGCGGGGCGGCAGGCGTGAGAAACCTGATCCGAGCGCACGATTCGGCAGAAGAAACCCGCCGGCCGCGCTCATGCAGCATATGGTTTAACCAGCGATTCCGCAGGAGACCCTTGTGGTTCTTGGAACAATGTCATTGTTTGCTTACTCATATCAGTGTTTGGTGTTAGTCTCTTGTGAGGATTATCATTGTATCTCTGATTAAAGTTGGACCTCTGGAGTCTGATATTCTGGCTTTGACTGGATTGTGGGACTTGGCAGTGTGTGTTCGAGAGTTCCTCTTGTAATCTTCCCAAGACAGCTTCAGGCTGTCATTTGGCATCAGTGTGTACCATTCAAATGCACTGGGACTGAATTCTAGTGAGGAAAAATAAACTCGCTAAACGCATTTTCCCACATTTCGTTTTATTTGCTTGGAGAGAAGGACCATTGGGTCGACAGTCACACAGCAGTCACACAAAAATAATTAGTCAAATTAGTTGTTGTGCTCCGCTATGGCCAAGGGAGATAGCTTCTGAAGTTATGATTATCGTGTGCTAACATTAAAAGGGGAGCACTGGAGTGTGACTGAGAAATATAAATAACCAAAAGTAACAAGTTTATAGCCAGAATAATTTGTGTTATTAAAATAACACTCAAGGATAATTTGCAGTGACAAGACTGAATCATTGTCTGGCCTGTTGGAAGAAGAGATCCAGATAGCACTAGGAATTTTTGCAGAACTGAGCTGAGGCACGATGAGAAATGGATCTGGATGAGCTTCAGAGAGTCCCCATGATGCCCTCTGACCATGGCCATGCTCTCTGCTTGATGCATTCCGGCTGTGTAGCCCTGCAAGACTAGATTGCGTCACAGGCGTCTGATGGTGACACCAGTGTCCTCCCTGCTGCTGTCATCTGCTGCCCGCTGTCTGTCTGCCCTCGGCTAGGGCAGGGCCTTGGAGTGGAGCTAAGAAAAGACACGCACAAAGCCGTAGATACACATGCTGCAACAGAATGTAAATTTCCTCTCCAAAGCCTTCATTTATACTGCAGTTTTAGTATAAAAAAGCTTAGAGCATGAGTAGGGGTTATGTATATGTAGAGCACTTGTAACATAACAAGTGAATAATTGCTTAGGATGTTTGTATACTTAAACATGTAAAACATGAAAACTAAATGTAAATGTGTGTGTATGTATGTGCATATATATGGACTGGGGAGTGAACGGTACATCTTTGATATATATATATTAATATGCCAAAAACGATGATATATACATTATATTAATATGCCAAAAACATACTTATACACCTATCACTGCTCAGATAAGGGCACATTTTTCTTGTATTTTTGTTGGTTATGTACCAAAAACAGACCTATTTTACATTACTATTTTCCAACATGATTGAATAAAATAGACTTTTTGTTACTATACCCTTATGACTGATATATTTAAATGAGCTCTGTTCTGATTGGCTGCCCTGTATTGTCCCACATTCAAAAAGCAGTCTGCACTAAGATGCTTCTTCCGTGTGAGTGGGTGAGGCTAACTTGCTGTAATCAGATTAGACTGGTATATGTAAATGAGTTACATTTTATGACATCACAAAAGCAGCGATTTCAAACTGGGCTTAATTTTCATATTTAGCCTGTATGGACTGGGGAGTGAACGGTACATCTTTGAAACTCAGTGTTTATGTGCTAGAGCACTCTAAATAGGCTTGCACTGTGCAGCATGTTTCTGTGTTGTTCCTATGATTTTTCCTCGTATCTGATATCAAAGGAGAGAGAAATATGCAAAAGAGGTCTCTGACCGATCACGTTTTAACGGTGTGAACATCACAGTCCAGTGGGTAACAGCATATTGTGCCTTTTTTTTCTGTAGTAAACACTGAGAGCACACAGAAAGAAAGAAAAAGTCGACATGTTTTACCATGGTCAACATAGATGAGCATGTGACCTGCTCTGGCAGCAGATTAAAAAAGTTAATAGGAGACAAAGCCAAATTGTCACTAGCTGGACAGGTCCGATAGGATTAATATATTGCAGTGTGTATCTCAACTGCAATAAGTAGTGGTCTAATTAAATCATATTTTGTGACTATCATGCAGTTTAAACATTTGCTGTCATATTGGGTTCAGTAGAGTCCCTGCCCTACAAGACCTTGCATTTTTGTTCCTAATCTCACAGTGCATGGTGGGGTTTTACTCTCTGTAACATGAACTCATTTTACCTCTGTTTTTTTTTCCCTCCTGTCTGAGTGATCCACTAGGCTGCACGAGGAAAGATTTCACCTTTTCCTCTCCAGTTCCTTTCTCTCTCTCACTCTCTCTCTCTCTCTCCCCCCTCACTCTCTCACTGCAGATGTGTCAGTTCTTTCACTAACCATGACATGCATGCGCTGGCCTGCTTTCACAGGGTTACCCGTCTCCCCGGGGAGTCCTCGCCATCCAGCCTACTGTGAATTAAGCCGCTGAAGCAAGCTAGACAGCAGGAGATTGTGTTTTCAGACCAGGCTTTCGGTGTAGACTACAAGAAAGATCTCCAGAAGATTATGTTTAGTTACAGCATTGGCCATTTTTCTCTTTATCCGCATTACGTGTTCGCGCCTGCTGAAGACACTCACGCACTTCTGGCTGGGGAGAGAAAATTAGACCTCGAGCAAAAAAAGTTGAGGTGCTCCGGATTAGTTAAAGATCTCATGTCTGTGTCAGAATGCAGCGGTGGTTCCACACGCAGGAAACAGAGAGCAAACAGGAGACACCGCGGCCCGTGCTGATGACAGGAGTTGGGCTCTTTGTTTGGAAGTGGAATGAACTTGAAAGTAAAAAGGCCTGCCAATTCCAGCGCAATTTCCTGTGATGTCAATGTTGGCGGACAGAAAGGAAAAAGAATTTGAAGGCAACATTAGCGTTTGATGTGAAGGGAAGAGAGAGATTGGCTGCGAAATGAAAGAGGGAAAATGTGTCAACAAGCCAGGAAAGGAGCCATTGCTGGTTTTTGCTGCTTCTTGTTTCTTACCCATTCGCCTAAGTTAATAGAATCCAACCATTATACAGGAGTGCAAACGTTGCTTTGTCCTCCGCTGTTCTTGTACAATAACAGCCCGTGTCATTTTAGTTTTATTCTCTTTCAGTCTGGAGGCTGAGGCCATCGCTAATGGCTTCTTATATTGAAGAGAAAAACCTGTGGCTGCGTTAATACACACTTCTTTCTCTACAGGTTTGACCTTGAAGCATGGTGGTAGCATGTTCTTTTCCCCTCGTAAAAAAATGTTGGAGGCTCCTAATCAAATGGAATCCCATCACCTGGTGCCAAAATAGATCGACTGTTTGGAATTAAAAGCATAATTTACGGCATTGATTGCGCCACATTTCCGTGCCTGCAGAGGTGCGCAGAGGTGCGCAGAGGTGCGCCTCGGGCCTGTTGAATCACTTTGGAGCGAAGACATTGTCTTTGGGGTTAATGTACTGTATGGTGGTCAGCATGAGTGATGACTAACAGGGGCACATAAATCAGCCAGCGTCCAAGCAGTGTGTCCAGAGGCCTGTTCAGTTTGGCTCAGAGACGGCGCTTTAAAGTCCACCCCCCCAGACACCCCCACCTTACAGTCAGCTCAAAGACCCCAGCCATTGCCAAACAATTAAAGCAGGAGACGTTACAAGCTTAAAAAAATAAGAAGTGGAGGAGGGAATGACAGGGGGGGGGGGAGGAAAAAGAGGACATAGCCTTGAAATCGTGGCTGATTAATTACGGCACCTCTTGCTCCAGAATAGATGAAGTTTCAGGATCAATTAATTAGTGGAAACCCAACGAGCGTCAATGGCTCTAATGGCCTGTTCTCATTTGTAACTTTTATTACCCTACTGTTCTGTTGGCCAAGCCAATCAACTTTGTGAAAGAAATGTGATGCATTCATTAGATGCGGATGGAATTACACGTGCTCATAGTCGCTCGCCGAGCTCTTTTCTGTTCTATGTAATGAATTTTGTAGGTTTATCCTCTTTATTAGCTTTTTTTTTTCTAATATCCTGCTGTAATGTATTTTTATTTGAATTTCACTAAGCCCATCTGAAATTGAGAACGAGATTTAATTTTAGCTACTCTTTACTCTTTAAATAGGTTAAGATGCCCACAGCTTGCTAAGGCAATCAAATACAAGTTAAGTGTACTGCAGCCGGAGGTGCAAATGGCTTTGTGCAGAACTTTCGCTGTCTACATAAAAAAAGAGAGGCACTAATGGTTTAAAGTTATCTAATTTTCTACAATTATGTTCAATTCTTAACTCTTCTCCCCCAGTTATCAGCTTCAGGAACCAACATAATAACTGAAAATGCTGCTGTTGCTGTCCTGTGAGGGTGTGCAGTTATTAATAAATGCTCTTTTCAGGACCACAGGGTGCACACCCTGTGCAGTACTGTATGGATAACATACTAAACATAGTGACTTTTGCATACTAGTGTGGTATTATATGTGAGAGTTCATATTGTGTCTGTCAAAGAGTGGGAAATCATTTGGCTTGGCCTTAAACTAACTTTCACAACCCTTGTAGTTGTTGTTTTTTCGGTAGGGTGTCATTATGTGCCCTAATTCAAGCCACAAATTATAAGGTGGGGTGTTTGACTAGCAATATGTGGCCACATCCTCACTGCATGAAGAGAACTTGCACATAAAGTAGTTCAGCAGTTGAAATGTGCTACTGGCAATCCTGTATTAGTAGACAGATTAGTTCTGCAACACAGTCAATACAATAGAATCTTTTAAATATGAACCACTAAACAAAGCTGGATCTCGCATTGTTGGAAGGGAGGCACTAATATGGAAATTCTGGGGCTGTCTTATGTTCTTCATGATGGGTAACACTTTACTTGATCTCCTCTACATAGCATTGGCATAACCGTGCTGTAAACATATCTTGGCATTGTCATATGCTCTTTTGTCCATTAATATTATCGTGTCGTTACCATTGTTGGTAATAGTCATGACAGATACTATATTATTTGATGTCAGGAGCTTAAAAAAACACAGGACATAAACATTTTAGCATCTCTTCTGACAGTTACCAGCAATGTAACACTGTTATATAAGTGGACAACTCATTATAGTATATGACATCTGCTATGACTTGTTTATGATGTGGTTATGTCCATGTTATGTGGTAGGGTTCAAGGAAAGTGTTATCCATGCCATCAAAGACATATGTGTTAGTAAAATGTAGAAACTTGGCTGTTTCTACCTTACAGAGAAATGTAACCTTTTTTCTGAGAGTGTAAAAATGCAGTAAGATTAAAAAAATCCTAGTTCAAACTAAACATCTGTTCTATAGTTTTTTAAAGCAATTATCTACCAATACTATGATTCTAATGTCATTGTTCATCTTTAAGAGTTATCACAGTGTTTTTACACTTATGCTCACAAGTGCATAACTATGATCAGGTCTTAAACATGTAGTTCGTACAGCAGACAGACAGGCTAATGGTGAGAATAAATTGTGGGTGGGGCATGCTGTCAGACCCAGTGTTCTTGAAAAGGAAAAATGATTTGAATTTTAGACAAAGAGACAAAGCAATGTTTAAGGAGGGGTAAACACACACGCATACACACACACACACACACACACATGGGGCAGTGGGCAGCAACTGAGTGTGGTCCTGGACTAGACGGGAATCTGTTGTGAATGGAGATTTTCCTTTGCAGTCCCATTTTAGGCTTAATCCCTGTCTAGTCCAGGACCCTATGAGTTCAGTGGTTTTATTGTTTTAACTTAACATTTCAAAATGGGAAACAAGTGGTTGTTGTTTACAGGCTCTTAATAAATGATCGGAAACTGATACATGATACATGCAGTTGTCCACTTTCTGCAGCTACAGATACATAACATAAACAGTATGTACCCAATATGGGTATTAATTCTGTGGTGCGAATGCACTTCTTGAGTAAGTACAGTCTACTCTGACCTTGTTTCTGGGCTGTATAGTCCTCTAACCTCATATGGTGTTGTGCCGAGGCTGGACTCAGAGGGCTCGGCTTGGCTTTGACATTCAGGTGAGCTCTGCTGGGACGAAGAGAGCCTGCCATCCTTTACTGAGAGATCAGAGGCTAAATTCTCTCTTCCACACACCTCGCCACAGTGAGAGCTGGCCAGAGAACCGAGCTGTTTTTCTCCACATGAATCGGTCCCAACCCTTTTCTCGCTCTCACTCCGTTTTTTCCCTCTCTCTTGCTCTTTCTTGGCCTTGCAGTGGGGTCAGGAGTTTAATGGGGAAAACATTTGAATCGGTGGCACTAAACCAGAGCCTCACCCACAGAGCTTGTGCATTTTAGAGCACATTAACCCTCGCCACCTCCGCAGCCTCTCCGCCACGATCAGCCGTGAAAGCAATAAAAAAAAAGAGAGAAAAAAAGAAAAAGGCCATCGGAAAGTAACGTCCCACCGTCCGTCGCCATTGACTGCACTGTGTAAATGGTACAGTCTTAATGCATCAGGGGCGCTGAGTTAACAGAGCCAGGCCAGAGGAGAGGCTGTGGTGGGGCAACAGCAGAGAGAGACTTTTGATTAAACGTGAGCTATTATCAGAGCCCGAGTGAAGTCTGCTGTTGTAGTCGTAGGTTAGAGTTGATTCATTTTAATTAACATCTTTAAATCCGCTTCTCGTTGGTCACAGAGGCATTCGTTTATCACTGCAGTAATTTACTGAGCGAACGGTGTCATTTGAATGGCAAAGAGGCACATTAGAGAGAATGTGTGACCTGGAAAATTCACCTCCGCGAGCACTTCAAATACTTCAGATTCCCCTTTCAAAAACACACCTTTTCAAAGCGGCCGCCCGCCCGCGCCAAGCGCTCCGAATCCCGGTGTGATACCGGCCTGCTCGCGTTATGATAGTGTCGTTTTGCTCAGCAGTCTTTCTCTCCTTTCATACGAGCTGAAATTGTTTTTAGCGCGCGCGGAGAGACGCTTTTTGAGGGGCGCTATTCATGACAGCTCGCTGAGGTGTGTGTGGGAAACGCTGTCCCACTTAATGTCACAGCCACGTCTCTTGTTAACATGGTCGTGTGTTTGCCCGCGCTCACGCCGTCTCTTTTTGTTTGATGAAGCTCGCCAAGGGCAGCTCATTCTTGAGGTGTCAAGTGGCGCGTGCGCGCGGAGGGGGGAGAGCAGATCAAACGCGGCGGGCTGGGGGTTAGTCACCTCGCGCCAACAGCGATGTAATCTCCCCCTCCCCTATGTTTAATCAGGAGCACGGATTGTTTATTGTCGCGGCGACTTGCATCTCATTTGGAGCCGCCGCATCCACGTTCGGCACAAATTAAAAAGCGGGGAATAAACAACGAGCATCTTTGATGCATGGCACACACCCACCCACACACACACACACACACACACACACACACACACACAGACACACACACACAAAACAACCCCCCAAGCAGCCGTGTATTAACACCTGCAGCGTGGAGTTAGCACACATTGCGTTCGTTTAGGTCCTGCAGGACACAGATGAGCACTGTGAGAGTTAATTTAGTGCTGGACATTGTGCTGTGTTTGCTTTACAGGGAACTTTTACTTAATTTAAATGTAGGATCCGGCATGGAGGTGATAAAAAAGGTTTTAAGGGGTTAAAGCAAGGGGTGGTGGGGTCTGGATGGGCGAGTATTAAGGCCCGAGTGAAAATTCGAATAGACACTAATATCGGCTGATTTAATTTCATATTTATATTAAAATTACATTTTATCCTCGAATTATCTATTTCCAATTTTCACACCTCTCAAAATCAAATAAACAACAAAAAGTCTTAAATTATATATTAGGTGCTTGCAATAACGGAGGCGGCTGTGCTGTTCTGTGCGTACTCGCTGTTTCCTATATGTGGAGCTACTTAGTGCTTTGTGCTTTTTGGTTCTGTAAAATTATTCTCAGGCTAAGGGTGAGGTTTGGTAATTACTACACAGTAATTAAAATATCTACAGAGAGTTTAAAACTCTCAGTGTTTCACACACTGTGCTGCATTAAATCAGATTACACTAATAATAATACTAACAATATCGCAACATGCCCAAGAAAGCATAGAGACATATTGTGACATAACTTATGGTGATAATGATCATCATAATGGCAAGCTGTAGTTTATTATTCATAAATATAATTAAGGGAGGAGAGGATATAATCACAGAGTGGATACAACTGATTTGCTGGGTGAGCAGAGGCCTTTGCTCTTGGTGATCAAATCAAAATTAAGCACAAAACCTCACATGTAGTCGATCATTCAAGGCATGTTTGTTGTGCTAGATAGTAAAAGAAAGTATGAACAAAATTCAAGGTACTGCTGTATTAAGCCATACTGCGTATTTGTCTATTTTTATAGCTAAAAAACAGTGTCCGAAAACAAAAGAAGCAAGTTCTTTTTGGATAACAGCTTACCATGGTTGGAAACAAGTGTGTGATGATCTAGGCATGTGGCTAGCACAAGCTAAATAGTGCCTCTCAGTTTCTAGTGCTTATTACGTACCTACATTAGCCTTGCAGCTCTTGGGCTCTTGTCCTCTTATGAAATGTGTCTCAAGGGGATAACTGTGTCAATTTGACTTTTTTCGACAAACTATTCTGGATACACCGCACTGTACGAGTGTATCTAACACTGGGAGTTGAGCTGTGTGCTCTCCAGGGTGGGTGGCTTCCTTCATTCATGTGTCAAAACTAGCATGAGTAAACTGTGGAGGTGCAACTCATAACTTGGCATATCATGTTAAATGCTTTGTTGTGTGTGAATTCATTATAACTTTTTTTCCCCTCTTTTTTTGATGTACAGTACTGTGCAATATATACTAAATAAAACTAAAAACGAATAAATACAAATACTATTATACAGTAAATAGTGATTTTGTGTACAGTATATCAGTGTGTTCCTTGTGGAAGTCCAGTATTACTTGTAGTTCCCGTCGGAAACCTGGTTTAACTCAATCAGGCTTTCATTAAATTAAATCAGGAGCTGCTGATGGAGTTTCACAAATCCAAACAATGGCTGGAGGAACCGAGGAAAAATCTGGAACCGAACCTGTGTTCTCCTCACCAGCTCACAAAATATCAACTACTTTTTTTTTATTTTTTACAGCTTTTTTGTTTGTTTGCATTTATTCTAATGTTAACTTTGCTAGCAGAAAGACACTTTATTTGCAAAGATGCCTGAGACTTTTGCACAGTGCTGTATATCAAATAAATACCTGGTTAAGAAGAGCAATGATTCACAGAGAAGTGTTATTCCACCCTAGAATGCATTACAGTGTATGTAACCAAATAAAACAAATCTGGATACTTTTTACCAATTTTTTGTTTTTTGAATTTATTCTGTAGTTAACTTTGCTAGCAGAAAGACACCTTATCACACGCTGAGAAAAATGGCTTTAAACAGTTTGCATAGGTGCCTAAGACTTTTGCACAGTACTGTAAGCTGTAAAGAGTGACTTGACATTAAGACAAATGAAAAGAGCCTGTGTATCACGTATGCCTCTCTGATCTGTGGTATATGTGGTCTGTAGAAGTCCGAGGCTGCCTTTGGAACCAGCTCATTCCAAGTTCCAGATCGGTTGTCCTCTGCTGCATCAGTCTGTGCTGCCGCTCTGCTCTGTAGGCCAGCAAGCCGAGGCAGAGGCCCCAGCCACAGGAGCGTGCTAATGCTAATATGCTGCTCTATAGTCCTGTCATGCCTGTTTGGGCTACTTAATGCTCTAACATCTCTCTGGTTGGCTGGGCCCATATGTCATTCAAATGGAGAACGTGTGCACTGGCACTAGCAAGCAGTGGGCCACGCCGCCTGACGCTAAAATTACAAAAACGCTGTCTCTGCTCGTTGGACCATTTGAATTACAAGCACAGTAACCCCCTCCACAATCACAGTAAACACACCAGAGCAGGCATGTCTCAGTGGCGTCCGCCGGCTGGCATGCGTGACAGCATTTTTTTTCTTTCAGAGCTAAAAAGGCTTGTCTTGCTTGCTAGGTCCTTGCAGGCATACATTTTCACTCTCCTCTCACATGCAGTAGTGTGGAAAACTTAGCCTGGACAAGATAATAATTTTAAATGTCTGTACATTTACAAAATAAATGAACATTAATGCAGATAGATGTAACCGGATTTCAGCATTAATGCTATGTTGTAAGAAGGTTAGAAGATCATTGTTTTGGTTGTTTTTCCCTTCAGTGTATGGATTTGTTCAGTTGTACCACACACCCGAGTTAACTTAATTAAATATTGATTTGCTTAATTAGCTATGTACTATCTTGGTAGCTAGATAGGGACTAGCCACAAATGCTGCGTTCTGCTTGTAATTAATGATTTCCGACTTCCAACCAGGAAAAGTCAAAGAAAACTCATCATTCAACTGGGAATTCATACTGGAAATTTGGATGATGTCTTCAGCTCACACAGTGGTTAAATCCATATCATCAGATAAATCCTGAATCCACAGCATCAACGATAAAGTTCATTGTTTTGAGAAGGCATACAGGTCTGGAACGCTAAAGTTATCACTCATATCAAAAAAATTCACGAAGTGTCCATGTTTTTCCCCTACTTTGTAGCTGGAAAGCTAAAAAATGACAATTCCAAGCTCAGTTTTCCCACTTGCTGTCGAATGCAGCAAAATACTAGGCTGTGTCAAAGAAGACACTGCCAGAAATATATCATAATTGTATTTATTTGCCTTTAGTGTTTTTCTGAGCAAAGGAATGTTTACTGTCCATGTAGTAGCCTTGCATTTGATTTCCTCAGATGACCTATGTGTTTACTCTGGTCATTTAGTGTCCTGTGCTTCAGAGGAGTGCAGTTCGAAACATTATTCCCTTGACGTTTCGAACTGAAAGTCATGCGCATCAGCCCTGACAGTCTATTTTTGTCCTGGGTTGCAGGAAGCACACCTGGATGGCGAAGTGGAGCTTCCATTTGGATCTGACCCTCCTACTGGGTCAATCAATACCGTTACACAACTGTAAAATGACACAGTGCTGGTGCTGTGGCGCTCACTAGGCCTACGCTGTGCTTTTGTCTTCAGCTTGTAGATGATGAAAGCTCAGGGCCAGAAACTATTGCCATAAAAGATCGCTGATGTTTCCACACTCACTGAAAGGCATGTTTGCGAGTGAAATTGATCTGAAAGATTTAACTGAAATCTTTATGCTGCTTTGTGTGAGCATTGCTCCCATGCAATTTTAATGAAGATTAATTACAAGCTATTTGTATCAATCTGTGCTGAACTGTTAACTTTATCTCTTTTCAGATTAAAATGAGAATATGTTTTGGCTTCTTTTTTTTTTTTGGTCAGCCTTCGTAGTTTGATTCCCTCTCACACTCTCACTCTATATATGCATGTGTTCTTATGTGTGTGCGCTTGCGCTGACAGTCAGTGCTCCAGTTGAAAGCAGGCGCACCAACAAGTGTCTCATTAGGCTGGGGAGATGCTGTGGAATCAGATGACTTGGCATCGGGGTTAATAGCCTAACCCAGCTCATGCCAACATCGCCGCTTCATTCATTACAGCATGCAGCCGAGCACCAATGCCCATCACGGCTAACAATAGCCCTCATTCATTAAAGGAATCTAAAAATCATTATATTAAAACATGAGCAATGATCGCACATCTGATATGTCAGTCTTTTCACACTTCAGCCTTGGCCATATATTTGCCTGCAGCTTGCTCATGGTTAAGATCACTCTCGTTAAATTAGGCTACAGGGGAGAGGATTGGCGTGCCATTGCTTTTACCTGATCACTGTACCAGTCTTGTACATTACTGCGCGTTACATATTACACAAACCATTGCTGGGCATGAGCAGAAGCATATGGAAGCGATGACCATGGGTCAGTTTCTCCTGGCTGTTGTGCTCTGAGGAATTTGCACTGTACTAATAATAATACTTGCAAATGCTCGGAGTAAAACTGGACAGTGCACTGGCTAACCTATCAGCGGTTTCACAGTCGTCTCATTCTTAAAATAATTCAGCGCTCTTGTGGTTTGGCCATCCGTGCTGTACGAGAGACGAGCCGCTCCACCGTCAGCAGTAACAGGCTCCATTGAGCAATGCTTTGCAAGTCGGTCCAGCCGCAGCTCTCTGCCACGTCTAATGAGTCACAACATACGTTTTGGCTCACATGGAGGAGCATTAAACTGGAGAGAAAAAAAAGAAAAAGAACTCGGTAAGAACTTTGTCATCCGCATGGCTCGAGCTCATTTCCCCCGCCAGAATAAAGTGTGCGCTCGCCTCATGTGGAGCAGGATGCAGAGAGCTGCGGCAGCTGCTCATTAGGAGCTGTTGCGTAAGCAGGAAAGAGGCTGGGAGTAGGGGGAGTGGGGGTTATGGGAAGTGTGTGATAGGCCCAGCTGCATCTGATGGTGAGGCCAGTGGAGCACTGTGGAGCACTGTAGAGCATTCCCAAGACAACATGATCCTCTCTGGCTCCACCATAGCGCTTCCTGTGCCATAGCAAATCACTTAGCAGCAGTTATAAAAGCAGTTCGCATTGTGCAGCCGCTTAAAGCCAAACAAGGCCAAGCAGAGACGAGCACTTTAAATGCCTTTACAGAGTCGTCAGCTGTTGTTAATTTGTTTCTGAGCTTTTCTTTAATGACGGCTTGTGATGATGCAGGTGAAAATCACTTGCTAATTGAGCTACTGTATGTCAGGGTAAGCATGCTGAACAGATAGGCCTTTCTATGATGGCACATTGATCCACATCTGTATAGAGTCAGATGGAGGCCCTCAGTGGAGAATTTAGTCAGTTACTGTGACTGGCTTCTGATAAATAGAAGCGAAAATGACAACTTATAACGAAATGCTTGCTATTTTATTTTTATTTTTATTGCATTACCACTAAGTCACTTTTATAAACCATTTTGCACTACTGATCTCCAGGTACAGCGCACTAAATCTCACACACAGCAATGTCAGTGTTGCACTGCTATTTGTTACACTAATGTTCTTGTCACTGTGTTGCACTATTGTTTATTGTCTGTTTTTTTATTTCTATTGTCTCATTATATTTTATTCTTTCTTGTTGCTCTGAGCGTCCTAAAGATACAAGAATTTCCCTCCGGATTAATAAAGTTCTTGCTTATTCTTATTCTTAATGGCATATTTAGCAGTTTGCTAAAATGTAAGACAGCTGTAAGACAGCACCAATGATATCTGAAGCTTTCCCGACCCTCTATCTGGAGATGGCACCGATCTGATATCAGATATTTGAACTGACCCTGTATCAGGGGAAAATAGCTCCCACTTACATTGTGTGATTCCATGTTGTGAACTGTGTATTTCTTCCTTTGGGATAGTGGAGTGTTGTACCTTTCACTGTCTAGGCCATACAACCCATATATAAAGACTAAGCTGCTGCAAAAAGACTGTTTTGATTTTTTGTGATATTTACATTAATCTGTCTATTTACACCAAAATTATGAGTGTTTCAGCCTGGACTGCTTCTTGAATGAGGTACAATACAGGGCAGCCAATCAGAACAGAAATCATATACATGCATCAGTCTTAAAGGCACAGTAACCAAGACTGTTTAATTGCAAGGGATAAAGAGAGGCAGGAAAATGTAGAATGTAGGACATTGGACTTTATATATATAAAAAATGTTACAAATATAAAATATACTGGTTTATTACCAGTTTTGGCTGATATTGGTATCAAAAAACAAAAAGTGACTTCATGGTACATGTACCTCTAACACATGTAATGATACGTGTATGTATTTTTACATTTTAGCATTTTTTTCTGATTAATTGTAATATTTTCAGACTTTGGGTTTGCATTTTAAAGAAGATTCATTTGGAAAGTTTTGACCAGTGCCAGTAATTGATCTATCTTTATATTGTGGTGTGGCTTATATGGATATTTTTCTATGTGTAAGGATATAAATGATTACAGATTATATATAACAAGTTCAGCTCTTCTTTGCATATTGTCCTTGGCTAAAGAAACATAGAATGACTGTATACGACCAGTCATATTTCTTTTAATCACTGATGTGCTCTTATCCACGTAGCACTGATATTATTGTTCATTCCCAGTGTATACATTCAATAAAATTCATTCGCTAAGGACCACTCTTATGGTAAAACTGGTCTATATGAATAAAAATGGTTCTAAAAGAAGAGAAAAGAAGCCGCTGTAAATGAACTGTGGTGATGTATAATAAAAACATCACCACAGTTAACCCCTTAGACTGCAGGCAGAGAGTTTCATTAATCCTATTCAGTAAAAACTACAAACCTAAAGTGTATGTTATGTAGTTATGAGAGTGGGACATTAAAGCCCATTTCTTTTTAATGAATATTAAGGCACAGTTTCCAAATATGAATAAGAAGGATTCAGAAACACCTATAAATATGCTTTTTCCACTACAAATGCACTGTCACAGTTAACCTAATGTGTGTTTCTCTGACCTTCTGTGTTTGTGCAGGTAACTCCTCACTTTGGACAGCAGGCTATGGGAGGGTACTGTTCGCAAGGCCAGCCATATTTCAGCCAGTCCCAGCAGCCGCAGCAGCAACAGCAGCAGCCCGTGACCCCCACACAGCCCCCCTACGTTCAGCCCCGCACCGCTCCCCAGCAGGTAAGACCAGGCTCCATCTAGCCATTATTTGCTGAGGCTCCTGCTGAGCTGAGGGCCGAGCTGACTGCCATGGGCCGATCGTTCTGATTAGTTGTCCAGATTATTCATGAGTTCTATTTCTGGCATTTCCTGAACCTCGCTTGTTCACTGGTTCAGACTGCACAGGCAGAGCTCTGGCTGGCCTCCTTACACCAGGGCTGTCATCAGTGTGGCTAGAGGACTGGAGGGTTTTTTTTTGGCATGTGAAAGCCTGTAAAATGTATTGCCACTTAATGGTGGGGCTGCAGTTTTTACCCACTGGAAAGACCACTGTTTGCTTTGCTCATTTTTGTATTGCAATTTTGGCTCGACTGTTTAAACGAGATGTCAAAAGACTGCAGTCCTTTCATTTTCTTATTTTCTGCATTCTTACTGAAGTTTTTTTTTATTCATGAGCAAGAAAAACAGAGTGTTGGGGAAAGCAGGCACACGGATAATAGCGGAGCGAGTCATGAAAGGCTAGCGCCGTAGCCTGTGAGAAGGCCATGTGTTTCTCATTGTCTGTGGCGCGAGAAGAATCTGACTATTTTAACTGACCTCTAGCTGCAGACTGAGGGGAATTTGGCTGGTGGAGTTTGTGCTGCGGGGAAGGCCAGCAGTCTCCTGTGCGTCACAGGAAAGGGACTGGGAGGTGCGGCCACTTTGGGAAAGCTCAAGGCAAAGTTTGGTAACATTCGGGAGGGCCTGGAGATATCGTGCAACACCCTGCCGAGTGTGTTGGCCACAGCAGAAATTTGCTCTGATGAAATCTGCAATAACAGTTCGAACCTTTTTTTCCCCTGCTCCTTATTTCACAACACGCCTGGCCCTTTCTCAACACTGGACTCCGCTTTAGCGCTCCCTTTTCTTCCTCCTCAAAGGGCAATTGCATTAATCAAGTCCAGCTCTTTATCTCTCTATTCCCTCTCTCACGCCCGCTGCCCATACTTGAAGGCTGATGTAGGTCAGGTCGACTTCAGGCTATTTGTATTCTGGAATAGTAAATTATCCGCAGGAGTCCTGAGAGGAGAGACAAACTTGACCTTTGGATAACACCTTGGACTGATCCTCTTTATTCAAATTGTGTGCGAGGTGTTGTGAGTGTTATAACAATTGTGTTTGTCCTTTTAAAAACTCAAAGTGGTGAATTTTGGTGGTGGCTTCAGAAGCTTGAATCAATTTTTTCCCCTCTAGAACAAAACAGTGCTGTCAGCACTGTCCCCTTTTTGTGTCAGGCGGTGGTCTGCTTTAAACTGTGTTCTTATTAAGCTATGTCTTTTTGGAGTGAACTTTAAAAAGCCATCTTTTTATGATTTTGACAGTTTGACTCCCAATTTATAGGCCCCCTCTACCTCCATTAACCCAGGATATGGGACATCGTTCGGCTGATTGCTCAGTTCAACAACTTCTATGCTTTTGTATTTGCCAGCAAATTGAAGGCTCAGTTGGGGAGAGGACAGTGTTATTTCACAATCACATCAACTTTAATGATGGAGGTGGTACTTTTGACAGTCTTCACTGGTGCTTAGTTTTTGATCGCACACTCAAGAGAGGCAATTTTTAAGACGTGGATATATTGACATGTGTTGGGGGATTATGAATCTATATGAGGGGCTTTATGACACTGTCAAGGCCCTCCTATAAATCAGCAGAACACAAAGACGCTTGTCTCATGCCATTTCACCCTCTAAAACTACTTCATACATGGCAAAATCCCACAATGCAATTATTACTGTAATTCTTTATTAGCAATATGTACTTTAAAACACATGATTGTAGTAGATGCCGAGTAGTATCTTTACAATTTCATTCGCTCTTAGTATTTAGACTGAACTGTTCTTTCTAGAACTGGGATAATGAGCAATATTGATAAATTGTGATAAATTGATGAATCACCATCAACAAATATCAGTTTTTCTGCATTTCAAACCACAGGTATTTAACAGTAACATTCAGTAAAATCTAAGACGCTTTTCATTTCTGCCAGAGGAGGGTGAAAGCATTATATAGTCAAGTTGTACAGACCAAAAATATGCAAATTCCTTATGAAGCAAAAGGCTTAACTGAAAACACACATTAACACATTTTCTTTCACATCACATCTCTTGTGCTTGTGGTTTGTCAGCTCCTTTTTGCACTCGGAACTCCAAGGTGAAGTAGAGTGTCCAATTGATCCACATATACAGCTCACGTACAGAGTTTCAGCTATAGGATAAAGGTATAGGATAAACATTTTTTTCAGCTGTCTCTTTTTAGCAGTGTCTCTTTGAGTAAAACTTCTTAGCTGTTACTGCTCGATGGATTCATTTTCTTCTGTCTTTGTCTTCTTTGTGCGAGTGTTGTAATAAAGGGCCATTGAGGCTTCAGTGCATTAAAAATTGCAATCTGCGTTTTCAATCATAACAATCAACTCATTGTGAAACCTTATGACATCTAAATGTTAAACATTACGAATAAAAAAGTAATTAAAAAAAAAACATTCTTTCAAAGCAGAAAGGAGTGACCGTTAAGGTGAAATCCTTTTTTGAATTTGGTGTACTGAGCAACCTGGTTACCCCACCAATATGTAGATCTTGACAAATGTGCAAGAACACAGTGCCGCTATGAACTCTGGAGCTAAAGAACTTCCTTCTGAATCTCCTCCCTGTAGTGGTTCAGCACATGGACTAACCTTTTCTCATCTTCTTTTTGTCCAAAGACCAGCTCTTAAGAGAGGTTGATATGGACCAGGCCTTTTTCCTTTCTATTCCGTTCAGCCAGATTAGGCAGTAGGTTAGACCTTCCTGGGCTGTGTAGAGGGAGCTTTTCTCCAAAGAGCCGCTGGGCTGTGTGAAGACTCTCTGCTTTTAGCCTGACCTTTCTTTATCTTCATGGGAAGCTGCTTGTGTGAATTGAGAGCCAGGTTTATTTCTGAGGCCACTCTTATCTCTCCTGTGAAGCTCCAAGCTCAGACAAACTGTTCCAGTTTGAGGATTTGATTTCCCCATACTCTGTCTGTACACTTTTCTTTTGCTGCTGCACACTCATGGACATTAAAACTACAAATTTATGGAAAAGGAATGCACAATTACTAGGATGCACCAGTTTGGGATTTGCAGTCCAGTGCCGGCTGATGCTGATATCCAGTACTTTTACATACCAGTGAAGTAGCATTTGTAACGTTTATGTAGGGTTAAAAATGCAGTAAAAAAAAAATGCAGAGATTTTGCCACAGCAGCCAAGTCTTGCCAAAACATTCTGCTCCTCTGGAGCACAATGAACATGTTATATCAGTTTATATCTGTCAAATATTAACATATGTGATGTTTATTTATTCATTTTTTTGTTTGTTTGTTTGTTTATTTTTATCCATCTTCCTATGGGACCTTGTTTTAGGCTTAGTTTTTTACATATGTCAAGTTTGAGTGTCAATACTATTGAACTCGGCAATACTATTAAATCTCCCACTTGTGAGTTTCCCTTAGCTGGCCAACAGAGTCATATTTACCCATTGGGAAATTTACGATTCTATAGTAGTTAATGAGATAAGACATATAATACGACCTATCACCTTTTCCACGGGTCGAAATCATTACACCTGACAGTGAAAGTAAAAATAAATATAGCTGGCAAACATCAGATCATCAGATTTGCCCAGTCTTTTCCTCACCCCAACTGTAATTTATCAGCTTAGACATGTTTGTTTTGCTTCTTTAGTTTTAAACTGTAGCAACAGAGCTACTGTAGCTAACAAGTAATAGAAGTGTATAACAGAATATTAACACACAAATTGTGTGTAAATCATCACACACTTTCCTTAAAAAGACGTGTAATGAATGGAATCTAGTTGCCACTGGTTAGCGTATCATAACTGTTGACTATTTACTATTGATTCGCTATTTTCCTGACCTGCTCCTTTATGTAATCTCAAATGTACTTGCTTATGTGGTTTCTGAAGCTGTATGACACACCTTTATCTGTTACGATGGACATCCATGGCTGAACTACCAACTACTAATTGTGTTCGGAGCCTGGAGTCTCAGGCCTGCAGTGTCCATATTATCTGTTTAATCTGCTTCTTAGAAACCCTTGAGTTTCTCCTCTCCTCTCCAGTGATTGAAATATCAATGATCTCCACAGCCGTTCCTGCGCTATTCTGGGCAACAGACAGGGGGGACGGAGAAGCGAGTGATACCCAGAGGCAGGTGGAGGGAAAGATGGAACGGAGCAGCTTTGTTCCTGAGTTAATGTGGCCAGCTCAGCGTGGTGGCTCTGAGTGCTGGGTGCAGAAATCACAGATGGCCGTACGAGCCCATCTCTGTCATTTCACCGTGCGTTTGACTTCACAAAGTGACTTTGTGTGTGTACTCGGCTGCTATCTGAGCGCCGCCGTGTCCTATCACAGGCTCGCTCTGACATCAGGCAGCCGCCGCCGCTTTGAGAGTGTCCTTACTTTTTCCTTCGCTCTCCGCTCCGCCTGTCAGCGCTCAAACAAACAAGAGTCCTCAGCAACGAGAAGTGTTGCGTCAGCTCGAAAATCATCAATGGGCCTCAAAGAGATGTGACAAGCCTTTTTTTTTTCGGGTGTCAGGTAGGCTTCTCGGTGAGGCGTTCTTTCATTGTAGTCGTGGCAGTCACGTTAACAGACCAGAGTTTCAGAAGCTTTTCATTAGCTTTGTTTTTGAGATGCTTCAAGGTTGGAGCGTTAGATTGTTTGTTTGGCTTATGGTTGCATGAAAGGTTCCTGGTCTGGTGTCAGATATGAGGAGGCATCAGCAGGGATGTTACCTTGAGTAAAGTCTCGTTTTTGGCAGTTTGGACATGATATGGACAAAATACAATATTGTGATTTGATTGCTACATATTGTAGTCGCTGCCCTCCTTGGTTTTACAGTTTTGTTAGTCATTCTGGACAAGAGCATCTGTTAAATGACTAAATGTAAATGTCTATTATATTATATTATATTATATTATACGAATATTAAATATACATGGTCATGTGATGTGGTTAAAGATTAGCATATACTGTGGTGGGCTGGTGCCCCGCCCATGGTGAGTCCCTGCCTCACGCCCATTGATCACAGGATAGGCTCCGTGTACCTGTGACCCTAGTGAGGATTAAGTGGTTACAGAAAGTAAGTGAGTGAGTGAGTGAGTAATTAACATATATACCTTGATTCATCAAAACACCCACAGAATATTTAGCTTGATGCTCTGGTTGCTCACAGCACACAGTAAAAAAAAAAACTGGTTAGAGGGCTCATTTAGGTCAGTCACAGTCATAAACTTTTAGAATAATTGCCCTCTAAAGGTAGAGCACAAATGGTCCCTCTTTATTTTACCTGTCGCTAGTATCTTGCATTATTACACACTGGCAATGCATATGACAATGTAACTACTGCCGATGTGTTCATCATTACAAATGGATTACAGTAGAACAGTTTAAATAATTATGCATGTGTATAAACTTCAGTTTTACTCATGTAATTTTGTGAGTACATGTGCAAATGTTTCAGTAAAAAGTGAAGTTAATGCAGCCAATATATTTACATTAGCTCTAATATTGTAATCCATCTGTAACAGTGAAGATTTCAGCAACAGTTACATTGCTGTCAGCATTGTTAATGTGTAACTACACAGTTGTTAGGGACACGTAATATAAAGAATGACATGTCAAAAATAATTGCATTTTTCTCTTTCATTTGCACATTTTTACCTCAACCCAATAGACGAAAATGCCCCTGATTCACGTTCTGATTTGTTGCGATGTAAACAAATGAGTGTTAAATTATTGTGAATGCCACTGTTGCACAAATGATTAACAAAAAATATGTTTCGCAGCACTAATTTGCACTGAGATCCAAATTCTCCAGATGTTCTGCTGGGAGTTATTTCAAATCTGTCTGCTTTTTCTGTCGAGAGAAATAACACAGTTGTGAGTCTATGATGGGATGACACTATGTATTACTCATACTCTCAGATCACCCATTCACCTCTTATTGTTAATTAACCCAGAGAAGATCCATGCTCTGTTTAGTCCAAAGAGAGGTAGCAGCTTTACTGGCTGTGTTGCGTCACCAGAACTAAAGAGGGTTGTATAATTCATTTGACACAATGCATAACCACTCCTTAATCCAATCAGATTGTTCCTTTACAGGAAGCTTTATGGGATTTATGTCATACAAACAGTAACAAATATATATTTTTACATATTCAATACCACTTTGCTTTGTGTTGCATAGTAAGGGTAATACAAGATCTAATAAGTAAGTAAGGTGTTGAACCATCAAGAGCAGTTGCAGTGCACCTTAGCTTAGAGTCTCTATGACTGAACTGAAGGGATGGGACACTATTATTCCAGAGGATGTTCACTCACTTAGTGCTTTGATGATGGTCTGAAATGTTGCATATGTGTTCAACTGAGTTGAGATATCGTGCACATAATTTCATTAATTTTTACTCTAATTTTTAGAACCCTTGTACCTTGTGGAAGGGAGCCTTCTGGAAGTAACCACTCAAATCAGGATAGAATGATGAATGAGGATAGAATGAGGAAAGTCAGAATTACTTTGAACTGGTTAGCAAAATACCAATTTGGCATACCAGAGCCACCAGACCTGCTCGCTGTATAAAGGGGTCATACAGACCAGATTTGTTCTTCTTGTATGTGCCACACATGCACTCGCCCACTTTCGGTGAAGGATGACTCATCTGGCAATATCACTATTTTCCCCATCTCTGTAGGTCAGTGTCCATGGGCTTTTATGCCACTGAAGTCTCAACTCTTCATTCATTTTTGTAAAAAGAGGTTTCTGTACTGCGCCCGAACTATAATCCCTCTCTGTGTAGTTGTGGATGGAGTGCTCTCGACAGTCCGATCACGTCCTGCACCGACGCTCACCTGAGTAACAGTTGTGCTTCTGTTTTACTGATGTCTTTCCCACAGATCTAAATGCGGCTGTCACTTTAGTAACTGTTCCTGTTGAAACACTAGCCGGTCGAGCAGTCTCTGACTGAAGCTCCTGCCATCTATTCCCCAATAAGAGACCCTATTTCAAAGTCACTTAGACCCCGTTTACACCAGGTCACTTCATGTGAAGAGTATCTGGATTGTATCCTGATAGGTTTTTAGCCACATGTGTTTACACTTGGTAGTCGAATGCCTCTCAGGACAACCAGATTGAAATCTGATTACTAGGTGGTGAGTAATATGCAAATCAGGTTGTACGGAGCAACCAATCACCTGTGCTGCTCCTTATTTTTCTGTTCTTGTTTAAACAAAAACACACAGTTTTGCACAACACAGTCAGTGTTAACAAGGAGACAGCTGTTAAGAATAATTAGCCCCCTGTGTCATCGGCGTCATGAACCATGTGCGTTTAAACACAGTGTTTTATAGCAAGACTGTGAAAAATGACAAGGTAAATTGAAGTTTGCCCAAATATCTGCTTTATTTTGAGCTAACTGGCTCATCCAAAGGGGGGTTACGGATTAGAAATTAAACTCAGAGGAGAAACTCACAAACTCGGGAGTAGTGATGCCTGCATTACATGGTGGCAGTCTTGAGGTGAGTAGCTGACACAGTACAGGGAAGGGTTTTGGTTGTCAAATGTGTCTTGGAGAGATGGGTACATTTACATTGGTATAATATGTGACTTGAACGCGTTTTAGACAACCTCCTGCTGTGGTTTGAGCGATTGGATTTATAAGTGTTTTAAAAGGGTCTTAAGTGTGTTTACACCTTCAGTTTTATTTGGCTTCTCCTTATCCAGATATAATCCTAATACCAAAGAAACTTGTGATCAGGTGTAAATCGGGTCTTAGATCTTTTCCTCTTGATCTAAAATTGAGATCTTTTGTTAGAATCCACAACATGAAAAGTGGATCCTGTGGAAGCTGTTTTGTGAAGCACAACTGCTTCATCATCTTTTATCCCATATATGTTGAGACTACATTTCTCAAGTACAGATATAAACACCTTATACATACTGTGGGTTTCAAGTCCTGTAGACCTTGGTTTCTTTAGAGCGTTTTGGGGGAAGTGTGTGTGCGTGTGTGTGTGTGTGTGTTGGGGGGGGGGGGGGGGTTTGGGGGTAGGGGGGGTTCCTCCCTCTCTCCTCTGCAGCTGCCCCCTTCCTTCTGTCTTCAACTTACACAAGGTTAAT
>JBBPCZ010000001.1:48159369-48170087 GCA_037974445.1 Brycinus macrolepidotus | reverse complement strand
AGAGGGGGGGAGAGAGAGAGAGAGAGAGAGAGAGAGAGAGAGAGAGAGAGAGAGATAAGTAGATGAAGGGAGGAAAAAGGCCCCTCTGAGTGATCCATACGCTCTCCCCTTCCAGCTGGGGGGAATGATAAAGAGGAATCACTTTTTCCCCTCATTTCACCCTTAATACCTTTATTAAAGTGTCTTCTACCTATGAATGCTACAAAATCACCCCACTGACAGGACCTTACATAAGCTAATATTACTCTGCTCCCTCTCTCTCTGTGGCTAATGTGCTATAATTCTCTTTACCTTTCACAGTTCTCACCTCCCACTTGAGCAGGTTCTCTGCAAGCCCCTTTTCTGATTATTCTACTATAAAACCCCATCAGAAGCAGTGGGATACATTTGTATGTGAGTGTGAATTACTTAAAATTCAGGTAACTCCATATAGCTAGTGTATTATTTCATAAATTGTTTGATGTGTTATAACTTAATAGAAGGTATTTTTAGTAGAAACTGTAGCCAAAATAAAGTAACTCCCATATTCTCATTATCCTGGGCCCACCCAGTGTTGTCATTGCCCCGTCCCCAAAAACATCACAAATAAACTAAAACGCCAAATGAAAATAAACTGATATTGATAATTGTCATTTGATGTTTGCCACAATTGCAGCTTAAAAAATAACCATCACTTTGAGGTGACTGTCAAATCCATCACTTGCTGCACATGTACTGGAAGCATGAAAATCACAAGAGTAATCAAACAGACCATGTAATGCCTCATGAATACAATAATTACGTACAGTTATGAAGAAAGCACATGTAATCTGAAGGCATACATGCCAGAATAATAGAGAAAGATCAGAGATATTAGAGTTGGTCATTATTGTTTCTTTGTGAGGTTATTTCTGTTAAGAGTTCTTTTTCGGTTTCAGTTTCAGTTGATTTTTTTGTTCGAGGGTTAGGGCTTCCTTTAGCATGTCCAACAAAGTTCAGTCACTACTGTGCTGTAACCACCAGCTGCAGAAGTGAAACTCGTGGTTCAGCTCACCCTCAAATTGGTTGCGCTTTCCAAAACGGTTGCCCCGGCAAAACTTTTCCAAATATATCACTGTATCAGATGGCATTCAAGTTTAGCAGCCTTACTCAATATTGTAAACTTTAACCAGACAGAAAACACATAGAAACTTTATATGTATTTAGTTTTTTTTTTATATAATTTAATTTTGAAATGTTTATGCTTTCAAACCAAACTGTGGCACCCAGAAAATTGACACACATTGCTTTTACCTACTATAAAACAAACCCTTGAAATAACTCGAGGTTTTATTAATCCTTTGTATTCTCTGTGGCTCACATAAGGCTGATATGTACTATACGTCCTCTAGTGTGTGACCCCATACATTAAAATATGTCAAATGACAGAAAAAACGCTTTTATGCAGTGATGTTGACTGTTAGCTGTAAATTACCTTCTATTGACAGTGCTAATGACACTGCATTCACTTAAGACAGACTTGTGAGCAGCTGAACATGTTGCATATTGAAATGTTTGGTGGGAAACGAGAATCCACTCCCATCCCATCATTCATTGCGTGTGAATCGGTCATCAACATTACAGGCGTCCAGTGGTTAAAAGTACATAACCCCACCTCCCCTGTAGAACTAACCCCATCCGAACATTACTGTAGATGATGAAAGTCCTCTTTCAAACCTTTGCTTGTGGAATCGGAATCCTTTATTCAAATGCTTATGCGTAGTGCGCTCAGGAAGAAGAAGAAGCAGCAGCAGCAGCATCAGACAGCAGGGTTAGCTCTAGGATATTCCCTCCAGGCAAGAAGGAGTTAGATATGTTCTACCGGGGAAGCGATACTGAGCTTTCAACCCCTCAGCTGTGATATTGCAGAAATCCCTGCGTGTTAATTTCTGCTGGGGAATTGATTTGAGTTTTCAGCTTGGCCAGCTGAGTGTGGAGCGCTTATCAGGTACGTGGAGTTGCGCTTGTCTGCCCGAGCGGTGGGCTGGAAAAGGTAAACACAGCCTGTAATGTTGAGAATTGAGAAATTGCAGCCTGCGTCTGCTGGAAATAAGTGCATATACTGGCTGAACTGAAAGTGAAAGTAGACGATTATGTCATCACCTCGCATTGTAAACAGGAGACAGGAGGCTGACCTGGATCTGACCCACTTTTCTTGCCATTCACACACACACACACACACACATGCTTGAATAAATATTTCACTAGGGCAAGCACAGCCTAATGTTTTCAATATAGAATATGTATGTGTATGTGTGTATGCTTGTGTATATGTGTGTGTATATGTGCGTGTGCATACAAATGTGTATGCATGCATATGAACACTTGTCTTCTGTGTGGGTGTGTGTGTGTATGCGTGTGTGTGAATGAAATGTCCCCCCTTGAACCTGCTGTTTATGACCTTGTCTGTTTTTCATCTTCACAGACAGTTTACCTTAGGAAGTGGTGTGTATTTTTTTAAGAGACGCTGTATAAATGAATGACTTCCTAATAGGTAATAGAACACTCGCTGGGCAGCCTGCCAGCCTCAGCCGCTCGTGTAGACGAGGAAGAATATTGCTCCCCCACCCTCCCGATACCAACATTCAATCATTCAGTTTTAAAGCTGCAAACGGGACATTTTTGTACACAGGTCAGTTTCCCTCAGTTAAATATTAAGAGAAATGCGCCCTTTGTGTGTCAGCAGTCATCGCCAACTAATGTCAACATTTATTTAACATCTGTTCCCTGCCACTATCTTGTTACGGCGCAGAAGTGTTTTTATTCGCTATAACCAGCACTCTGAATTTAGCTTGAAATGCCCCAGCATGAGCTTAGATTTGTTGCACAAGTTGATGCAAAATTTGATTTCCCCTTGCATTATTTCTGCTGTTCTTGCCGTTTTGGACATTTGTATTAAAATCACGCATGTCACGTTTTTCTCGATCCCCGAGGGACATTATGAATAAGCCTTTTGGCGGAGGAGAGAACAACACTGGGATACAAAACATCTTTTTTTTTTTTTTCAATCCAAACTCGCCCAAGTGGTGCAAGTCAACTTCAGTGTTTCTGACTGGCCTTCTGTGTATGTGTTTGTAGCGGGAATAGGGGCTGTTTTGCACTTATGAATTATGTAAGGCTGTAGCTCACACTCTCTCTCGCTCTGTCTCTCTCAGGAGGCCCAAGAGAACTATGGGAATAGGAGCCATCCTTCTGGGAATTCTGGGAAATCCAACCATGAGGAAATGGGCCTGATCCAACAGGACCGCCCCTCCAGCCTCCCGGTGAGTGACAAGTGTCCCGTCCAATCAGGACGCAGAACGGCACACTGTGCCTCCTGCGTTTTTTAATCACTGTTCCCACACATGCAGGTCAAAAAGCTACAGATTCCATTTACGATATTTCATAGAATGCAACATTTTGATTTATAATGGAAAGTCTGGGAGTTTCTCGTTTCTGCTTCTTTTGAATACAATACAGCCTATTTATGGAAAAATTAAATAAATAAATAGAAATGATCTTTAGTCACCTTCACTCATGCGAAGAGTCAAGTCCTTGCTCTTACGGTTTAACTAACCGACACAAAAAACTGAGAATTAACAACAACACACGACCAGGCCTGGATAATTCTCATGTTTTTGTAAGAGCTCATATTTATTTAGTAACACACAAAAAATATTGTTTTTTTACTCATTTACACCTTTCTATTCTAAAGTTCTGCTTAATGAAGTCATGAAAACGCTTCTGTGTTTACACTCAAGCATTGGAAGTAAAAAAAAAACAATTTCTTGAAAAGTCAAGCAAAAATGAGGATACAATATGCAAAACAGTCCTACTGAAGCATCTTTTTGTCGTTTCAGGATCACTTGAAACAATATAAACAATTAAAATATTACAAGTTATGGCTGGATGTTAAATTATTTTCTATATTTTTTGCAGAAAATGTATTTTTTTCATCTTCAGTCCTCACACCAACATATTAATAGCAGTTTTTCAGTTTTAAAGACCCATAGCCTTTTTCTTACAGTCCTAATATATCTGACAGTAAATGTTGCACATGGCAGAGTGAGAGCCAAGACATAATGCCAGTGTTACTTGTGTCTAAAACTGTCCAGCAGTGTCTGTATCGACCTGATGTTCAGGGGAAATATGTTGCACTGTCCTTAAAAATCATGTTGAATTCTTCTTTATTAAGTAGACCCTGCATCACTGCACAGTGGCAGAAAGTGAAGGCCCATGTTTTTCTGGATGAAACTGTCAGGTATATGGGTTACTGTAACTGGCCATACAGGATGCCTGTAGCAAGTTATTAAAATGCACCAGTAAATGGGGGCAGCGTCATTTACAAACCACTGAAGAGTCACTTACTCTGAAGAGAACTTCCATACTTTGTTGAGATGTATCCTCTCTCAGGACTTCAGTGTACCATTTTTTTTTATAGTGGCTGCTTCTCTCAGGGTTGTTTTGTTTTCTATGAAATGCTGTTTGGTGGGTTTCAGATCAGGAGATTTGCTTGTCCAGTCAGGAATATTGCGCCTTTCAGCCCATAAAATCTCCATCGTTGCTTTAAAAGGTAGGGCTGTCCTGCTGTAAGAGGAAACGTCATCCACATGAGTTTTTAACAAAGTCCGAGCCCATAATGGACCACTGGTGGGATGGATGGCCTTGAAGGAGTCACACAGAGATGACCAAAAGTAAATAAATAAATAATAAAATATCCGTAACAGAGTCATACAAATACAGAACAAGTTACAGTAATTTTAGAGCTTATTTGAGGTCCAGTACAGAACCTGGGATGAGGAAACCGTCAAGAAATAGAAAAGAGTCTCAAATCTTTACCGCTGAAAAAAAGTGAGCCTTTGACTGAGCCTTGCTTTCACTCCTTCCCTTTTTTCTCTTTGAGTCAGACAAAACTTTAAACCTTACTGGCCAAAACTTAAAACCTCTCTGACCAAAAGAAACGAGGGGGAGAGAGAAAGAGCTCAACAGATGAGAAAATGAGTGACAAAACAGTACAAGAGAGCTAAGATGAGGAAACACACTGAAGACGAGAGGAAAGACAGCAGGATGGTAGGCGATGGCCATCGAGATGAAAAATGACGATGATCTGTTCCACAAACGATGTCTGTCCCGTAGAAATATGTTCCATTTTGTTTTCTATGAGAGATGCGTTTCGTTCGCAGTTTGTCCACTCTGCGCCGTTCGCTTTGTGGGTCCAGGACATCAGTATGCTTAAAAAATGTTTTAAAAAATCAATTCAAAATGGTCCAAGTAATTTACAAGGCAGTCCACTTTGTATTCTTTTGAGTCTTGAAAAACACAAAGGGATTCACAGTGTAATCTGGAAAATGGTTGTATATTTCGTAAGCTGTCAAGCTGAGTTTTGTTTTTTCAGTAAGTTTCAAGTTTAGCCCCTGCTTCTGTTAAAGTTTAACCCTGATGCTGTTTTTTGGTATTTGGTGGATCCGAGCTGTACCATCCTCAGTAAAGACAAGTGATCCAGATCCACTGCAGTCTTATTAGCCACGTTTCTCATGTGAGTTTGTTTATTGTGAGAAGGTCCTCTTTTTTGGTTCTTTTAGAAATTCTTTGTGTCAAACTTTACAGAACTTTACAGGCTTTATCCTAGAATTGAAGTGCTGAAACCAAAATCTTAAACGGGAGATAGAAAGTGGCCTATTCTTTGGTCATTCTTGTGGTCTTCAGTGGTCTTCAGGCTGTGTTTTTTGTTCCAAATCCCACCAGTGTGTTCTGGCTTTTTAATGATGTGCCAGGCAGTTGATTCTGACACTCCAACTGTTTTAGCTGTGCCTCTGGTTGATGTGCTGTGATTTTTAAGGCTCATGTTGGCCTGTTTTACTGGCAGTAACGTCTCTTTGTGCCTCATGGTGAGACACAACAGCAACAAATGAGAGCCACAATCAACTCCAGGCCATTTGTACCTCTAGACCTCTCATGCGTGGACTAATGATGCAACAACACATAGCTGACCAAGCAAAGGGCCAGCCAAATTGTCCATTCCCTAAAATGTAGGGAATGGTTATAAAATGGCTGTGATTCCCCTATGGGATACTGAAGATTGTTGGAAAGCTGATATTTTGCACGCTAACCTCGTCATTTTAAATCAAATGTGCCAGAGCCAAAAAACGTGTCACTATCCAATTACTTACAGAATGCTGTCTACATACAGTCTTCCTAATCGCCTCCTCTGTGTATTGCCAGTGCTTCACAAATATAAGCTTCAGAACGAGTTCACACTTGTAATCCTAACAGATGGAATTCAGCCCAAAGCATCGTATACGCTGACAGCCGATGCCGCACAGAAGCGCAGTTTTGGATGGTGATCAAGTTTAATGTCTGCTGTAAACTTTAACATGAAAGCTTGCACCATTTATGGCAACGTGCAGCGTTTATAGCGACTACAACTTGGTGGGAAACGCTAAAAAAGTGCACCTAGTTTGTCAAATAGTGTCAACACTTAGGTTAGACACCCATAAAGTTTATAGACTGTCCACACCAAGGCTTGTTCGGTGCTGTTATGGGAATATGAGTCACTGCTTTAATGTTCTGTCCAAAGAGCAAAGCTCCTGCAGTGTAGCTCTTCAGATGGCCAGGCAACAGGACCTGCAAGATATACTGAATAAACCCTCCTGGGATTCCTCTTGTTGTTACATCACCATTGAAAAGTTTGGAGTCACTTTTATTTGGAGTTGACATACAAACCATTTTTGGTTTTTTTATATGTATAATATAAATATAGGTGTTCTTTTATATGTATAATATAAATATAGAGGTTATTTTATGTGTATAATAGTTCATAATAACTTACAAGCAACTCTCTAAAAGATACTTTTAGTTGGGCTTGTTTCAGTCTGTTGGGTTATCTGCTTGGAGATTTGATCTTCACTTTTTATAGTGTAAGAAATATATTATTTTAGTAGATTTTATCTTTAGTAAAATGTGATTCTTAAGGCCATACATTTTTCTCAGTGATTTTAAAATAATCTGCAGCAGATTGTGGACACATCTATAGTGTCTTCATTTTTATTTACAGCTCAGTGTTTTACTTGGTATTTTAAATCTGTGAACTTGTACAAATCAAACATGTACTATACACACATACATATTATACATTTTATACACATTCTCAACCAGATTGGTTTATATTATTGAAAACATCGATTGACAGCAGAATATTTGCAAATGATTTTTCCCAAATATCTTTAACTAGAAATTGTGCACTAATATGAGCAGGACGCTCATATTTAATTGTGTGCTCTGTAGCGCAGTGGTCAAAAGCCCTTGTCTTGGAGAGCAACCTTCTAGTTCGCCTGCTCTGGCTCATGAACTTTTTCAGACATTCCTGATTGACTGGAGCAATAAGTAAGGGGGTGATTGGAGTCAAACATGGCAGGAAAGTAGATGTCCAAGAGGAGGGTTGGTGACCACTGCTATAGGGAAGGTGTACTTTATGTTCACTTAAAAAATAAAATGTTTATGTTAAAACCTTTGCATACAACACAATAGTATAGTTATGCCATTAGATTTACTCTCTGTATCAATAGGCTTGTGTCTGCATGTCTGATATTTTCTGTTTGGGTATAAAAAAGCATAGGAAAAATGAAAAGGATATTAATTTGACATAATTAAGGTAAAATTGCAGCATTAGGTGGGAAATTCCACTGATGATTGGTAGAGTTGAACTACTGGACTCTACTTGGTAGATCTGCCATATTTGGCCTCCTCAGAGGCAGGTTCTGATTGGTCGCTGGAGTTGTCACTCAGAGCGGGGCAATTAGCTGACCCACTTTGTCCGTGCAGGTTTTCTTCTCCCTCCGTTTCACAGGGCAGACCTAGATTTCACTGGCCATTTCATACTAATGCCCACATTAAACGCATCCAGATTTGTTTTGACTGCGCTGCCTACACAAGTAGAAAAGGGCACATTAAATTAGGCTTTGCTACACTAAGCATCGTTGTAACTAAGCCACCCCCCCACCTCTCTGGCGGACCCCCTCTCCCCCTCTCTCCTCTCACTCGCTAAGAGAAAAATCATTAGGGAGGTTGACTGGAGGAGTAATTGAGGATATTTTGCGAGGCCAGGCAGAACAGGGAAAGGTGTACATGGGGAATATGTGGAGCTGGAATCAGCCTCGCAGTGTAATTTGGTTTAATTAGACTGAGGCTTCATGGCTGCCTCTTTAGATGAAGGGAGAGGCGCTGGGCCACTTCTGCTCGTCTGCCTGTAGCTTCCTTTTTGCACCATTTTCCTCATTTGCGTCAATCCTTTGAACTGAATCACTTCTTTGTGATTGAAAATCTTTCCTGTTGTTGTTCAAATTATTTTTTTCCTCTTTAATTTTTTTCCCTTGGTTTTCATTGGCTGTGTGTACCATTCTTACTGAATCTACTCTCGGTCTCTCTCTCTTTCTGTCTCTCTCTCTCTCTCTCTCTCTCTCTCGCTCTCTGAACCCCACTCATGAAAGGGTTTTTTTTGTAAATGAGGGGTTGCATTGATGTGTCAGTGAGAAAGCCCCTGGTACTCTGGAGATTTATTTGTATTCAGCTACTTTAATCCCACCACTGCCCCAGGGCCCTTTGCTTTTGGGATTATTTCCAACTCTGCAGGCGCATGGGTTAGATTCTAATCTGCAGAGATTTCTCGCTGGGTTTTCCCCCTGCTCACCTCGCTTTAGTGGCTAAAGCCTTCAGGAGACAGCTGTAGCCAGTTTCAGGATGCTATCTGAGGAACATCCCAAGGACACTCTTTAGACACTGGGAGTAATAAACTAGGACTGATTTTGTAAACATTTTGGCACTGATTCTGATACCGATACCAATTCTAATGTGAAAAATCTTTCTTCTTTCCATACTGTGACGTATCATTCTCTCGACGATAGGTGGGGGTGATGGGAGGAGCTGAATTGTGATATTATTGAGTAATATTTTTTGACCAAAAATATATTGTGGTAGATCAAGGAAAAACTTTAAGGAGTTTAAGGAGCAAAAAAGTTCTGACACCCGATAACTTCGTTCAGTGGTCCGGTAGTTTTAATTAAGCAGGGCTTTGCAGACAGATCTGATTGTCATTTGTGACTGATCCAGTGTGACTGTCTTTTCTTAACCTCTAGATTTCTCATGCCAATAAACCTCAGAAATTACAAATCGGGGTGCAGGGTTTCCCACAATTATTCGCAAATTCAAAATGTCTTTATTTGTTTTAGTCAGATTTTTGCTTATACCAGTTAATCTGTGGGACCCCAGTATCTGCCAGTATTGTTGGCCAATTGCTGTATCAGATAGGCTGTATTGTGTAACATGAGGTGACCTGAGATTAATGTTAGAACATGTAGCTTCTGTTTGGGTCAAGTTGTTGGATCACTGTGGAACACAAACAGGAGCAAGAGCCATGACACCAGATCTAGAGACATATCCTGGAACACGTACTGACAGACCTGTGGATTAGCATACTCTTTAACTGAAGGCAATAGGCCTTCTGTCTGTTTGTCTGTCCATCTACCCGTCTCTCTGTTTCCTTCCTCATTACTCTGTCTTTTTCTATCACTCTCTTTTTCACCCCACCCCCCCCCACCCCCTCAGAGTTGAGGCTAAAGATGAGCTGGCATGCCCTCTCTATCCTGAGGGTCTTTCTTCACCACTGGGCCGCTGGTGGTCCCCAGGACAGGCTGGCCTTTTGCCCGTTGGCTGCTGAATTACATAATGTGGTGTATGTGTGTGTGTGTGCGTGTGTGTGCGTGTGTGTGTGTGTGTGTGTGTGTGAGTCCGGTTGGGGGTGGAGTGTTCAGTCTCTGTGTCCTTCAACTAATCAGTGTTCTGGCCCAGATCTGATCTATTGTGCACAAATAAACTGATGCAGTTTCATGAATATAACCCTGTATCTAAAACTCTAACACCTCCCAAGTCTGGACAGCCCATTCTTATTAAAATAGATGTGTAATGCGCTTTAACTGAAGGAGATATAGCCCTCCATCACTCTTCCATTCCCCAATCAAGGCGCAAAACATATCTTGATTGATTGGTTAGGTTTAGGATAACTGTGTAAATTAGATTCTTCACCCAGTTATCACTTAAAACACAGTAACCCTGTGTAATTACTGATATTCTTTCTAATTTCCTCTCCCTTCTTCCTTAATCTCACCCTCATGCAGCTCTGTTTCTGTAAGACCACAGGGTGTTGCACATCTTATCTTAGCCCATTTTGTGGGCTGAGATTGACAGCACTCAGAAGGTAGAGAGTTTTTTTTGTTCCTGCCTGTCCATGCACAAGCACACACACACACACACACACACACACAGCAGCATTATGTTTGTGAGCTCACAGAGACAGCGGAGTGACCCAGGTGACCCTGGCCTTCAACCCCAGGATAGACATCCAGCTGCTCCTCCTGATGCTTCAGTACTGTCAGACTGTTCTGCAGCGGGAGCATTTTCAACACTTATGAAACAGAATCGCATTCTCAGCTTCTCACTGCTGTATATTGCAAAGTACAAATAGAACACGCTGTAGAATTTTCTTTAAGTATTATATTTTTGTAAGGGCAGCAATATCTGACTCCCTGGCACAAGCCTTATAAACATCTCTCTGCACTCCAGTAATCTATCATCTCTCCTTTATATATATATATGTAAAAAATGTACATACATGCACACAGAGCCACACACCTTCACACAAACACAAATATACACATATATACATTCAC
>JBBPCZ010000001.1:48131573-48142485 GCA_037974445.1 Brycinus macrolepidotus | reverse complement strand
TGTATTGGTGAACTAATATTGACCGTATATTGCCCAGCACTGCTGACACATATCAGCACTGCAGATGGAGTGGACTCAGTGGACTCTGTGGGCTCAGTGGACTTGATTGGATGGCGTTTTTAGAGTGTCAGGATTTGGGCTGTGTTCAGCTTTCTCATCCCACTGTGACTGTGCTCTTGTTTAACGTAATTAGGCCCTGCGTGGAGGGTCTGTGTGTGTGTGTGTGTAGTGGTTAGAGACTGGGTTTAATTTTCAGCCCGTGTTTGAGTGTAATGTGTTTGGGTTGTTCTGCGGTGATCCAGAATGGGCCGGGGACTGAAAATGCACTGCTGTTTTTAATGAAGTTGTCATGGATGGACAGACATAAAGGTAGTGACTGAAGAAAAACTACAGGGGACTTCCAGACGTCCAACAAATTAAATCATGTCCTTTTCAGTTATGTATGAAGGACTTGAGTTTCTACCTGCAGTCACATCGCACTTGGTGACAAGATAGGACGGATGGGTAAAGAGACATAGATCTGTGTGTATGTGTGTGTGTGTGTGTGTGTGTGTGTGTGTGCTTGCATGCATGTGTGTATGTACTTGCTTTATAAAGTGTTCGAGGTCCCTGAGGTTAGGCTTTAAAGAGTCTTATCACTTCTTTGTACTTACATATATAATACATATAGCACTTACTATTATTCGTATATATATAGTACTGTGCAAATGTCAGAGACCACATCTGTTTAATTTCAGTTATTCATTTTCAGCATGAGACAAAAAGCAGAAAACATGTATTAAATTGCCTTTATTACAGCTACCGTTCTTTTCAGGAGACTGGCTTCCAGTTTTTCTGCAGAAATCTGTAGAGAGAATTTTCCACACTCCTTTTAAACACCTCCAAAGTTCAGTCTTAGAAGTTGGCTGCAGTTTCTGCTTCTCACCATCCAAGTTAATCCCAATAACAAATTTACAGTCATCCGTTTATAAAACCTCACATGTCCAGTGGGTGTTTTATTTTATTTCCTTTTCCAGTAACAACTTCTTGAACATTTATGCTTCCTTTAGGCCCACTGTGTTGGGTGGTCTGCTCACAGTGGAAGGATGGGCAGAACACCTGTGGATTTTTCAGATTTGAAGTGAAAGTGGAGCTTCATTTTTTCTTCTCTCTCAAAGATGAAATCACAAAATGCTGTTTATCTGATAAGGACAGTTTTGGAGGTCTACGATTGTTTTGAATAACTTGTAAAAAAGGGAGAATTCTTTGTTTTGTGCATTACTGTACTGTGTGTGTGTGTGTGTGTGTGTATGTGCATGTGTGTGTGTGTAAAGATGTTATGCCCATTAATGCTCATTATTATAACAGTGTCAAATCACCATTACCAGTCATTTTCATGGCAGATACTTTGATGTTTGATGTCATGACATTAAATTAACATGTGACACAAACTCTCATGATATCAAACATCACACTATTTATGACAATAACCAGTGAAGACAGCATGACACTGTTATATTAATGGAGATACTCTGTCATGACAACTCATGGCATGTTTATGGGAGCGTTATGTCAGTGGGTTTCTTTCAAAATGTCCAGACTTCACTCTGATATACTGAGTCAAAGGGAGTTTTGTGTAGTGAATAGAGTAATGAATATAAGCTGTTTTCTTGAATGTGGCAGCAGACTCTTTTCAGGCAGTGTTTGGAAGGTGACTGGTTGTGACTGGCTTGCTGAATGCTCTGAATACTAGAAAAAAAGTTGCAGATAATTTTAGTTTGATACGTTTTCAATGCAAAACCACAAACCTTTATGGTAAGATATCCCGCCGTGTACCTGTCTGAATATTTGTCGATAGCGTGTTTCATTTTTGTGAGCTTCAACTTGAGACTTGTCAGCTGAGACTTTCTCTCACACTGCTGCACACGCACACACGAAAACACACATACACACACTGTTTCTCTCACACACACATGCATACACATAGTGTACCCATTTATGAAAGCCGGAGAACAAACAAATCGCCTTTAAGCACAGGCGTTATTAGGATATGTAAATTCCTGCCATTTGGGGAGCAAGGCTCAGAATAATTCTTAAGGAGGTGCTGATAGGGACAGCGCGCATAGTTAATGGCATGCTGCTGCTTTCACCGGCACTGCATCCATTACGCATCGTTATTATTGCCACATAATGGCTTATTTGTTGGCTGGGAAAAATTGCCAAGGCGTGTGGATGAAAGAGCGAGAAAGTGACAGGAAGAAAAGGCAAGAGGAAGAAGAAAGACACTCCTTGTATAAACTCAGATCATTTGGAATTGAATTACGGGGGTTATGATTAGTCCTTCACTATTTTCCCTCCTCAATTCATCTTTCCTCCAGCTATGGTGAGGTTTCATTTCGTACAGACACCTCTAACGATGCTGCCATCCTCGGCTTCTTTTGCTTTTGCTTAAGCTCATTTGTTTTGCGTGAAAGAGAAGATCTGTCATCTATCAGGAGGAAATACGCCTCGAAACCCCGCTGTTCTGCTCGGCGTCTACATGAAATCGGTGCCGCTTAAAAGTTTGGAATCTACCTTCAAAAGTTTGGAATCAGTCATATAGCACCAATTTTGTTGCAGATACGTGAATTACATGATTTTGATTTGATGACACAACTCTACAGCCCTCTAGGTATCCCGTCATTTGTAAAAGTTTTGGAAATTTTAGACCGTGTGAATAATGAACAGGGATATAGATGATTCCGTAATGACTGAGAACATTTTAGAACTTCAGGAACTTCAACAAAATGAACATCTATGGGCTCCTAATTCTTGCCACAGTCATCCAAGTGATGCCACATTCATCTGTGACCAGGAGTTCAAGAGAGCACAGTTGGCCTTGTGCACAGTGCAGTGCCAGCTGACGTGTTGAATTGTCCAATGACACCGCATTAGCGGCAGTTTGAAAAGTTCTGAAGGTGCAGTGCTGCCTCATGTATCTGGAAGCAAGCATGTGCTAGCCTGCACCTTCCCAGTGTTAGTTGCATTTTGTATGATTGGAGGAGTCCTGGCTAGCAGGAATTGGGAAGGATGCCTAATATCTTAGTATCGTAATATCTTAATATCAAAACGAGGATCAAATTATTATAGATAATTTGTGAATGACTTTTCATTTAACCTTGTCAAACCAAATGTCTCAATGGTGATAGACTCGGAGTCTTTGTCTTCATGCCCTCCAGAGCACTTATTGTGAGTGCATGTCCGTGTTGATCATGTGGAATTTGGACTTTCTGTGTGCGCCCATGTTTTCTGTCAGGAAATAAGCTATGTGATGCCTTTTTCTGTTGGATGCACTGTAATTTTTCCGGAGTGAGTTTGCAAACTCATTCAGTATACCTCTCTAAGTGCTTATCATTGTTTTAATCAAAGTACCTATAAATGCACCGAGGTGTGACACATATTCCTATTTATAGGCTTTCATCTTTGAAGAGTGACACAAAATCCACCAATTCATGGCTTTGTTAGCTTGTATTCCTCACCTGTCAAATAGGTGCTACAACAGCATCTTGTTATTAATGTAAACAAGTAGGTAAAAAAAAACAGCCACTTAAAGGCTTAAAGTGTTGTTCCTAAACTTAAAACATCAAAGAAAACATTCAAAAAGTCAAATCTAGTCAATGATATTTCGGTCCTGTACGCATTATTACTGACCATAATAACTATTATTAGCTTACATGCTTCTGTATAAGAGTGTGTTTTCTGGACGGGCCCGTTCAGGGCCTACACTGTCCAGCTTTGGCTGGGATTCAACCCTCCACATGCTCGGTATTGTGGGTGGCCTGCTCTGCCACTGTATCCTCACTAATGACATGGGGAGGAAAGCGTGAGCAGAAAGAGAGGATGAAAGAGAGAGAGGCGCCAGAGCCAAATGGAGCTTTGCTGCCCCCATGGCCCCTCACTACCAACCCCCCCCCCCCTCCTTCTCCACCAAGTGTTCATTTAGGCCTGTGTGTCAGAGCAGGGATCAGTGTGGATGTCACCATACGCTGAGCTGAGCAGCGCTGCCAAGTCCCTCTGCCAGGAGACTCCAGTCAGGCCTGCAGAAATGGTGTGAACCAGTCCCATAAACCAGGCCTCATCCCACACCCTAACCACACGGACACACACACACACAGACACACACACACACACACACTCACACTATAACACAGCGCAACTGTGTCTGAACGGTTCAGCCTGCTGGGCTACTCAGGTCCACCTAGTGACACACTCAGAGTTATCAATATCCAGCACTTTCTCACAGTGGTTCCCAGTTATGTTGTGCAGAAAGTTTATTTTTTCATTTGTATAATTTTATCTGTAGTTGTTTTGGTCTTTAATTGCTTTTAAATTGAAAATGTTCTCCTTTTTTCATGAATTACAAAAACAAATATTGTGGCATGATATAATTTATCATAATAACAGTAAATACCATGAAATGACTCAGCAATAGCATAGCATAGGTTAGGCACCGAAAAAAGAGTGGCGTATGTGTAGAAGTATACATGAGTTACATGAATAAAATATATTACATCAGCAAAAAGTAAGTTACCTGAAAGACAAATTGTAATATACTTTATTCGTTTGACACCAGAAATTCAATAAATCACTTTTTTTTTCAAAAACGTGTGGAGTCCATGCCAGCTCGAGTGCATGGTGTCATTAAAACAAAAGGGGGCTGACCAAATACTACCAAATTCTGTAGATCTTCAACAGTCCTTTTCATACTAATTCTTAGGCTGATAATATATTTTACAATAAAAATGAATGCAAAATAGAAGCATTTTCACTAGAGGTCTCAGATTCTCAGACTTTATTGAGTTGACTATGTTGAGTTGATTGAACAGATTAAAAAAAAACTAGAATAAAATGCTTTTGAGAATTCCACATAGAAATTCAACAAAACATCAAATATCCTGGGTTGGCCAGACTTTTGTGTATGACTGCTTATAGAGGCTTGTCATCAAGTTGGGGTGTATGAAGTCAGTGCAACTTCAAAGGAATATACGGGATACCACATAAAAGAGGTGTGCAGTCTAACTGAATAATTAGTTATGAATGATAATTAAATAAAAACCATAAAGCTTGCTGTGTGCAAGCTTCTGCAACTGTAGCTTTGTTAAATCCAGATATCTCAGGTTGCTTGAAGTTTCCTGCATCTTCACCTTGACATACAGGCCAAGAACTGGAACTGTAGAGGCCGGCGTGTTTTGAACAGTCTGAAAGGATTCTATCACTTAGAGTGTCCTGAAGTACGTATGAGGCAGCCCGTTCCGCAGCACAATATAATAACAGCAGCAGAAATTTAATGCACAGACAGAATATAGCAGTTTTCAGGAGGTAACGTCAAGCCTTGACATTCATCTCACAAAATGCAAACAATGTACACTCCAGAAGGCAAGGACGTTCAGATTTGTTTTCTGTTCGTTCATAGACCTCACACACACACACACACACACACACACACACAAATACACACACGTGTGAGCATGGTGAGCCGAAACTCAGCTTCAGCCTCAGCCAAGGAGTTGAAAGAGACAAAGGATGAGCGGCACATGGGATGCCTGTGTGGCTTCTGAAAGCGTGCACTTGCTTGCAAGAGGGGAGGGATAAATGATGTGGAAATCTAATTCACCTTGAAGTGTCCTCCTCTCTTTCTTTCTTGCTTTCTCTCTCTCTCTCTCTCCCTCGCTCTCTCTCTCTCTCTCTCTCGTTTTCGCCTTCCTCCTGGCTTTGAAAGCGGCGCGGGAGGAGTTCAAAGGCAGGCGGCTGTGGGCGCGAGTGTGTGCGCTGAATGAGGAACGATAGTGCAGGCTTAGACGAGAGGGCTGCAGCCTCAGAACTCTAATACACACTCCTCTCATCAAAGGTGGAGGAGGCTTAGCTGGGGTCTGCGTCCTTGCCTTCCGTACAACACGCCCCAATTAAGACAATGTGGCTTTTGAGCGGGAGAGGTAGGCAGAGAGAAGGGGGGGGGGGTGCAGGACAGGGAAAGGACAGTCGATTCATGATGCGTTCGGACAGTCCTCGTCAATTCATGAGTTCCGACATTATCCCAAGGAGGTTGCACTCCTAGAAAAGCTGAATCATTGACAAAATTAACCCTTGTATTACCAAAATGATAACTTTACAGAACCAAGTAGCACTTTTAACACTGAATAGAAGTTATGAATTTGGCAAAATGTTGGCAAATTCTTCTGACAAAAGCAAAGAGCAGCTGGTGTGAAGTAATGTTGTATAGCTGTAGTTTTAGTATAACCTGTTTTAACTGTAACTATAAAGTGCAATTTCCATCTATTTTAAAGGTCCCTGCATTTCTGCTCTTCTAACATTGATAGAAATGTGTGTGATTTGAAGAACCAGAGGTGAACGAGCAAGTCGACATTATTAAAAGTGTTTTATCAGGATTAAATGCTGTGTTTTATTGGGGCGGTTCTTCATGCTATTTTATAAATCAGAAAGCTGCAAAATAGTTTTCAGAGTAAGGGGTTCTCGGTCTTACCCATTCACTCATTGCTCGCTAGCAGCTCAATACAGAATTAGCGTTTTACTCAGAGAGCCTCTCAGTCTCTTGATCTGATAACAGGGTTATAGGGAGAAATATTGTTTAATTATATTAATGATAAATTAAAGAGCAAAACTTGAATGGTAAAATTGGTACCTTTGTCATAAAATGTCCGGTGTAAAGGCCAGTTAGCATTTCCAAAGGATGTCAAGAAAGCTGGGATTAAATACATTTTATTATGACAGATATTATGAAAGTTTAGGCAGAGTTTGGACAGAGTGGGCAGAAGGATTTGAGCAAGGGGGTTCAAATGTCACGTTACACTGCCATGGATTGAGCTTTCATAACGTGCACCATGTTTGGTATATTGTTTTGCTTTATTACAAAAAAAGATACAAAAATAATTAAAAATTGCTTACAAAAACAGAGAAAGAAGTTTAGAGAAACTGTCCCGAGGCCTTGACGCATACAGAGAAAGTGAAGAAGAGAAGAAAGAGATGACTCTTTTGAAGGAGAAGAGAGAACAGAAAGAAGCTTTTACCGTCTGGTCTGGACACCTCTAGACACAGAAGGATTTTTCTTCATTATTACTTTTTAGAATAATACTGAGGATTTCAAAAATACTGAAAAAACGGTGCTTGATTTAAGTGTATCAAGTGGTTGCATAGCATTACAATATGTAACATCAACACAATTCTAAACTAAAAGCAATCAACCGTGTTGATATAACATCTTATTTTACATTAGATTCAAAGTAGCCCCTCTTTGTCTTGATGCTGTTCTTGGCATTCTGTCAAGCAGCTTCATTAGGAGCCGCCTGATACTTTTCCAGCAGCCCTGATAAAAGAAAATAAATATAAATTTAAATTTTAAATAATTTTCAATCATTTAAGCATTAAACATTTCAAACATAAAGTCTTCAAGGGAAAACGGAAAACAGCCATTCCAATGTTTTGCCTGCTACCAGATCTGCCTATCCAGAGACTTTTTGCGCGTGAATGTATCCACAGCTTCAAACCTGAAACCCAAGCTGTGAAGCTAAAGGCTGATTTATACTCCTGCGTCAGCGTATTTGTGAATATCCGCGGGTGTTCCCATAGGTGTCTGCCAACATGCTTGCATGTAATGTGAAAACATTCACTATGGCAGTGGTTCTCAACTTCTTCCACCTTGTTTAGAACTAGAAAGCATAATGAAAATGAAGAAAATAAAACTTTTCACTTGATCTTTTTTTGTTTTATTTATCAAGTGAGAACCTCAGAATTAAGGTCTGAACAATCTTAAAAACTTTACAGATCTGATGATCTATTTCAGTTCAGACATAGACACTGAAGCTAGCGATCAGGGCACCCTTGGACTGTGATGTTATGGAATCAGCTGTGCTTTTGAAGCAGTATATCACGATTTTTTAAAGGAATTCCACTGGCTTTTTGGTAGAGTGTTTGGTTTCGCCTCGCTCCTATTGGCTACGGGATAGACTCTGGGTACCTGCGACCCTAGTGAGAATAAAGTGGTTACAGAAAGTGAGTGAGTCTTTGGTTTCGAGATGTCTCTTTAGTTTTGCGAGTCAAGAGTCAAACCACACTTTACACACTGGGGGTTTTGATCAGTGTCACCTCCGCTGGTTCAAATCCATATATAATGCAGTGTGTTCACTCACAAACTTTTTTCTGATGAATAGTGTCATTAGTTCATCATTCCTATCTGACTACGGCTAGCTAGCGTCATTGTGTGGATGTGGCCGAGTTGTATCAAATGGATGGTGTTTAAGTAGGCTACTCCTGTGATGTGTATTTTATGTGTATATCTCTATTAATAATTCTATTGTTTACCATTTCAAAATGCTTAATCTTCTGATTCTTTATTATGACAAGCTCTATTAATAATTATATTGTTTATAACTTAAAAATGCTTGATCAAGATTCAGGATTCTTTATTTTTTGCATACATAGTTATACGACCTGTAAAACTGTTCAATAAAGTTATCAAATAATTTAAATTAAATTAAAGAGAATTTTGGAAAGGCTAAACTAAGGGAATAAAAATATACAGGAAAAAGTATATTCCAACAAAACAAATATTACAAACATCACAAACTGGAGCAAGAATAATATATAAGTGCTGTTAAGTGCTGTGTGCTGGTTGATGTATAGATTTAAATGACAGACAAGCAGATGAGATTCAGGTGAGATAATTATTATAAGTTAATTATTTTTGTCTTGCATTTTTATGATTTAAATAGCTGTCACTTACCCTCTGCCTGACTATAGGCCTACTGATCTATAGTCCCACCGCTGCCATGGATTTGCCTGCTGGTGGCCTGGTGGTTAGGGAGTTGCCCCTGCGATCAGAAGGTTGTGGGTTCAAATCCCAGGACTGCTAGTGGCAACATTGAAGTAGTCTTGAGCAAGGTACTGTCCTCACACACTGCTCCCCAGGAGCCCCAATGATGGCTGCTCACTGCTTGACTGTAAGGTACCAGTTTACTGGAGACCGGTGTTTGAGAAATCCTGCATTTGATATTAGTGGTCAAACCAGAGAGAAAATGAAGGTGAATGTTTTTGTTTTTTCCCCTTTCTCTGTTTTTGTAATATTTTGAAGGTGGATATCATTTCATTTTGCACTAGTTTTGGCCTGAGTGTTCATCCCACCCTCATCAGATAAGCTCCACAGGCTCATCGTTGAGAATTTGAGATGAGCATGTCATGATCTCAGCGAGCTTCTGCGAGCTACACTCACCCAGGACTGCAGATATGTTATAAAGTATAAATCAGCCTTAAGTGTTGCATAAACCATAAGGGTTTTCTTCATGTCACAGTGGCTGTCCATGGTGGAAAGGATGTAGAGAATGTAGTTAGCTGCAGTGTGTGTGTGTGTGTGTGTGTGTGTGTGTGTGTGTGTGTGTGTGCGCGCACAGCAGGCTGGTGCGATGCTGGACCTCCTCTACAGGCTGTAATTATGAAACTGGGCCAGTGTGAGATTGATTATGAAGCCATGAGAGGGAAGACTGATTATTCGCTGGTGAAAGGTGGTCATAATTCCTCTCAGTCCGACGCCTACGGAAGCACTGCCATTCTTTCATCGCAGCGTGAAGCCCCAGTCAAATCAGCCCCAAATACAATTAAAGAAAATGGCCCAACAAGGGGGGTGGGGGTTGTCATGCATTCATTTATTTATTTATTATACTATTTCTGCTCTCCTTTCTCTCCCCCCCCTTCCGCTCTCTGGTTTTCGCACTTCTCTCCGGGTTAGAGAGCTACTCCACAGGGCTGAACAATTTGTCTAGCGTGTTGTCATGTTGCCTTTTGCCTTGAGATTTTCTTATTTCTCTCTTTCTCTCTCTTTTACTTTTCCTTCCTGGCCTCGATCTCTTCCACCACCTCGACTTGGCACACCTCAGGGTTGCCTAAGTGTGTGTGCCTGAGTGTGTGTGTGTGTGTGTGTGTGTGTGTGTGTGTGTGTGTGTGTGTGTGTGAGAGATGCGGTGTGAGCTCAGGAGACTGGCTGAAAGGTCAGTCACTCCTGACATTTTCCGAAGCCCCATTGATTTTCTTCATTCCTTATTTCTCAAGCCGCCTCAGACAGACCCCCGCCCCTCGTCCCAGAGCCTTAGTCTGGAGGAGAGGGTCCCTCTCTGGCTTGCTGGGTCAACAAGCTGTAAATAGCTTTCTCCAGCTCACAGTCTGATCTCCTCACATTCCTTTGCAGCAGAGAGACCGCAGCCAGGCCCCAGTTCGGCAGCAGGCGGGAATCTGGTGGAGAAAAGAAAATGGACAGAAGGTACATCACATAGCTTAAACAAAGAACAGCCATTTGTCCACATTTATACAAAACAGCATAGCATTCAATGCCAGGCCCCAAATAAAGCAAGCCTTTCTGAGATTATTTACCAGCTCAACACTCGAATTAGGGGTGTGTGCAATGATTTCCATTACTTGTTAGCTACATCAGCTTTGTGACTCAACACAATATAAAAACGTACAATATAAAAAAACATGTCTGAGCTGACTGACTACATCTGAGGAGAGAAAACCAACATATCACTCCAAGTTTAGAATGTATAGGTATATATCAGTGTTTCTAACGTTGTGCATATTTCAACACACCTGACTCAACCCATCCTCTCATTAACAGGCCTCTAAGTGTGTTAGAGGAGAAAAAGAAATTATGCAGGTCATGGGTACCAGCACTAGGACTGTGATACAGTAGTATCTATTATAACTCCACTATCTGATGCAACCCAGAAGAGGATGGGTTCCTCTTTTTTGGTTCCTCATAGTGTTTCTTCTTTTGAGTCCTGGTTCCTCTTTGTACCCATTTCCAGTTTTGCACACTCATGAATATATATATATATATATATATATATGTGTGTGTGTGTGTGTGTGTGTGTGTGTGTGTGTGTGTGTGTGT
>JBBPCZ010000001.1:48100947-48111382 GCA_037974445.1 Brycinus macrolepidotus | reverse complement strand
AAATTAATTAGATATAAATGTTACACTAGATAATACACTAGATAATACTACACCTACACACTAAACCTAACTCTAACTCTTAACCTCAGTAACCAGTTCTACTCTTTTAATTGTTCTTTAAAAAGTTGATTTTGTGGGGAAAACAGTATGTTGTGAGGACCAGCAAAGTATCCCCACTCCTATGTATTATCTGGTCTTGCAATCATTATGAGCACATTGGGTCCCCACAAAGAGATAAATACACACATAAACACATTTAGAATGAAGTGAATGGCAGTATAGACAGCTCCTCACACACTGAGGAGCGCTCTGAGGCTTTTTGATAAATATATATAATGTCTTTGTGCTCTGACTCTCCATAATCAGCTATACCTTCCAAACACAGAGACACCAAACACAGAACACAATCATAGACGAGCTACTGATTCTCAAGCTGCAAAACAGTTCTGATTGTGTTTATCATGTTCAGTTACACTATAGTGTAGCGCAGTGTGTGTCTATGCTGGGGGTGGGAGTTACTGGTTAAAAGAAAAATACATATTGTCTTACATGTGACAGCATCCACCCATTTCATTTATTAGAATGTTTATCTTTTGGTATTTTCTGATATCATTATTGTCTTTATTTATTAATACACTACCAGTCAAAAGTTTTTTGCACACCGCAGGTTTTTATCACGTATCCATTCATTTCATAAACTGCAGATTTTTATTCTTGTTAAGCATTGTAAAGTTGTTGAGTGAACAACTAAAAATGAAAATACTTCAAATAAAACAAGTTTCCTTTGTAGGAAAGAATCTGTAACAGTGCATGTCTGACATCCTATTAACTGGTTGTGTGGTGATGCAGAGTCAAATTCTAGACTGTCCTTTAACTTTTGATGCACTCGTTAGCTGTTTCATCCCATTGACTGTCACTTAATAGCTTGTTAAATATCTAACAGTATAATTATAATTTTATTATGTGGCTTTTTATAGGTCAGTACTGATGAATAAAAATGAAATATATGACATTTTCTGTCTAATAAAAGTACTCAAATGGTGAAAATCCTATAAATAGATTTGTTAGCAAAGAAAATTGTCTTTTTAGAAAGTATTAAGTAACCTGCAAATGTATATCATACATGACAAAACATTTGGTCTCCATTTTTGTTGTTTTATAATTTATTTAATGTAAAACGCTCTGACTTTAACATTCTGCGAGCAGTAGAAATGATTAAAAATTGCATAACATGGAGTTACAGTTTTGGAGATAGAAGATTTTGTTCTGACAGCGATGATTATATTGACATATTATGAAAAATATTATAATGTAGTTCATATTGTCCGCCCCTATTATATGGTTAGGGGTGTATGTGTGTATGAATAAGTGTGTATCCATACCTGGGGAGGTGTATGTGTGTATGTTGGGTGGGGTGGGTATATGCATGTTGGCTTTTGTATTTTTGTTCTTGGTTTCCTTCGTTCTTCCTAGTGTGTGGAAGTCTGATGCTCTATGCTTTATTTACTTTTTATCAGCTTTGTTGTCTCATCATCTCTAAATGGCTTAACACAACAACAACAACAACAACAATAATAATAATAATAATAATAATAATAATAATAATAATAATAATAGGATAGGAATCTGAAGTTGCTTATCAAAGTTCTTAAATGAGCTTCCAGCTCATATCGAGCACAGATCAAATTCCACATGAGCCCTGAGGGACTGCTGTCCCTCATGTCTGGAAGGAAGCCCTGATTTTCTCTTTGTCTTGGCTTCTTTCCTCTCCTCTTGGCTTTGTAAAGCAGTGTAGCTCAGCTCAGCAGCCTCCGTCACAATGAGCCGACCTGCTGCGGGAGAGAGAATCACTCACAGTTACGCCTATTAGATCACACTCGAGTGGAAAAGTGAATTGGACTTAGCACATCACCCCCTGCCACCACCAGCACCACCACCTTCCTAACCAAGGTTACAGCACTGGCCCTAAATCTCCCCCCCCCCACACACACTCATCCTCACACATCCTCAGTCTCACTGCAGTGTTGTATGAGAGGGTGGGCAATATTTATTGAGCCCTTGGTGCATTTTTCTCAATTATGCCTGCCCCCCTGTCCCCTCTGTGTCATCTGGCCTGTTCCGTCCCACGACATCTGAGCTGCAGCCTCTGCCTGGGCGTTGACAAATGCCAGTGGAGGCAGAGTGTGTTTGTGTGTGTGTGTGTGTGTGTGTGTGTGTGTGTGTGTTTGGTCATGTTTTAAGCTCTTTGTGGGGACTAAATCACCTTGTATGTGGGAGCATAAACATGTCGGCAATGTAGAAGCACCTGGGAGCTTTTCATGATGAAAAATATGAAGCTTTTTTTAACTTGTGAAAAATTGACTTGATTGAAAGTACGATATTTTGATATTTTGGTTTCTGAGGTTTAGGGTCCCACATCAGCTGTGTGTGTGTGTGTGCATGTGTGTGTGTGTGTGTGTGTGTGTGTGTGTATGTAGTCATATTTTAAGCTCTTTATGGGGACTAAATCACCTTGCATATGGGAAAATAAACATATTGGCAAACACCTGGGAGCTTCTCAAAATGGAATGTGAAAGGTTTTTTTTTTATCTTTTTTTAATCACAATGACAGTATTTTGGTTTCTAAGGTTTACGGGCACCACGTCAGCTGTGTGTGTGTGTGTGTGTGTGTGTGTATGTGTGTGTGTGTGTGTGTGTGTGTGTGTGTGTGTGTGTGTGTGTGTGTGTGTGTGAATGTGTGTGTTCAGAGGCCTGATTGAAAGCTTGGAATCTTTCAGCCTCCTCCCCTTACAGACCCCCAAAACATTTAAGAAGTCAAAGATGCTATGAACTTATCTGTGTGTGTTTCTGGGATCATTTGAGAAGCACTACACTGACTAAAAGAAGCAGTTGATTGTTTTAATAGAATTATTCTTAATATAAAAGTTTGAGTCATCCTGAAGTCTGATTTACTTCAATTTTTAAAGATAACAGTACAGTGTCACAAGCAACTCTGTATGAGACTCTCTATAAGCTTCTGTTATTTGTTAGCTACATTTAGCAAACTCCAGGAACCAGACAGGTTCTGGCTGATCAGCTAGATTTAGGTTCAGGGCAAAATAGTGCAGAATTGATTTTTACTTTAAACCTGGTTATCTGCCTTGCCAGCTTTGTGAGGAGGCAGTTTCTCCACTGGACAGTGCAGAACAACACAAATCTGAACCCAGAATTGTCTGTACTCAGGTCGAGTATTAGTGTCCTTCTCACTTTTGACAGCAAGACTTTGAAAGTGGGCAGGGTTCTCTGGAGGTTGTTTGGTGGTCACATGATTTTTCACATTATTCTAGTAATAAGAGTAAACACAAACAACAGCAACAGTGGAGAAATTCAGATTTACATTTAGCTTGTAGCTTTAGCGTGGGCCATATCACTGTATTTATTGTAATTGTGGCAGAAATTTGATTTTTCTAATTATATTTTGGATATCTTCAAGGATACTGGCAAGCTGCATGTTTCATTATACAGAGAATATAAAGTAATTAGTCCTGTCTAATTAGACTTAGTGCAGTGCAGTGTGTGATTGTACATACATGAAACCTAAAAATAAACTTGATGTCATGATTATACCTGGGATGTCATGAAAATGTCTTGAAGTATTGTGAAGTTATGTTTTTGCCATATCGCTCACCCCTTGTAATCTCATTACTGTAATTGAATTCCTAAGTATTACGCTACTTCCACTTGCTAGTGTTCTCTAGGAGAACACTGTTCATTACATGCAGGGCATTTAAAACCTACTTTTCGTTTATGTAGATTAGCCGTGCCTGTCCTTGTATGTTACCCGAGACAGCTGACTGTGCATCTTTGTGAATGTGCAGCGTGAGGGAATGATGCACCATAAACTCGGCGAGCAATCTGTGGAAGCATCTGATCACGCTAACGTAATGTCTAACAGATGGCCTCACCTAAAGTGTCAGATTTTCATTCAGGAACAGCTCCTGGAAAGCTTTAAGGCCAGACTACACTGACCATGCAGCACAAGCATTTCATTGGTGCATTATACCTGCGTTTGATCACTGACAGACTCTAGAAGTGTCTATCTCCTTTCACACTAGTTCATTATGTTTGTTGGTTCTTTCTCTTTACGTTTGAATGACAACTGCAAATATTAGATTGTTCATGTTTGCCCCGGCAACAGTTACATTTCATGCATAAAAAAGCCATTAATAATATTAGTCAAACATAACTGGGTGTTTCTTGTTCAAAGGCAGGGACAGTGACCTGCCTCTTAAGTGATGTTTACTCCGATTGGCTATTTCTTGCAAAATAAATATTGTATTTTTCCTTTTTTAATTCCAGTGGTGCTTTCTAGTTCATAGAGATTTTGAACTCAAAATTTTAAAGAGCCCATGTAATGGAAAATCAAACTTTCATTTTTTTAAAATAGAAAAGGTTAATGGAAGCAAACTTCAAAACATACCACTCACTTCTCAGCCCATAAAGTCCATCTACTGAGCGATGCAACACGTTCTTTGTTTCTGTGATGTCACAAAAACCTATGCTTTTACATATACTAAACTTACTCTGCCTACAGGAGTTTAGGCCCACCCATTCACACTGAGAGTTTCAGCCTGGACTGCGTTTACAGGACAGACAGCCAGTCAGAGCAGACATCATTTACATAACAGTCCTAAAGGCAAAGTAACGTACATAGTCTGTTTAATTCTGAAGGACAAAAAGAGGGTGGAAATTGATCTAAAATGAACTATGACTGTTTTTGGTGAATAAAACCACACAAAAAAAGAACAAAACAAAAACTAAATGCAAGAAAAATGTCGGCTGTGGGACCTTTAAGTCATCCAAGTTACAACCAACCGTTTTTTTAACATATTCGTTTGGATTTTGTAAAGCAGTGTTTCTCAACCTTGGTCCTGGAGGTACCCTGCCCTGCACATTTGAGTGTTTTCACTGCTTCCAACTCACCAGATCCAACTAATCAGCTCATTAACAAGCCCTCACTGAGCTGCAGTGGGTGTGTTAAGGCAGGGAAGGCACTAAAATGTGCAGAGCAGGGTGCCTCCAGGACCAGGGGTGAGAAACACTATTATGAAGTAACTTAGAAATAAAGTAATGAGTAGTGGGATTACTTTTTTCCAGAAAGTAATCCCATTAGACTTTGAGGGGAGTAATTAGTCGTTTAGAATGGGTTATTTTTTTGTTGAGGAACTACCCCAACACTGCCAATCAGTAACTCTGCATGAAGGTTAATCCAGCGTGTGTTCAGGGTGCAGTATGGCTTTGCTGTACTGTACTGTACCACACTGTACCGTACTTGCCTGGGGTAAAAACACCAGATTTTCTTCCCAAGGTGCTTACACGAAGGTCATACTGAATATCAGCCTTTACTAGGATAGCAGTGTGATGATTGAGGATTGTGTGTGTGTGATAGGTGAGTGTGTGTGTGAGAATGTGCTGTTATCAGTGTGTGTACATGGATGGATATCAATATATATGTGCTGTACTGAATTAGGCCCCTTTCATCAGCCTGGTGACAGAGACTGAGTGTGTGTGTGTGTGTGTGTGTGTGTGTGTGTGCTGGCCCTGTGCCATGCCTAGGGGCCCGGCTCTTCTGAGGATGGAGAGAAATGAGGGCCGTTAAGTCAGAGATTACACCCTGTCTCCCCCTTGCTCATTGATTAGTGGGGAGAGGAGAGGGGGAGAGAGATAATTATATGGGCTTAATTATGTTTTTTTGATAATCTACATCAAAGATAATGAAAGTCTTGGAGAGTTCCCAAAACTCTCCAGCACATCCTATAACCCCCCCACCCCCCTCCCACCCCTCCACACACACACTCTCCCTTTTTATCCTTTCTTCTTCTGTCTCTTCTCCCCCTCTCCTCCCTGATAGCACTCGCAAAGCTATTCCCCAAACGTGTTCATTCCCCCAGAACACTGTACAGAACGTCTATTCAGCGCCCAGAGCCTGTTTTATGATTCAGTAACGTCCTTGGCTCCTTCCTGTTCTCTACCCAAAAATATAAGCACCTAAAGAATTCTCTTTAGATCTGTGTTTATGTGCGTTTCTTTCAGAAGCTCCACTTTAGTGATGAATAAGGGGTCACTCCATTCACTCTGAAGGAACCGAGTGTCTGTGTGTGTGGGGAAAAATACTGTGTATTTATTGGGTTTTACAAATGAAACTTACTTTTAAGAGAATTCACTACCTGATATTGGTAAAACAGGTGAATATACACCTGTGTGTGTGTGTGTGTGTGTGTGTGTGTGTGTGTGTGTGTGTGTGTGTGTGTGTGTGTATGTATGTTTGTGTGTTGTGTGACTATTCATTTTTACTAGTTATTCAAAAAAGTGATGGCCTAGTCACATTACTCCCCTCCCAAAAAAAAAAAAAAAAACAATACTCACACACACACACACAAAACATTGCCCCCCTTTTTTGTACAGTTTTTGTAAGTAGCTTGCAACCTCAGATGCTGTCAGCTTCGGTCAGCTTCATATGTCCATTTAGAGCCACTGTATCACTGCTGTCAGCTGGGTGCTAACTAGTACGGCAAATTGCATTATGTCGCTACTAGCATTATTGAAGTAAAGGAAACCAGGTAGATACAGTTTTTTTATGAAAATGTTATGATAATTGTTTGCAGAAATAAAACATTGTTTAAGTCATTTATTTAAGTTGAGCTTGTTGATGTATAAATACACTAGTTCTTTTTATATTTCGATTTTGTCGTATGGGATTTATGAATGAATGACTGGATGCAGAAAAATCCAGTTTATTTTTGGTGTTTATGATGTTCCATGATTACACAATTAATTTGATAGGCTAAATTGACTACTGTGTTACATTTGTTTGCATTTTAAACAACTGAGTTGGCCACGGAAACTTTTGTGGTCAGTTGTTGGACTTTGGGTTGTAGAAGATTTGGAACCCCCTGCTATGGCTGATGGCTGTGTGATAAAGAAAATAAACCTACTTTAGTTCGGCACTTGGTTAAGGCTACTAAAAAGTGCATGTTTGTACATTAAACAGTGAAATAAAATGTGCAGTTGGTATATGCTTCTATTTATTTTAACATCTAGTTATTAGATGTTAAAAAGTACAAAAAGAGTGCGCATTCAGAGCTCTCGTTTTTGGAATGTGGTATTAAAATGTAATTTGTTTTAAAATTCAGCATACTGAATGCTCATCCCTAGTGATGAAACGTTGGTATGTGCAGTGGCTTTGACATAAGAGGCAATGTGGGACCTCTTGAGAGTGCAGTTTGCTTGAGCTGCTCTTTTTCGCTTTTCTTCTTGTCTCTCAATTCATTGTGATCAACTTTTATATATAAAAAAAAAAGATATAGGTGTTTGTGATTAGATATTTCTATTCCTGCTTGTGCACTACAGTTTTTGCCTCTTCTATATTTTAGGCACTGTTCTGCTGCCCACAGCACCAACTACTGGATTTATTAGTCGACTGTAGAGAACTATCCAATGCAATCCCCTAGTGTGAGTGTGTGTGTGTGTGTGTGTGTGTGTGTTTGTGTGTGTATTAATGCTGTAACTGGGTCCTGGTCCTCGTTTCTACCCTGGTAGTGAGTGTAATAATCTGATACATCATTACTGTCCTGCCTGCAGAGAGAGTGAAGAGTGCTGGATGAATGGTTTTTTAACAGGCGCTGTCCTTGAGCCGCTCAGAGTGGCTGCATATTAAAAACTTCTCTTGCTGCGAGGAGAATTCATAAACAAGCGCCGCACAAGAAGGGCAGACTGGAGAGTTCTTCCTCCATCTGCCTGTGCATCCCTCTGTCCTGCGGTTTCTCTTCAAATCTCTGATTTCAGCTTAATTTCATATCATCTACTGTACATTCCTCATCATTTTTGTATCCACCCCAGAAGCTCCTACTTGTTTGCACCAGTCTGTTACGACTCTACAGATATCTCTCTCTCTGAAAGATTAGTATTACAGCCAATAAAGGCACGTGTTTATGGATTAGTATCAGTTATATTAAGCCCAGTTAATTTCCGATTCTTTATTAAAGCTTTTTTTAACTCACTGCACTCTATTTGCACCACTGAACTGCTGACATGTACAGATATTATCCCAGGCTTTCCCAAATTTCTGCATTAAATCATTGAGTAAAAAGAACCATAGTGGTTTGATGTGAAAGTCTAGGGAAACTTGCTTGGAGTTAGAATTTTTACAGCGGTGGTGATAGGAACCAAACATCCAAAGCATTTACTGCCTGTAAAAGATACATCAAAGAAAGCTTTTATATAAAATGGGTACAAATATATTGCCTGATGCCCAAGAGAATTTTTTAATCCATTAATGTTAGCGAGGTGCATGCAGGGTGCTGTAAGGCAAAATAGAAGTCAGCATGAAGAAAATGTTTTTTCCCAGATTTGCCACTATTTTTGTTGTATCAACATTATGTATAAAACTCAGACTTGTGTAGGTTTACTGATGGTTTTGGATATAATAATATTTAATAATGATAATAAAATGGCTGTATTTGTGTGGTAGACATTACAGCCCCTGGTTCCAATCACCATCAGAGAATCAGACTAAGTTTCAGAACTGTCTGAATGACTTTTTTACGTCTGACTTTTTTTAACCTCATTGTTTTTTTTGTCATTTTTGCCATCCTGATGCATATAAGGACTTTAATTCTTTGAAAAAATAGTGTATATCCATTTTTAACAGTTTTAGTTACAATACCTTCTTTAAAAAAGAGTAACATCTGTTGAATAATAGAAAGCACTCTTTCATTTTCCTCATAAAACTGGTATTATTCATAATATAGCAGTGATACTTCCTGTACGTATAATTCGCACTCACAACAACATATATTATTAAAATAAGAACATGTATGAAAATGGCCTGCAATGCATTTTAGAACAAAACCCTTCATTTGTATGCAAAACGGAGCAGCTTGTGCCGTTACACGCCACACAGATGAGCGAGTCTGGTTTCTTCTACAAAGACATCATGTCATGATTATCTTACATGCAGAATGCTGCTTTTCTTTAGTTCTGAATGCACATTCACTTCTAAGTGTGCAATAACTGTGCTTTGCATTTTACCTGCATTTTAGTTAAACCATGTTTAATGATGATAAAAGACTAGCAGCAGTTGGAACACTTTGCAGATTACAGATATTACCTGCTATATTTTAAATTGAATTTAGTGTCAACAGAGGCTTCATAGTAAATGACTTGGAAATGACTTGGACCAAGACCATGCACAAAAAAGCACATTGCTAAACCCTGTCCATTATTTTATGTTCTACTTGCTTTTTTCTCTTTCTCCAGTTCAACTTCACTTCTGTACTCTCCTAGTCTCTCTCTCTCTCTCTCTCTCTCTCTCTCTCTCTCTGTAGTGGTCAGTGCTGAGCCGTGTTGAGGCTCGGTAATCCTGTCTGTAAAGTGACGCTTCAGATCCTACATCTCTCCCCTGCTGTTGCTTAAACTCCGTACAGCTTTACCGTGTAGCTACTCCCAGATAGGAGAGCAGGTGGGGGGCTTAACTGACTAGCTGTGCGGAAAGGAGCCAGTAGATCCTTGGCCTGATACCTTTTCTGTCCATCTGACCACTTGCTATCCATGAATAGTTCTTTGCACACTTGTTTGTGTTTCCACGGAATGGAGAAACCATGATAACATCCAGTCCCAGCTGACCAGTGTTTTTTTTTCTTTACAAGTATTTAGCTGTCATGGACTTTATATGGTATAACAGCCTAACATTTTAGAATATCAGTACAAATGACAAATAACAATACTATACAACAGTATACTATACAAATAACAAAACTATACAATAACACAGAATTATGGAGAACGGTTAACAAATCAAATTCACTTTCTATTTAAGATTCTCTAAAGTAACCCCTCATTGTCTTGATCCAGCTTTACACACTCTTGGCATTCTCTCAAGCAGCTTCATGTGGCGCCATCTGGGTTGCTTTTCCATCAGAACAGAAGAAGACCTGCTTGATGAGGTTATATTTGTCTCACAAATAAATTTCAAGCATTTAAATATAAGCTTTTAGATCATAATGTCTTTTAGGACTATGAAAAATGTAACTTCAGTCAGCCTTCTTAAACCTTTGACTGTAAAAATTCAAAGTTTTTTTGCAGATTTGCTTCTGTTTAGTGATTTCAGGGTTACATATTGGAACCAAGGAGACATGTTGGTTCGCTGGTTGGTTGGACCGCAAACAATATCACTGTCTTTGCTGTAGACGTAGTTTTTCACTAACACTGTAAAGAAATATGAGTTATGAAATTTCTTTAGAATGGATCCCATTTCAAAGTGCTCAGCATGACTTTGTTTCCTTCAGACTGTGTAAATTGTACTAAAATTTGGGAAGATTGGTGGAAGAATCTAGCCTGAAATATCTGTACACACCCAGCAGGTCTGGATCTTTGTGGGAGAGCTTTGTCTTATATA
>JBBPCZ010000001.1:48054939-48090340 GCA_037974445.1 Brycinus macrolepidotus | reverse complement strand
TATCGAAATCAGAATCAGAAAATTTTAATGATCCCAGAGGGAACTGCTTATGCTACGACTGCACAAACACACAGAGACATGAAGACAAGAACAATATAAAATGTAATATACACTCAAAATATAACTCCCCAGAAAATACTCTGTACTATATACCTATGCTACTTACACAAAATGCTGTGGTCATTAAGAGAGGTGGATTTAAATACTATAGATAAATAAATAAAATAACTGCTGGAATAATTTACTTGTTATACATACACACACACACAAAGATCAGCCACAACATTAAACGCCAAGAGGTGAATAACATTGGTTATCTCTTTACAGTGAAACCTGACGAAGGGTGGGCTATATTATGCAGCATGTGAACGCTGGTTCTTGGAGTTGATGTGTTAGAAGCAGGAAACATGGTTGAGCAACTTTGATAAGTATCAAATTGTGATGGTTAGATGACTGCATCGGAGCATCTCCAAAACAACAGGTCTTGTGAGGTGTTCCCCTTATGCAGTGGTCAGAACCCACTGAAGGACATGTGGTGAACCAGTGACAGAGTGTTTTTTGTGATTCAACAGAAGAGCTACTGTAGCACAAATTACTAAAAATATTTATGGTGACCATGATAGAAAGATGCATCAAAGCTTGCTGTGTTTATTCGGCTGTGTTGGTGCAGACCAGTCAAAGTGTCCATACCACCATTCACTGCTGAAATTGCCTCCAATGGCCATGAGAGCATCAGAGCTGGACCATGGAGCAAGATGGCCTAGTCTGATGATGCGTGTTACTTACCTGAAGAAGAGATGGTATCAGGATGCACTGTAGTAAGAAGGCACACCAGCAGATTTGGTGTGATGCTCTGGTCAAAGCTCTGCTGGGAAACGTGTAGCATCGTACCACCTAACTAAACACTGTTGCAGACCATCTACGCCCCCTCATGGCAACAGTCTTTCCTAATGCCAGTGGCCTCTTTCAGCAAGATAATGCACTCTGCGGAAAGAAACCTGCTGCTTAAAGTGATGACTTGACCTCCAAATTCCACCAGATCTCAGGCTGATCGAGGATCGGTGGGATGTGCTCGACAAACTAGTCTGATCCGTGGAGGCCCCACTTTGCAGCTTACAGGACTTAAAGGATCTGCTGCAAACATCTTGGTGCAAAAACCCCAGCACACCTAGTGGAGTCTAGTGGAGTCCATGTCTCCACAGGTTAGAGCTATTTTGGCTGTATGAGGGGGACATTATGTGGTTTTAGTGTTATGGCTGATTGGTGTGTATATATAAATATATCTCCCTCTTTCTCCCTTCTGCCTTTTCTTACTCCTATTCTCCTCCTCCTCTATTGTTCTGTCTTTGTCTTGCCACACTTTCTCTACTTTCCTCCCTCTGCCTTGCTCTCTCTATCCCTTCCTCTCTCTTGTTGCTTCTCTTTTCCTCCATGTCACTCACATGAACCATCCCTGTTCCTCTCTCACTTTCTTGTTGTCTCCCCCACACACAGTTGTAAGCTGTATGGTATTACTTTATAATGCTGTTCTCTCGCTGAGTATTAGAAGGGGGAAAAAAGTGAAACTGTGTGTGTCTGTGTGTGTCTCGTTGTCTGCAGACACTCTTTCATGTGTCCTGGAGCCCAGCGCACTGCTCATGTTTGCCAATGAGCGGCAGATCTCTCCTCTTTCAGTCCGAGTAGCATTGGGCCTCCCTTTCAGCGCTCATTTAGACATCAAATACCAGCTCAGCCTCGCACTTCCCACCTCGCTCGCTCTTTCTCACTGCGTCTGAAAGGAGTGTGACTCACCCGTCTGTGATGACCGCTGTCATTGTCAGCGGGCAGACAGAATGACCCTTCGAATACCTGGGCCTGCCACTTGATCTGCTCTTTTATGTCATCTCGTTTTTATTCCGTGCTATCTTTTTAAGGCCCTAGCATGCGAACAGAATGCTTTTTTGTTTGCTAGCCTGAAGGAAAACCATTAGCGAGCATCCGCTGCTGCATGTCCTCTTCTGTGAGGCCGCATAGAGAATTCTTTTCACCCTGTCAGCCTCGACTTGTCTCTCGCGGCGCAGATCTCCGGGTTTCCAGCATGTCCCGCCTTCATTGTTCGCGCTCTCCTTTATTTATTAGCATCCAGCGTGCGCGCTTGCCCCCCTCTGAATATGCAATGAGTGCTGAGGGGTCATCGGGCCTGGCTCATTTTCATAATCTTGAATATTGTGCGGCGCGCGGGCTGGCGGGGAGGGTGGGAAGATGTCCCGTTTTCTCCTCCGTCTGCCCGCCTTCCTGCCCGCTGTTCGAGCTAAAGAACGCGCCTGAAAGACAACATGGCGACTCCATTTGCATTCAAATGCAGACTACGGAGCCTTTTGTTTTTTCTCTGACTCATGTCTGTGCTCAATAAAGGGTGGTGTAATAAGAATGAGTGTGTGTGTGTGTGTGTGTGTGTGTGTGTGTGTGTGTGTGTGTGTGTGTGTGTGTGTGTGTTTGTGTGCGTCTGTGTGTGTGTGATATGTTACAAGTCTGACATATACCTCATTTTATACAAATGGCAAGTAAAAAAAAGAAATTACATTTTAATATTGGCTGCATGCTGAGAAGGCCTTGAAATCTTTTGAGATGCACCATTTTCACATGACTTCTATTGTGATAATTCATAGTTATGTAGTTCCTGGGCCTAATATGATATCCAACAATTAACATAATTCTGTGATGTTATAAACTGATTCTTTAAACAATTTTGAATGTATAAAATTAATATAAAATTAATATTATTTATAAAATAATGAAAACTTTGCATAATAATATATGAAAATAATATACCAACTACAGAAAGACATCCTTAATAGTTCAGATAAGTATTGTAGTTCACATATATATATATTTATATCATGAACTTACTGGTGTGTCTCATACCATTTTTTGTTGGCACAGGTTGTAAAGACAAAAAGCACCAAGAATCCAGAAGGGAAACGTTCACTGTAGGCCCTCAAAGAAGTCTTTTTAGTTAGATGTTATTGTTTTGAACTGTGCTGAGAGAGACTGACCATAACAGTGCCAAACAGCATTTGCAAACTGTACCGTACCCTGTTGATGTGGGCACGCACGCTGAGTGATGGAGGGCGAACTGATTTCACAGTTCATGAATATGCAATATAAGGTAGACTCTGATACACTGTAGTTGATTGCCACCTATGATGTCTAATGTTACACCAGATGATGTGTAATTCCAAAAAAGTGGGTAGTGTAACAATGTTTTAAAACTTCAGAGGTCATTTTGTGGTCTTCTTAGTCCATAAATTATGAATTTGCATTCATATTATAACTATTAGCAAGTTAAATGTATAGCTATCTTGGTTAGAAGAACACAGGTTTGATTTTGCTTCCTGAAACTTGGTTTTGATTTTGAGTAAGAGGGAAAAAAATGGACTGGGCCTTTAAATAATTTCAGATAAACTTTAGTGTGCAATTTCTGCATGGTGATAATTGGTGGGTAAAAGCATTACTTGTTATCTACACTAGTCTCCCAACTCCAATGCAAACTAAACATGCAAACATATCTTGGCATATGAATAAAAAGGCCAAACAACCTCTTTAATTGCTGTTTAGTGTCTGGTACATTTAGTTAACGTGCTGGTACTTGTGTTAGATGTTTCTATACTTCTGTGGCCTTATTCAGTGAAGCTTTAGGGTACAGGACCCTGCTTTCGGTTTGTTTGCAGGCCCGAGGTTTACTCGCAAAACACACACAGGGAAACTTTAGCTCCGGCCTCTGTTGTCATGCCTGTTATCGTCTCTGGCGCAGAGTGCATCGAGAGTGGAAATTTATTCATATATTCACAAACTTCTGTTTCATTATTGTCTTTGTTTACTCCTTGTGCCGGAGGTGTCTGGATAAAAATCAGCCGTTAGTTTAGAGGAGCGCCCTATGGGCTCCTCTGTGGTCAGTGTGCAGCGTGGGGCAGGAGTGGGCAGCTTATCTAAGGCAAGATCACCGCTGCTGTTCTTTCTGTCCCTCGGCCATCTCGCTGCCCTGCAACCCAGCGTCTGCGGGTCATTAACGCTGACCTCTTGTGTGCCGACTGCGGACGACTTGTTTTTTGTGGGGCTCCTCTGTGGTTTGAATCGGCTGCAGCTATCTTGACTTTTAACACGCAGAACGAACTCTGATGCTGTGGCTGAAATTCTTTTCTTTTTCTTCCCCTTCTTTTCCTTATTTTGGTTGCTGGCGAAATCTAGAAAAGTTAACCTTCCCAGTGAATAATCTTATACGCCTCTGTTTTTGAAAGATTGCCTTCACAGGTTGAATCTCATCAGGTGGGTTATTGATTATGTGATTTGCTCTCTTTTCTCAAGCCCAACTCATGTACAGACTCCTCTGCATTGTCACTTGACAGCTAAAACAACAAATTATGTTCTGAATGGCTGTCTGTATGACTTATCGACATATTATTATGTGGACACTCAATAGGTTATGAATTTTTCAAATGAGTTCTATTGTTGAATGAAACGTGGAGTCTGGATCACTTGGAGCATCCAACTTCTCTTTTGTGCCTTCAGTCAGACAGTGCTGATTAGGGCACTGCCTTAGGGCACTCTTTCTGCCTTTGTCTTTTTTCTTTTCTCTCAGAATTATGCACACTCACACGCACACACACGCACACACACACACACACACACACACACACATGCACACACACACACACAAACACAGACACACTTTTTCACTTTTTGTCTTTTTATGCAACTTCAGGATAGACAGGGTCAGCATGGGCAGTCTGACTAGTCTGTGGCTTTGCAGCCTCATAACCATCAAGCTGTGATGCACATTTGACACCTTTCTGTCATAGGCAGCATGAACTTTTTCAGCAGTTTTTGTGCTACAGTAGTTCTTCTGTGGAATCAGAACAGACAGGCTAGCCTTCACTCCCCACATGCATCAGTAAGCCCTGGGCACCCATGACCCTGTTGCAGGTTCACTGATTGTCCTTTCTTGGACCACTTTTGGTAGGTCCTAAGCACTGCATACTGGGAACACCTCACTAGACCTGCCGTTATGGAGATCTTCTGACCCAGTCGTCTAGTCTTTACAGTTTGTCAAAGTCACTCAGATCTTAACATTTTTTTTCTGCTTCTAACACATCAACTTCAAGAACTGACTGTTCACGCACTAACACCCTCACATCGAATAGCTGTGTATTATTTATTTGTTTATTTGTATTTACTTTTAATGTTTTTAACAAATACAGATGTTTACTGCCCCAGTAAGTATGTGAAATCATCTATATGTAAAAACATGTCTCATCTCAGTGTCAGATTTTGACTTTTAAACCTAGGCCTTCAGTTTGCCCCATAAATATGAAAACAGGATCAAAGAAATGAGGACAGAACACTTTTGCTATAGTGCTTATTTCTCCTAGCGCTCCTATTGAATTCTAGTATTATGTTAGCGCTAAGCTAATGACATTACACTTGAACATTGTTGGGCATTATAGATTAAACATATCTGGAGCTTATAAAAGACATTTAATGTTTATTTGAAAATAGGGGTGATATGGTAGGACTTCAAACTAGCATTTAAAGGCCTCACTTATGAGAAAGCTAATTTAGGTATGGCTTCCTAATTATCACTTAGAAAAAAAAACTCTGGTTATTATGTCCCTTTTGTTTCTAATCAAACCTTAATAATGAAATTGGAATAGAATTGCATTTCTTGACCCAGAATGCCGTAAGCGTTCTCCTTACAAAGTGAGGACCCTATTTGTTCTAGGACAGCCCTGCTTGCCTGCACAGTCTGTTTGTCCTGAAAATGTATAAAAACAAGTGCACACACACACACACACGCATGCACGCACACCCACACACACGCACACACACACACACACACGCACACATATGCAGGTGCCCCTCATTCCTGGTGCATTGCTCTCACTCTCGCACTGGGGGATTTGACTCTAACTGGCCTTGGCGCCCGTAATGAAACGAAATCTATTTAAAGCCAAAAGCGATGCAAGTTTTAATTTCCTATTCCAGACTTAACCTTTTTGGCTGCGCAGCATTTCACATCCACTTAATAACTTTTACTCCCCCCCCCCCACCCGTTCCTCTCTTCCTTCGGCAGCTTTCTCCTGCTCTGCTATTGGCGAACATGGTTGTGCGGCCTGTTCAAGGGCAGCCCCTGCCAAACGATTCCCTTGTGAAATTAAGAAACAAGCTGTGAGAAGAAAGGAAAATCATGGACGAGACGGAGCTTGTGTTCGATTGTGTCAATGTCGTCCTGGTTTAGAATTCACACTCTGCTCTGCTGGTGGAGCTGGTGCTCATTTGAAGCTGTTTTCAGAAGCACGGCTGACAAAAAAGAAAAAAAAAGAAGCAGAACTCCTCGGCTGTCACTTTGTTTTGGGGTCAGAGAGGGGTGATTATCAGTGCTGGATCTGTTAGGCTGCTGCTTGTTTATTTTCCACTGTTGCGTCTGCCTGCTGACTGTTTGCCTTCCCCTCGCTGAGGCAGTCAGAAAATTGGAGGCTGTTTTGGATCTGGGGCTTGGGCGGCTTGCTTTTTGCACTAAAGGTGACACTGTTTCCGGTCGCTTCCGTCTGAAGTGGACTGGCGCGGATTTAATCAGGGTGTTGAAGAGAATGGATTAGTCAGTGTGTGTCTTTTTTGGCTCTGTTCCATTCACAGCATGCAGCATGCCATCTACTGGCCAAGCCTGGAGCTGCAGCCTTTGCACAATGGCCTTCACCAAGCACCTCACTCTTTTCTGGCTGTGGCTTTTCTTTAACAACCTTCTCATTTATGTGTCTTCGCTGAATAGCAATACCCTCTCAATACAACTTTACTTCATCTAGCATCAAACTATTTTATCCAGCAGTTATTCATGTTAGTTATTATCAGTCATTATTAATGTTAATGTGCAGAAATGTGAAGCCTTCAGACAGCAGAGCTTCTTTAAAAATGAATTGGTGTTATATCGGAGTCGTGTGTTGGAAAGGCACGCTTCATCTGAATGAACTTACTACAGCATAAATACTGTTGAAAGTGCGCTAGTATTAAAAGTGGCAGCAGGAGTAATATCAATAAAGAATTTAATACTCAGTGTAGTATGTAATGTATTACAAGGCAGGTGTCATGCTCACTTGAATTAATAGCAGACTCAGATGGCAAATGATTGTGGGTTTGCATTCTAACTCTGTTCACTGGCTTTCACGCACGCACACGCGCACATGCGCGCACACACACACACACACACACACACACACACACCACACAAGCATTCACTAGTCCATTCTCATTTGCCAAATCCTCATCTCTCCGCCTGATGTTTGCAATTATTGAAGGAAGAAAAAAATGTTTTATGGACTTATGTGTTAGCAGTTTGCCCAAAGCAGGACCAAAATAGCCCAGGCCTTGTAACTCTATTTTAATAACACACTTCTGTGAAATCTTATTAGTCTGGCTTTTTAATAGACTGAACCTTCAGCAGCAGCCTGCTGCAGCGTGGCACACATCTGAAAGAGAAGCTTGAAGACACGTGTACGCCTCAGCAAATGCCACTCTTGTTTGAATAGATCACTTCATTTGATGGCGATTTATCCACCTTGATATTAGATCATCCATTCAGCTGTGACAGTTTTCCACGGCTGGGCTGGATGGTGGTTACATTTGCTACTAGCATGGGGATGTGATGAGCTTTATAGACTCGAGTGTGTGTGTGTGTGTGTGTGTGTGTGTTACCGGTGTGTTTGGAAAGAAAAAGCACCGCTCATCTGTATAGTAATAATTAGGCGGTTCTGAGAGAAGAGAAATGAGTGAGTGGATGAATGAATGAGTGAGTAAATAAACTAATGAGGAACTCATTTGGAATGTGCACCAATGTCTTGTTCTTTCTTTCTTTCTTTCTTTCTTGCTTCCTTGCTTTATTTCTTTTCTGCTTTATTTCTGGCTTTCTTTCTTTAATAAATGCACCTGTACAAATTTTAATTACCTGATTCTGAGAAAAAAATAGTTAGTTCATAATTTAGTTTTATATATATATATATATACACACACACACACACACATATATATATTTATTTATTTATTTATTTATTTATTTAATCGTCTATGCAGATTGAAGTTAACTGGCTCAAGGAAAGGATAACTGAAAGAACCAGTGAATGAATGAATAAATGAATTTATTTATTCATTTATTTATTTATTTATTTAACACATCTGAATTGATGATTATTAACAGATCCTTAAGAAAATAAGTGAGAGAATGAACAAAACCTAAGATTTCAAGATTTAATTGTTAATTTAATCATTTATTTATTCCTTTCCCATCTAGTGTATATAGTATAATATAGTACTCAGCATTGCATAAGATGCTTTTTGAAGGTTCTTTGACAGTCAGTTCTTTTAAGTCGTGTTTAGTTCAGATCTAACCCTCCATACCTTTCCATCTGAAGATCTCTCTGACTAGACACATCAGTCCCTTTCTATACCAGATTTAATTGCTTCCCATAATTGCATGTTTAATTCATTGCCTACACACACACACACACTCACACACACACACACACACACACATGAACACTCACACACAGTCACATGCTCTTGCAGTCAGTCAGTTTCCTGAGGCCTGATGTGGTGTGTCAGTGTGTGTGTGTGTGTATGCGTGTGTGCGTGCGCGTGTGTGTGTGTGTGTGTGTGTGTGTGTGTGTGTGAGTGAAGCTGGATGCAGTTTAATTGTAATTGCCAGTACAGCAGTGTGCAGGTCGGCCGTCAGGCAGCAGGAGGAGGAGGAGGAGGAGGAGGAGGAGTGGTGGGGCCTCAGCACGTCGATAGTGGATGGAGAGATGGAGGGATGAGGGAAGAGGGAAGAGGAGGGGCGCTGTGACTTTGTGTCAGCAGTTTGTCTTGTGCATAGTTAATGAAGGCAGCCGCGAGCCAGGCGCTTCTCTCTCTTCTCCCTTACGTTAACAGAATTCCGATAAATGAGATTTTTTCCTCTGGAGAAAGTGCTGGGGAGCGAGGCCTCTACCAGGGCTGTCTTTCAAACAAGAGCCAAACCATGGTGGGATTTAGGTTTTTTCTTTTTTTTTACTTCTCTCTCTCTTTCTTGCATGCTCTCTCTCTTTCTCTCTCTCTCTCTCTCTCCCAATTTGAGGTGTAGGCTGGAGGGAGCCCGTGGTGAATTGTTAAAATGAAAGAGAGAGGCGGGGGGAAGGGGGGGGGGTGGTGAGCTGCAAGGGCATCTACTCTGACTGCTTCGAGAGAAATAGCAGGAAACTGGATGGAAAACAAGAGAGGGTAGAGCTTGAAATGAAAATGAAACATCTACAATTAATAGAGGCCTTTGTTTAACTCGTCACGGACAGTTAGTCACACGCTTTTGTTCTCTCTAGACGCATTACCCAGACTGCTTCACGTCGTTCCTTCCAGCCAAATTTATGTTTGCTACCATAAACTGTCTTGCATCATAAATACTTTTGTTTTTACCCAGCAAAAATCAATTAATGAGAATTGTCCCAGCACATGAATAGTAAATAAACCACATTCTGTGCAGCGCATTCACATGCAAGTCGATCTTTAATAGGTCACTTATTTATATCTGTTTCATTTTAAGTAATCAACACAGCAGCTATTCCACAATTAACAAAATAAATATAAAAAAGGGCTCATTCATGTTTAATCCCACTCATAGACTGTCCCATTAAAAACAACAATTTTCTTTGTTACGTATACAGTTTTTTTTTTAGAATGATGTTTAGTTTATAAAATCTGTGTCAGACATATTTAAAGAGAAACAAATTCAGAGGTATTTTTTTGCAACCTGGCACAAAATGTGTTGAAATAAACACAAGAAACAAAATATGGAGGGATGCAGATGTGAGTTTCACATTTATTAAAAGAGCAAAATGCTAAACAAACAATTCAGTGAACAAAGAAAACACAAATCAATCCCAGCAAAGCAGACACAGCATGACAAACACAAAAACAAACAATTCAGCAAATCAACAGAAATATTTTTGAGCACATACACATACTGTACTGTGCACAGTCTGAGGCCACCTTTTCATCCACTCATAGTCAAAACAGCCAGGGCTCCAGAGTGGCACAGCTGTTTAAGCATCAGCCCTGTCATTGGGAGACCCCTGGTGATGACACAGTCATCGGTGGCTGGGGGTCCTTAAGAGCACAATTGGTCTCGCTCTCTCTAGGTGAGTTGGGTGGCCCTCCCTCTCTTCCCATCATGCAGCATGGTGCCAGCCAGTGTGGGCATCTGTTAGCTGGCGTAACAGAATTGGCATTAACTGTTAAGCTCTCCAGTGGCATTGCATTAGCTCAAAAAAAGATGTGGTGGCTGTCTTCAACTGACTTGGAGGAAGTACATGATGGCTTTCACCCTCCCATTGTTGGTGGTAGCATGCGATTGGTGGAGTCCTAGATAGTTGGTGGAATATGATAAAGCTAAACTGGGGAGAAGTTATCAGATCATAAAACTTTCCTCCACATCCCATGTGGGTGTTCTGCTGCAGATTTTCTTCTTTTTGTCAATTTCCTGTCCTCAGTATGGGCATCTTGAAGTGCTACAGAGACACAGTTCAGTGGTGTTGAGTTGTCTTTTAACAGTGGAAGGATGGAAAGAAACACCAATGTATTTTTCACATCTGAAGCTTGCTTTTCTCTTCTCTTGCAAAGATTAAAGGTTTAAGTGCTGTTTATCCAATGGAGACAGTTTTGGTGGTCTGCCAGGTCTTGCGCAGTTGTTAGGGGTCCCATTTTCTTGCTTTGTCTTTTTACTGTTTTCAAGAGTTTTAGAAACTCTTTTTTTTTTCACATATTTTTCTTTTGGCTTTACTCTTCCTTGTGCAAGTGGATGATCTTCTATGTAATCCCTTAAAAATCTCTCCTTTGACCATTTTAGATGCACACAGAAAAGTATGAGGCAGCTGAGGTGAGTGTGGGTTGCCTGCTTGTGTTAGGGTCTGTTTGAAGGGGAACATAATGTCAGCGAGAGCTTTTGGAACATAGATAGATTTGATATTATACTTGGTTTTAGAGCCTTTTGTGTGTTTTGTCTGTTGAATGTACATTTCTTGATTTTGTTTCTGACGCAGAATGTGTTACAATTAAAACAAAAGGGTATGTTATCCTTAATAGGACACCCTATGTGGGTTTTTTTTTCGCTGTTTTTACCAGTGTTACTTTGGAATTGGAAGAAGTGAAACGCAGCAATAGGGAGTTAAACATGTCGATGCTGTTGAGACTACACACAGCACTGTATTTATTATGATATGCAGGTCACAATGTGAAAGCTCTCACCAATCTTGTATTGATCTGGATGCTTGGTTGATGGATTAGGGCAGCGGGCACCATGACAGGAGTCATGCTCAATGAGACGGGATGAGGATGAGCTTGCAATGCACCAATCAAATCAGCCCCTGCATGCCTAATTTTTATCAGTGTCTCTCTGACAGTGACGCATTCCCCATCGGCCGCGAGCTCGGCACCGTGGATTTCTCAGTGAAATGAGCGCAGGGGGTGTGAACAAAAGCCCCTCCAAACACACGTGTTCATATTGACGTTTCCCTTGCAGGCCCCAGCGAACCGCTACACACGCTGCACCCATCTGGGCTCTATCTTATCTTCAAAAGCTAACCTTTTTATTTCACAAATACATGTTTTTTTTGTCTTTTTTCCTCCTCCTTTTCCTTCTGCTTTCACCTTGGTAAACGGTAATAGATTGCGTCCTTTCTCTAGAGGTTAAATTGAAACAATTCAAAACCCTCAGTTCATTTTTTGTCCTTTTCTTTCATTTCTTCTATTCTTTTTTTTCCCTTGCCTCTATCGAGAAGAATTGAATAGCACGTCATTGGGCCTTTCATCTCGGAGAGATGCGCGTAGCCCAAAAACACAGAGGTAATGTTCTGTAGCATTGAACCCAGCGAGCAGGGGAAACACAAAGGGAGAAGAAGAAAAGAGCCTGCCGAGCACAAAAGGGAAACCTTACAGCAGGGAACTAACCTTGCCTCGTCTCAGATGTTTCTTGATACATGTACCGCTGCCCGACCCATTACCAACCCACATTCGTCTCACTCTGCTCTTTTATCAGACCTCAGCTTTCCCCAGAACAGAGGGTAGAAGGGAGGGGTGCTCAGGAACATGGAGAGAAGACCTGGTTCAAGATGTTTGATCCAGTTTTTTATTTATTTAATTTTTTTGCTTCTTGGATTTTTTTTTGTAATTTTTGGTCTGTAACCGCATAACCTTGGGTAGATCAGCAGGCCCCAGGAACGTGGACTTCAGTGACATTTTGTCATGTCTGAAGCAATGTTTATCAACTTTATGTGGCCACATGACTCATATTGCTTCTTAACTACGCACATTTTATTTATATACTGTTTGGTGCAACCCTGTCACAAAGCAGATATCCAGAAATGCAGGACCCAGGAGGAAACACTGAGAGGAACCAAAATTCAAACTGATAAACTCCCTAAGAGCATGAGGAGGAATCACAGAGGGATGTATGAATTTGTTGCAGGCTTAATGCATGCTCTGTATGAAACAAGACTAAATGCATAGTTTATGGAATGTGTGCATGGTAAAATGCAAAAACACTCTTCTCTTCCTTTCGCATTTAAGGAAAGGTCATGCAAACCATGGGAGGATCAGGCAAAATGGTGGGTGGAGATATTACATACGTGACCGATTACATATTCTGCTCAATTTACTAAAGTTTCAGCAGCTCATGACTGATCAATTTTGGATCAGTTTTGCACTGATTTGTCTCCACCTTTTAAAACCAGGTGTAAATTTGCAATCTCAGATGACTGTCATATTGTTGAGAGTTTTAATTTAACAGTGGCTGCAGACACAGTGCTAGACAGAAGCCAGACAGAGGGGGGGCTAGACGGAGGCATGAGCTGCGAACACGCACTGAAAGAATGTTTACCATCAGAATAACACTGTTTGAACTCTCAGGACGAATTGTACAAGTTTGAGAAACCTTGCCACAAGATATGCTGTAATATGAGCTGTCTGTGTTATTGTTTCACAAACTTTTTCTCATCTTAGTAAGTAAAACCCCCTGTAAAGTGTTTTGTGTTCCCGGTATACGGTGGTTCGTACCCATCGAAACGGTCCAAGGAAGGACAAACATTGTGGACACCCAAGGCTCATTGATGCATTTGGGGACCGAAGGCTAGCCTGTCTGTTCTGACTCTAGCTGCTGTAGCACAAATTGCTGAAAACATTCATGCTGGCTATGATAGAAAGGTATCATAACACACTGTGCATCACAGCTTGCTGTGTATGGCTACATAATCACAAACCTGTCCATGCTGACCCCATTCACTGACAAAAGTGCCTATAAATGGGCATGTAAGCCTGGTCTGATGAATTACCTTTTCTTTTATACTATGTGGATGCTTGGGTGCATGTGCATTGCTTTTCTATGGGATGAAGTCTAGCAGAGGCAGTTTGATGCTCTGGACAATGTTCTGCTGGGAAACCTTGGATCCTGCATATGGATGTGACTCTGACACGTACCACCAACCTACACATTGCTGCAGACCAATGTCACCCCTTCATGGCAACAGTATTCTCTAAAGGCAGTCACTTCTTTCAGTAGGATAATGTACCCTGCCGCTTTGCAAAAAATGTTCAGAATTGGTTTGAGGGGCAAACAATTCGAGATGTTGACTTTTCCTGATTTCAGTCTGATTGAGCATCTGAGGGATGTGCTGGACAAACTAGTCCAATCCATGGTGGCCATACCTCACAACTTTTTGGACTTAAAGAATCTGACATCTTGGTGCAGATACCACAACACATCTTCAGAGGTCTTGTGGAATCATCCTTCAGTGACTCAGAGCTGTTTTAGAGGCAAAAGGGGAACCTACATATTATTGTATTTATGTACTGAATGGAATGGACAATGAATGGTAAGTGGAATTTCAAAGTTTTCACACAGTACATTAAGCTCTTTCATCTCTATAAAAAGAGGCCTTTATTCAGAAAATGTCATTTTAATTATTTTTAGAAATCATCCAGCTCCCATGACCACCGTTAGCATCTTAGGCTGATCTTTGTGTTAATGGGTACATGGATACTTTTTAGAAAGGCATGGTCCTGTTCACTCTCTCCACTTTCGGGCACTCAGGGACTTTGGGAGTAGGTACAAGTGAGCCATTCGATATGGGTTTTGACTTCAGGGAGCTAGAGATTGAGAGAGTGAGGGAGAGAGAGAGAGAGGGAAAGAGAAGGAGGAGAATTTGATGAGAAGCCAGTCATGAGAGAGAGGATGAGGATGCAGGGGGCACATCCGCAGGGGGGAAAACAACAGATGAGTGCATTGCAGCGGAGGGTTGGGGGGTGCACATGTGTAGAGGGGATAAGAATGAGCACTGGAGTGTGTGTGTGTCTGTGCACGAGTGTGTGAGAAACAGAGGTTAGTGTGGACAGTCCAGTTGTGAGCGCTGATTCGACACAGTGCGATGGCCTCCCTGAACCAGCAGACCCACACTGGTGAAGAGATGTGCCAGCGTCCAGCCATTACTGCCACTCACCCTCAATTATGGCCTGATTATTCTGCCACGCTCTAATTGACTGGGGAGATATGCTAATGCCTGTCATTTGGGATGATAAAAGATGTGCGCAGGACTGGATGCATTATTTAGCCGGCTGGGTGGGGGATGAAGGATGTGGCATGAGCTTTAATTGCTGAGAGGAGAGGTTAAGCTGAACGAGCAGTTGAATTAAAAATGAGGAATTTGCCATTTATTTATTTATCTCTGTGCTGCTTTACACTCTCTGTCTCTCCTCTCCTTCTCTCTCTCTTTCTCTCTCCCCCCTCTCTCTCTTTCTCCAGTCACTTTCTTTTTCTCCCTCCTTATCTCTTTCTTTCCTGGTCCCTTTTTCCTTATCTTTCTTTCTCCCCTTCCTACGTCTCTCTCTCTCTCTCTCTCTCTCTCTCTCTCTCTCTCTCTCATTTTATCCCTCGTATTTCTCATTCTCTCTTTCTCTTTTTCCTTCACCCTCTTTCTCTTTCTCCCCCTCTTTCTCTATCTCTCTCTTACTTTCTCCCCCTCTCTCTCTTTCTGTCTCTTCTTATACTCATTCTCTCTCTTTCTCCCTTCTCTCTCTTTTTTTTCCTATCTCCTATCAATCTCTCTGTCTCTCACTTTCTCCTCTCTCTTGCTTTCTCCCTTCTCTTTCTATGTCTTTTTCTCTTACCCCCCTTTTCTGTCTCTCTCTTTCTTCTCATTCTGTCTTTCTCTTCTCATTGTTTCTTTCTCTCACCTTCTCCTTCTCTTTCACTGTCTGTCACTCTCTCCCTCTCTTTTTCTCTCTCTCTTTCTGTCCTATCTCACTGTCTCTCACTCTCGCTTGCTCGCCAGGAGATTCTGGGTGTGAAGAACAGCAAATGAGAATGCCATAAATAAAAACATTTGCAGATCCAATAAGAACAAAATAAACGTGTGTGTTTGTGTGTGTGTGTGTGTGTGTGTGTGTGTGTGTGTGTTGGTGCAGTGTGCTTGTGTTTGAGGGTGGAACTGTTTGAATGCAGAACCTTTGTGGTTGGAAGAAAAACACTACCTCGCTGTGACGGTACTTCAATTTCTTACCCACTCACTCGCATGAAAGACTTCATTTAAATCCAGACGTTTCAGTAGAATACAAATGATTCCGCTGCACTAAGTGGACTGCGGAGATTTCAGCCTTTAGACGACATTAAAATGCCGTTGCTTGCGGATGCAGCGTGCAGGAAAATTATCCAGACCATCACAGAGAGTGAGAGAGGCGTAAGCCGCACTGTTTGACTGTAATCATTGTCCGCAGTGAATTTCCCTCGGCTGAGGCTTCCGCACAGGCTCCGGAGCCGCTCTGTGATCAAAAGGAATTGGACCAAAACTTTATGGTAATCCCCTTGTTTGGTGACAAGCAGCCTCACACTGACTTCCTTTGCTGTCGACAAGTAAAAACACCTCAGTCGTGCTTCTGAACTGTGTTTTTAATAACAGCATACTGAGCACAGCTGATCCATTCTCTTCCAGTTTGTTACTGTACTTTTCCTTCTAGCTTTGTTACATTTTGCTGGACTTTTCCTTGACTATTTCAGGAAGTAATGATTTTTTAAGGTTTTTAAAGGTTTTTTGCCTTCCAGATTTATACAGTTCTGTGCAAAAGAAAATGACCTATATAGCCATATATATATATATGTATATATATATATATATATATATATATATATATATATATGAGTAATAATACAAAAAACGCAAACGTAAACAATACATTGGGAATTGATTAGTGTGTAACCATTTCCAGAGCTCTCCTTGAGGACATCTGGTATTTACAGTTACCATCCAATACCTGTTTTTTCCAATTAATCTCTCATTAAATAAATCTGTCTTCCAATCTGTAGATAACAGATGCTACTTTTTAGAACTGCATGTTTTCCTGTATTTATTTTTATTTGTATTTATTTGTTTTTTAGTGTTTTTACTGAATAAACACACTAATTGCCAAGATGAGCCCAATTTTAATAAACAAATTTTATAGCTGCCTAATACTTTTGCACAGTACTGTGTGGATTTGGCTTCAGGTGCCCTTATATGTGCACATCTAAATAAAATAGATCTTTGGGTGGTGGAGTTTTGTGAAACGACCACAACCCAGTACATCATATTTCCACAGTTTTTCCATTTATTTTGCTCCTTTGTAATGACTTGCCATGGAAAACAATGAGAGTTCACAACAATGCTGAGTCTACCAGGTGTGTGTCAATTTTGTTTAGTTGTCACGGAGCGATTCACTTTTCATGAGATCCAGGTTTGAAAGGTTTTGACTTTCAATGACCTTGATCTTCAAAAGTCTGTAAAGCAGATGTTGTTGATGTGCAGTAATGGATGTTTGTTCTCAGTGAGTGGCAGTGCAACCACACAAATCTGAGGGGCTCTGGATGTTGAGGGGGGGCAGTGTTGGCCACAAGTGACTGGCTGAATACATAAATAAACTGAATAAATAAGTTTTTTATTTTTAGTTTTTGTTGGTAAAGAGATACCATAGCAGCTTATCTACATGATCTTTGTTCTGAAAAGCAACGCTGGCATGATTATTTTCTAGTGGCACCCCAAAAAAATGGAAATTGAAAATCTGATGAGATAGAGGTGCTGTACTTGGTAGTTGACAATGAAGCTGCACCTGTGGCTGAAGTTGCTTCTTGTTTCATCCAAGACTTCAGCAGCTAACTCTAGATGAGGTGGTCATAAAACAGCACCCCCTTTAACACATTCTAGTGATTACCCAGAGGCTCTGTATTGTAGAACACAAATGTCCAAATCAGTTGGGCATTAAATTGACTTTACCCATCCAACCCCTTAAACAAAATGAAGTAAAAGTAAAGTAAGCCCAGCACACAATGTGAAATTCTTTCTCTGCATTTAACCCATTCACCAAGTAAAGCAGTGGGCAGCCAGTGATGCAGCGCCCGGGGAGCAGTGTGTGGGGACGGTACTTTGCTTAAGGGTACCTCAGTGGTGCCACTGGCAGTCCTGGTATTCAAACCCATGACCTTCCGATGGCAGGGACAACTCCCTAAGCACTAGCCCACCAGCTGCCCCATACAAAACTGCCCCATACAAAGTATGTGTAGTGTTTGATGGAGTCCAGGAGTGAATAGAGAAAGTTATTGTTGGGTGAGTGGGTGTGTTAATGACATTATTAATAACTGGTGCAAACTAAAAGAAAACAAACATCCAAGGATGAGGAAAAAAGTATGATTTATAGGAAGATGGCAATGAACTGGAGAGACGAGGGGAATCTGGAACTTCTGTCAGTAAGACAGCAAAATCATCAGACAAATTCAAGCAACAAGAGACGCAGTTGTTTATGACCAACTGGCTATGTGACTATGTCATGTCCAGCCTCCTGCATGGCACGCCTCACCTAAACCAGTATTTTCAGTATATGAGAACGCGTCCAACACGGAAAATCCCCTGTTGTGTGCTGCATGTGAAAGGACAAGTTTGAACAATGTCCTGGCCTGATTCTCCATTGGTGAAAATGGATTAACGTTACTATTCCTCCTTATAACACATCAAATTGAGCAGAAATATTATCTGACCCACATGGAGAAGGATGGTAATCAAAACAAAGCCAGGATGGGTCAATGCTAACTGCCGTTAGAACCATTACAAGGTAAATATTACAGTTTAAATCTCTTGAGCCCCAGAAACACCAAATCTGATTTGTTCTCACATAACATCTTGTGGAGATATTTGCTCTGAAATATTCCTCAGAACCACTGTCCTGTGGTCTGGGGTGTAATTTATCCTGACCTGTCAAAGGTGCCCAGTGATGTGGCACAATGTTCCTGCAGCAGGAGAAACAGTTCGTAAAGTTGAGTAGCATGTGTTTATGGACAGAGGAGACAGAGAGGAACGTTGCATCCCAGCTGACCAATTGTCATGTTAACTGATGTATTAGTGAAACCTCCTTCTGATGTCCTTCAGAAGAAGAGGCTGGTCTACTTCAGCGGGGTATGGAGGACAGTACTCCACAATAAAGGTCAGGCCAAGAGGGAATCAGGCTGACTTTGGTCACTGAATCATTCTCAAGTGTTTGCAAGCCTAGAACAGTGGAGAAGAACCACTCCTCAGAGGACCTGTGAGAGAACAGGGAATTTTTCTTTCTCTAGAAGTGCCTCTTATGTGTGGGATGACATGGATGGAGGATGCTGACAAACTTAAAAAAGGCTGCTTGTGAGGAAAGAAAAAGAAATGATTTACATTCAAATTTCAGTTTAGTAGGAATTTCTTCATGATCTCACAGGCCTTTTACACTAAAACCATGTTTTGGTTTACAAAAATGGTTCATTTAAAAAAAAATGGTTCATAAAAGTACCATCCATTGAAAGGTTCTATAAGGCGGTGGCTCTCAACCTGGGCCTCAGAGACATCCAGACATTCCACAGTTTTGCTCTATTTCTATGCCCTGGGAACTGGGTTGGAGCAAAAATATGTGCTGTATAGGGGTGCCTGAGTACCAGTTTGATAACCCTAACTTTTGGGGACTCCTAGTGGTCTGTCTTTTTAATCTTTGCCACCTTTATTTTTAAGGATGTAAGATACTTTTTACGAATTTGTGTGAAGCTGAGAAAAAAGTAGTATAGAAGCTGTAGGCCAAGAGCATTAGACATTACTGACCCTTGTGGATGAACAGCATGGCACAGGTCCAGTTTTGGAGATTTGTTAGAGAGCTGGGCTCTCCACTCAGAGCGACTCAGCAGGAGAGTGCTGAGAAGCAGGAGAGAGCCACTCTGAGACTGAAGTGTCCTCCACACTGCCTGTGTGCAAGACACGCCAGGATGCCAGAGGCAGGTGCTTTTATTAGGACCATTTTGAATTTGAGGGTTGATTTGTGAGTTTCCTAATTTGAATATTCACACTGGCTTCAGACGAGTATGAAGACCATTGTATAACTGAAGGGGCTTCAGTTTTCTTATTGAAATCAAATAAAAATGGAATGTCTGCACAAATTAAATACTCATAGATTTAATATTATACAAACAATATTTAATATAAAAAAAAAATAGATTTAATATTATACTTTGCGTTGGAGGCGTCTGTGTAATCTACAAGATACACAGAAGAGCCAGTTTATTAGGAACACCATACCTTGTATCTACACTCATAGTCCATCAGCTCCACGTACCATATAGGTGCACTTTAGTATACAATTTCAAGTTTCTGTGAATCATTTTTAGCCCCCCTTACACCCTTCATCAATGATTAAGACCCCCATAGGGCCACCAGTGAGCATGTTTTATTTATCTAGTTCTTTTCATTTAGGCATTACTAAACAAATGTCTGTACAGACTGACTGTCACAACCTCCCTCCAAGAGGTGTCAAAGGAGGGCAGTCCACGCATAGATCACAATTTAGATATAGAAGAATTTATGCAGTTGCAAAAATCTCAAAAACACTGGTGGCTTGAGGAGAAGAGGAGCAGAGAGTACCTGCCAGATCTTGTTAGGCTTCACACACCTGGCTGCAGGAGTCCCAGGTGTCCAGCATCAACAAGGGCAGCCCTCCCACCTGACACCCAACCTGCAAAACACATTTGAAAAACACAGGAGTGGAGGCTGTCACACCCCCTTCCTCAAAAAAGCATTTCCACCAAGGACCACAAAGACAGGGCAACTCAAAATTTTAAACCAAATCAACCCAAAATAATAGAAATCAACAATATATATATACACCCTAATTTAAAATTACCCTAATAAGACCATATATAACAATATATCCCCTAAATCCCCAAGCAAGAATTTTATACTGGCGCAAACCACACAGGCTTCTTTGAAAACATGGCCCACCTGCACCTTGGACCTACCTATTTTCTCCGCTGGGCCCGCTAACTCCCACCTCAGCAGCCCCAGTAACCCCGTACCTCAGCAAGGAAATAAAGAGAGTGAAAGACAGAGAAACCAAAAGGAGATGAGGAGAGGCTAAAACAAGTCATAACAAGCAAACCACAGTGTTTATGATAAAGGGGCATGAGAGAGCATCTGCAATGATGTTATCGACACCCTTAATATGACAGATATCTGGAGAATAAGGATGAATAAACAAAATCCAGATTCCGTAGAACGTGGAAAAGTTTAAGGATTGCAATCAGTATAAACAGTCAAAATAGTAACAGTAAAAGCCACACATCAAAATTCTGGACCACACAAATAAGGGCTAGTGCATCTTTTTCATTAACAGAAAAGTTTAACTGGTAAGAATTGAATTTTTGCCCCAAAAAAATCTGAGAGGACCCTCAACACCCAAGCCAATGGTCTGTAACAACACAGCACCCTTGACCATGTATCCAATGACCATCTATCATGACTATAATTACCAATTCTTACCAAATCACTTCTATCTGATGGAACACAGACATTTCTTTGTGAAACTGATGGACTCGCGAACCCAGCTCTTCGCACAAATGCAGAAGTACTGCCCCAGGGTTACCTTCAGTGTACCCTGTGTCAGCAAACCTATTTTTAATGAGACAAAATGTCCCATCAGCTAAGACGGGATCTTCACTAGGGAGTTTTACTTTGTATTTGTGAATGTACATAGCTGTGTGACCAGGAACTGAATTCTTAAACTGCTCCAGTACAACCAACTCACAGAGCCCCTCAAACATTTTGACATCTGAAACAGAGCACCAACGACTGAACTGTGAATTTAAATCTCTTATAAACACCATATGTGCCTGTTTCTTACCCTTTTTCCAATTTCAAAAGAGTTGATGATATGTTTCTGGACCCAGTGCACAGCAGCCGTTACCTTCTTATGGACTCTGGTGTTGCCAGGACTTAATGCTGAATAAGGGTCTTGAGCCTTACCTGTAAAAACACATTGCAACACAAGCTTTTGAGCGTCATGAAGCCAATTACGCGAATCAGCTGTCCTCTCAAACAAAGAAAAAAAAGTATCAGGAGTATCCCACTGATTAATGACAGGCACTAATTTCAAATACACAATCATATCAGTATTAGATCAACCAGACAAGTCTGAACCCAACAACAGGGTGAACAGAGTAACAACCGCCTCTCTTGGCCCAAAGTAAATTTATTTTGTTATATTGTGCTTTCTGTTCGCTATTTCATGTGTTCCAGTTCCAGCTTTTTTTTTTGATGTTTCATTTTTTCTAAGTCCAATTGCCACTGCTGACATTCCAATTGGAACATCAAAAGCTCCTTCTGCTGCTCAAAAGTTAAACCAGGGAGAACTACAGGCACTGAAAGGCCAGGAAGAGGTGGGCTTGATAAAGTTAAAACACCCATCTCTATCAAATTTGCACAAAAATAGCCTTTATTCCATCTTTTCTTCTCTGCGCACCAATTTCAGTTTTATAGTGCTCAGCAATTTTCAGCAACTGTTGCTTCTTACAACCCTCCAGGTGTAGCTCAGAGGGGGGCTGAAGAAACTCTTCCACAGCAGAAGCCATTGCTCAAATATAACCAAGATAACAAAACCTCCTGGTCACAAAAGCTTGACAACACTGAAATATTTTGGCAACAGTAAAACATCAACACCTGCAGCATGCCCACCCCTAGTTGTGTGTCCAACGCACAAGCTAAACTCAGTCCTAGACTCTGTGTTATTACTTGTGGTGGGTTCTTATGCACTTAAAGCCCACTGGCCCAGGAAGAAACCGGAAATTGGTGACTCCATGTAACCACAGATGTGCCTTGCCCACATTCTCCACCACTCCAGCCAAAACAAACACCAGAGAAGTCCATATGGGACAACACAGTTAAACCTAACTGGAGATTTTAAAGCCAAACAGTCGCACAACATGGGGAAGTCTTACCTCCAGACCTGCCACAGTCCAGAACAATCACAGGCCAAAACAATTTGGAGGTTGGGAAACAATAAGGCAAATATGCATGAGCTGCCCAAAAACCTACAATCTGTAAGTACTACTAGAAACATAGGATAGAAGATCCCCAGCTGTGGGGGGTGTTTCAGTGATCAGATCTTCTTAGGCTTTACACATCTGGCAGTAGGACTCTCAGGTGTCCAGTGTCATCAACAATGGCCCTCCCAATCCGACACCCAACCTGCAAAACAAACTCAAAACAAGACATATTACTACATAAATTACTATGAGATTTGTTTATATAATTGCTCACATTTTTCTTATTAGATTACCTGTAGATGCTCAATGACTCAGGATTTGAGTTAGGATTAGGTTTAGGTTTAAAGTTATATTTAACAGAATCTACTACATTCAGTTTAGAGTTCAATTGCACTAAATAGACATTTAGTTAAATATTAGTTAAAGTTAAAGTGGACTGAATGGTCTTCTGAATGGTAGTGGTGTTTTGAGGGCATTCCAAATCAGACTTCTCTCAAACTCTTATGCTTATTTTATATCTCATCTTATGTCTGCTTTCTTGAGGGCTTAAATGATGGTATAGATGAAGCCGCATTCTCCAACTCCGTTTTCTACGTAATTGACCCTTCTGCATGGTGTTTCTGCAAAAGCACAGTGTGGGGGATCCCATTAGCCACTGTCCTCCTGCTGTCTGCCATTCAGAATGATTCTCATCGTTTCATTTGAACTTGAACTGATCTCAGAACACTCTGCAGGAAAACAGTCCAGCTGTCTAAATAGGCCTTGTCCACTCTCACATGGGAAATCTAATGACATGAATTAACTTTAATTGGATTTGCCATTGTATTATTTGACTGGCACTAAAGTAAGAGCAACTGTGTTCTGTGATGTCACACAGGGTCTCTACTGAGCAGTTCACTGATGAATTCTGTCCTTGGCTCTCTTGTTAAAAAAAAAAAAAAGCTCTGATCATAAAGACGGCTAATAAATAAATAACATAGTATCAGAAAACAATGGACTATTGAACTTTTGAAGTAAGTACCTTAAAGAGAAGCTGTAGTTTCTCTGTGTGTTGCAGAGCACATTTTACTACTTTTCTTAATTAAAAGAAAATTACATTGTTTTTTTATACTACTTAATTAACTGTTTACAGCAGCCAGACATCAGAAGAGTTTAAGAACACTTATTCCACACAGGAAACTATTGGTTATAAATATTCTGCCTGATACCTGGGAAGTTTTTTCACGATAGTTTTATTTTCTAAGGTTTGTTTCTTAAAATGTATTTTTAACATCCATGTTGGAGAGGTACATTCAGGCTGTTGTAAGGCAGATAAAACTCATTTCATCTGCTTTACTAGTATGTTACCATCATCAACATTACATATTGTCACTGCTGGAGCAAAATCTTTTAATCTTAATTTTCTTTTACATAATTGCAAAAAGACATGCTGTTGTTTATACTGTGCCAAACTTTTGCAATGACCAATACCAATAGCCTGAAGAGATTTAATAAAATCTTATTCTATTAACTTACATTAAAGATCATATATGATTTTTTTGCTTATATAAAGTTACATTTTTGGAGATACAAGATTTTGTTTTGATAGCAGCAATATGTAATGATGATTATGGGAAAATAGTGGTAAAGCAGTAAAATTCATGTAGATTCACAGGTCATTTTGGATAAAAAAAAATAAAATGACCATATTTGTGTTGAAGACACCATGAGACCTGGCTCCTATCATACCCATTGTGAAGGAATTTGTGTTGATAAATTTCTCTGCCATTAACCTTTTTATGAACTAAACCCCACTGAGTGATATTTAGAAAAGTCAGTAGAATTTCCTTTTAGCTTTACATTCTTCTTCTTAAAAAAGTCTTTACAAGACTGCATTCTTGAAGAGGAGTTTTGATACGTTTCTTTGCCATGTGGATTGTGGATTGTACAAGTCACCCTGCAAAAGGGTGTCTCTGTATCACCAACACTGATTCAAGCTCAAAAGTGGAACTGACCAGAATGCAGACCCTAAGTCCTTTTCAGCAAAGATATACACTTTACATCCAGAAAGTTCTTGTAACGGGTGAATTCTAATTAGTTAATTTTAGGTTGAAGCCAATGCTGACGCAGGACTTCTAAGCAAACCAGACTTTTTTTCTCTACAGCAAAAGCACTTGTACGGAGAATCAATACATTCATGGTCGAAACTTCCATTTGGAGAAACTATAATTCATATTAAAAGTAATAAATCAATAAGTAAATTAGTCAACTGACAGAATCTTAGTTGTCTAAGTGCATCATGACTGATTGGTCAACTTGTTGCTTTGAAGGGGACACCCCTAACAGCCCTAAAAATACTGTGTCATTAATTGTCTCACTTTCTCTGTAACTGACAAACAGCCCACTATGGGGCAGAGATCAATTCTTAGCCTTGGCAGTTTAGGATTAGAAAATGTACCAAGTCCAGTCCCCCACTACCGCCCCTAGCTTGGACCGTCTCTGTTATTTGTGCAGTCTCCCACTGAGACGGCATTGCTGCATCCTCAGAGCTATCAAATTAAAGCTCCAGACAAGGACAGGGCAGAGACAGCCTGGCCAGCACCCCCACTGTGGCTCTTTCTCACTCCCTCCCTCAGTAGGAGGCATCCCGGACTGGCTGACTCAGCCAGACCCCCGGCCAGGTGGGATGTGTGCTACAGTGGGCAAGATGTGCAGGGCACTGGGCCCCTGGAGATCAGCACTAATGAGAGTGGACAGCACCAGCCTACTGTGTTTATTCATGACCTTCTACCTCCGCCGGCTGGAGCGAGAAATCCCCCTACACGTGGGCCTCAGCGAAGTGGCAGTGTGCTGACTCTCACACTCCCCCCACACACACACACACTCCCTCACATACACACACACACACCACCCTCAGGCAGCCCAAGCAATTCTGACCCAGCATTCTGTCTCACCTACTCATCTGAGACTGTAGACGATAATTGAAGGGATCATGCACACTACAGTACCACACACGGCTGTGTTTTACTTACTGCTGGGTGATGTATCACGTATACAGTATACCATGATGTTGACATTCCCTTGTCAGTGCTTTTCGGTTTTAGTGATATTTTTAGCGATAGATTTGATTTAACCCCCATTAAATAGTAATCTCCCTGTTGTTAAGAATCAGAATCAGAAAACTTTATTGATCCTGGAGGAAATCAGTTATGAAGTTATGACTGCAAAGACACACAGAGACACAGAGACAAGAACAATATAAAATATAAAGTCTAAATAAATCAATATGAAATAAGAAATATACTATGCTATATGCACAAATGCTGGGTATAAATACTATAGATAAGTAACTTATAGTATTTCTAACAACACAGATGGTAGTTAGGAGTATGGTATTGCTGTAATAGAGATCAGTAGTATATAAGTAATATTGACATAAGTAGTGATATAGCACATGTAAGACTGTTGCACATAAGATATTGCACATAATGAAATGATTCAGCATCCATTTAGAAAACTTCACATGATAATGCACCTGGTAATACTATTGCACATAATAATATATTGCACACAAAGAAGGTTGCTTTTTAAAGAGAAAAGGTCATTTAAATAGAAAAACAGCCCAAACAGAACAAAGTACATGAGGTTTGTAAAAAGCAAGGGTTCATTAATTATATTAATGCAAATCTTTAACATTATTAGAGCTAATAAACTTCATGTAGACTTAAATATAATCTGATACTATGGCACTGTGTTATTAAATTTATAGAATATTGTGCTGAGAGTACCCCATAACTTGCAAAAAGAAAAAAAAATGAAAGAAAGAAATGCAATTTTTGTTACGTTTCTAAGGTAAACACCATTTCTTTCTTTTTTCTTTCTCAATGTAGATTAAACCTGTTTAAAAATAAACAAAAAGTGTCTATATATGTACTATATCCTAGATGTAGACCTTCTTGACGAGCTCAAGACTGCTTAGCAATTTTCATAATTATAATGCATATCTTAAATTCTCATATTTTAAATTCTTAAACTGGACACAGTGAGAAACAGACAACCTAATAAACATGTCCATTTAATTCCCATTTATAGTGTTTTTCTGTATTTTTCAGGCATCCTAGGATCTTTTGTCGATTAACTGATGGACTTTGAATGATTTGTTATTGATTGGCCTTTTTAAAAACTTTAAGTTTAAATAAAGTATTGATTACTCAAAAACACAATATTCAGTGGTGACAAGCCTAAAGACCAATATTGTTAGTGTCTGATCCACCAAGCAGCACCCTATTGTACAGTAAAGTACATTACAGTATTTATGATAATGCTAACTCTTAACATTAACATGACCGTGCTATAAACATGTCACAGCAGAGTTATTGTGACAGATTATGTCCATTGATATAACAGTATCTTTTCCAGTACCAGTATTTGTCATGACAGAAACTATAATGTTTGATGTCATGGTTATAAATTAGCGTGTGACATAACTGTTATGAGATCAAACATTATATGATGACAATTACCACCAATGGTGACACAACACTGTCATATTAAAGTGACTCATGACAACATTTGACATTTGTCATGGCCTGTTTATGGCATGTTTATGTCATTGTTACGTAGCAGGGTTCAAGTAAAGTGTTTATATCTAGTGAGTGTAGAATGTTCTGCATCATGCTCTACCAAATACCACTGTTTTGCAGCATTCTGTGTGTCGGAGTGTATCTAGGTTATTCACCAATATACCCACTTTTTGTCCATGTTTTATATTATAGAGCGTCATGCTCTGCCAAATCGTACCCTGCTGTATTACAGAGTTTTGTTCATTGCCTTTCCTTGTTTATATCGAGTCCACTAGACAGGCTGAAGATACCAACTTGGATGGTGTTGAATTTTGCTTTGCTTGAATAGTGCTTTGCCCAACATAACACAAGTTTATTACACTATTATGTGTATTGCTGTACATATACTTACATCTACTTCATATGACAGGTTGAAGATAGACTCTTAGATGGTGCTGAGTGTTTGTATCATACTCTGCCAAACATGATGCCACTGTATTGCAGTGATTTGTATATTGCCATGTATTTCTGTATTTACATTTAGTTCATTTGACAGGCTGATACAGATAATGTTGAATGCTGTGAGTGTCTGTATGCAGTCTGTGTGTGTGTGTGTGTGTGTGTGTGTGTTCGTGGGTGGCCAGCATCTCTTCAATTGGACCGAAAAGCAGCTGAATGCGCCGACTCCTCCCCGTCTAGACTATTTGACCAGAGCAATGGCCCTCCATGCTTTCTCCCAGCATTCCTCATTAATTCACATCTGAGTGCCTGTCGGTGGGGCTTTTGTGCGAAGCAAATCTCACTCCTCTCAAAATTACAGTGTAGCATTTCCCCCGCTTATTGAAATGCTTTTAGCTGTGTGTGTGTATGTGTTTGTGTGTGTGTCTGTGCATGGCTTGTTTCGAGACGTTCCCCCGATGCATTGCATCGCTCCTGAGTGACAGCTTTTCCTGACAGCAGTAAATGGGGGGCCATCAGCAACACATGGGGTGTCTGCTCCAAAAAAGCCTGGCCCCCTCAAATACTACGAGAAATGTGTGAGTTATTATGTGGGGTTCCGGGTATTTCAAAGTAAGTGGCTATTATCACCTCAATATTTTTCTTATTATGACAATTACATGCTTCAGGAGCGAATTAAGTGATACAAGATGCCAACTGGGAGTAGTTGACAGCTATTTGGAGACTCAATGCACAGAGCAATTTGCAGCAGAGCGGCAAACAAATTGGATTTGGGCCACGTTGGAAAACGACCCAACTCGTTGAATATTTGGACTGGCTTGGTTCTTGCTTCTGCTAACACCTCTTTGTGTAATTGCCGGCTTTGACAAACATTACCTAACATGTTCTGTGACCAGCGAGCAGCACAGCTGTGCCACTGTACCCACACCCTCACAGAATCAAAAAAGACAGATATGGATGCTGAGAAACACACAGAGACCAAGAGAAATGCCTAGAGAAATACACTCAGGGTAAATTAGAATAGTAACTCATTCTCACTCCCAATTTAGCTCTGATCCCAAAGTTTTGGATGATGTGCAACGGGGCAGGTCTGCTGTGGGGTGCCAATAAGGCCCTTTTTTACACTTGACAACGACATTCAATCTATGTGATCTGATAGTGGGGATTGGATCACTATTCAGTAAAACCACAACACATATTCACTCTTTTGAAAAGTAGCTTTTTTTATCATGATATTGATCAAATCTCATTTGTCAACACAATATTTACATTTATACTTCAGGCTGGCATGATGCCAAACAAGAAGGCTCTTAGTTTTGGGGCTCCAGCCTTGCATTTCCTCCATCACGCGTTTTGTTTTCATTTAAGCAGTTGTGTGCAGATGTAGGAAATGCATTTCTTTTTACACTTGTGTCAAATGTGGTCAGGATCCTCCAAATATGGTTTAAGTTTAAAATCTGATTGTAATCTGATCACAACTTACCCTGAGTGTATTTAAATTTGGCTTTTCATTGTCAAGTACAATCCAATTGTTATCGGATTTCACTTGACAACACATGTTAATGCAAGGTGTAAACAGCCCCATTCACATTCAGATCTGATCACTGTGTGACCTCAAATTCTAGGCAGTTGGATCTAAACACGTCCCAGTCACGAACAGAAGTACACTTCTCTGTGGGAAGTGCTTTATTAACAGATAAGTGGTTGATTAAACTGTTTTAGAGAAACACTGCTGTACTTCTATAGCAAGTGGGTACAAATCCCTACACAACACACAGTACAATCCCCTGTACATACACACTGTAACACATGCTACATTTGCGGTCAAATGTAAAGCATCATTCTTTCTGATATTTAATCTCTGTACTTCTACTTTTTTCTGTGTTCCAGGACCTGTCCGGCTCCATCGATGATCTACCCACAGGGACAGAAGCTGCCCTCAGCTCAGCAGTCAGCGCCTCTGGCTCCAGCAGCAGTCAGGGCGAGCAGAGTAACCAGGCTCAGTCTCCGTTTTCCCCCCACACCTCGCCCCGCCTCTCTAGCATGCGCAGTGGACCCTCGCCTTCACCCGCTGCCTCACCTGCGGGGTCTGGCCAGTCCCGCTCCGGCCCCATATCCCCCGCCAGCGGCCCAGGTATGCACCTGTACCAAATCCCAGTTGGATAAATATGTCTAAAAAAACATTCTCCGTTGCTGAGGATGCTGAATTTCATAGATACACGCTGCTGTCTGCATACTGTGATCATTTCAGTTTTATTTATTGTCAACTCAGTTTAGTTTTATTTTGGTGCATAACTAGTAATTAATTATGCAATTTCATAAAAAATAATCTGCTAATGTAAATCTCTCATGTAGCAAAACGACAGTAATAATTCTAGACTTCTAAAGGTTAAAGACCTGAGTAAAAGAGAGATAAATGAGGAGATAAATGCCCAATCAAGCTCCATATGCTTAATTTAATTACCATCAAGAGGCTTTGTTTAAACAATTAATCACACTTTTGATTCCATTACTTCTCTCTCATCTGCCATTGTTGTTGATTGGGAATAAATGCTGGAGCCTGCATCATCTGTCTTCTCTGACTGGTGTTGTGGCATTTGTAACCATCGGCACATTTTTATGAGTTTGGCACAAGATCCGGTTTGGCATGTAGATTTGAGCAGATTTAGAAATTGGCTAATCTGCAGTGTTGTATGTGAGTCAACTCTCAAATAAATCATAATTAAATGAAATTTAACTCTTTGAACTTCAGGCTTGTTCAGTTTTAGGACTTAGGACTTTAATTCAGTAACTAGTATGAGTTACTACTATGAGACTACTATGAAATTAATAGGTAATTTGTATAGTTGTAGGAAACTGGACCCATGTACAAAGTCTTTAAAGGAACAGGAAAACATTTAAGTTCTCTTTTGTACTCTAAAGTACTCTGGAGCTTGTGAGGCTAATGTTGCTTCCACTCCCTGGAAGCCAACAGTCACCCAAATCATTTCTGTGGTAAAAAAAAAACAAAACAAAACACCAACGCTACTCTTAATCTGCTCAAACCACATCCAGCTTTTATTAAGGAGGTGCAGACTTGCAGAAGTGGTTTAGGACTCAGTATGGCTTACTGTGAACTATAAAAATCAACAGTACTTCACCACAAGAGGCATCCATATGCCAGGGCAGGTATTCATAAAGCTATCATGAGGAGTTGTAATCTGGAAGTAGATTCCTCCGACGTTATGGTTATTATCATAAAAACTGATTCTAGGTCTGTACTTCTACTCATAGGCAGTTTGTGAAAACAGACCCTGTTGTCTAAAACAGTTTAGCAATACAGTGAAGTTTTGTTCTTGTTATATCTCAAAGTGCATTCTCAGCTATATCCACACATCTGCACCACCTTAATAAAGGGTTAGATGTATTTTGGATGGTTGAGAGAAGTTTTGGGGGTGTATATGAAGAAAAGCCTGGAGCTACCTGGCTAACTTGGCTAACATTAATAGTCACTATTGACATCTAGTGTTAGCCATATTAGCCTGGTAGCTCCAGTGCTAAAATAAAGAAGCAAAGTTTGGATTCCAAACATGTCTTGACTTATCATCTGCATCTGGGGGAAGTGTGAAATTGTGTTAATTGGATTTTTTAGTGAACTAGTCCTTTAAGGGTTAAATTTATTTTCTTTGTGGCCTCAGTTAAAACTGCTGCATATCAGTCATTTAGGCACGTCAGCCCTCGTCTCAGCTTTTGAACCTGGAACCGTGCAGGAACAGTGTTTATAGGTGCTGCTATAAACACATATAGGTGCCATTTGTGTTTTTCAAGGTTCGTTCATCCACGCGTTCGTAAGGGGAATCCTGGAGGAATTGTTGCCGGTTGTTGACAATGGCCATATGCTGCTCTTCAGTTAAAACAGCGATGTGATTATTTAAAAAACAGAAGATTTGTGGAAAACTCGTCTGCATCTTCAGCCTCAATGGAATAAGCGAGCGAGTGCTGAAATTGCACACTTAATGAATTTCCGTCAGGCGTCAGACGTGAGTGGCTGACACTTAAATATGAGATGCAGATGTGGATCGTCTGGCCCCAGCGTCGGCTCCTGCATCCTCCCTGGTGAAGACTTGACCATTGCTGAGCTGTCAATCACCCTGACGAGGCGGGACCAATGCATGAGTGAGCTCCTGAAGGCTGCGTGTGAATGGCAGATACGGCGTGCGCCGCGCGTGATTGACGCTAATGAAAAGCAGGCTCCGGCTTCTGACGTGAGCGGCAGGCGTCGCGCCGCGCTCAAACCCCTCAGTGCCATACAGATGCAGTGTGGCACGAGAAAACATAGAACAGTCAGGATTAATCACACTGCTGGATATATATTTTGAGCCAAAATGCATCTTTACATGAACCTGAGAGTAACATATGGCACGTGTTGTTGTGAGGGATGCAGTTATGATTGATGAGCCATTAAAATGTATAGGATTACGGTATGTTCAGCATGGTAAACAGTTCATAATTACATCTCCTATAGCATTCATAAACAAGAGATTTTGCTGTCCAGATTTTCCAGACGTCTGGCAGAAATGCAAAGCCGGGATTTGAATTGTGCATAAGATTACTGCAAGTTTGCATCCTAATACTTACATTACTATTCAAGAGTCTCAGCCCAGCTAAGAAATTGTTTAAAAGTATACATATGGGTAGCGTGTAGAGATGACACAGTACCACTTTCTCTATTCCAATACCAATACTGGAACCCAAAAAATTGTCAATACGGGGCACAATATTTTTTAAATGGACCTATATCGTGGAATACCAATGAGCCCATTTGCATATATATGTGCATTAAATACACTGCAAGCAAAACAACCTGTTGCATTTTAAGGATAAAGACAGGATGGAAAATGTCATGACAAATTATGGGCACCCAAGGCTAATGAATGTGTGTTGTGGGGTAAAGGCTGGCCCACCTGGTCCAATCCCACAGAACAGCCACTGTAGCACAAACTGCTCAAAATTTTCATGCTGGCTATGATAGAAAGATATCAGAACAAAAAGCACGTTACCTGTTTTGTAGCCGCAGATCAGTCAGAGTGCTTATGATCTTGGTATTTTGCAGGGTGTATAGAGGAACAGAGATTTGGTTCCCTTCTTTTCCATGTACCTGAACCATTACATGGACTCCATTAGAACATTCCCATATTGAACTTAATGAAGGAGTGATTAGCTGAACTAGGAACTGGACAGTTACTACAAAAACCAAAGTGCCCGGTGGAGAGGTAGACATAGTTTGCAAACTTACAGGCCAACTAACATGATACATGTCATCGTTTTAAAATGATAATTTATTATATTAATGTGTATTTGTACTTATTTTAGAGGTGTCACCAGTCTTATACTCAATTTTGGGTCAATATTAGCAGAAAATACTGGACCAGATAAGAATGAATCTTTTGATCCTGTAACAAATCTTATATTGATATCAATGTTTCACCATCTATAAGTATTATACTAGAATTGCAGTTCTTTTGTTTCTGTTTTATTTTAATTGTACAGTATTTTTTTGTGAACCAAGAAAAAATATTCGTATTAACTGAAGTGCTTAAAAAATCTAATCTTTAAAAGAAAACGCTTTACCTGTACCTATTGATATTGAAGGTTTCAGGATCTGTACTGATATCAGAACAGAAAGTGATGTTAATGTTTTCTCAAGCAAAAAAGGCTTGCTGCCCAGTAGGCATGTATTAGTATAAATTTTTTATTTTACAATAGTTACCTAATGTTTTATAGTGGTTTCTCATTATTATGACAGAATTATTTTAATAAAAAAGCTACATGTATAATAGATCATTTATAATTATATATAATATATGATACATACACATACATGTAGTTTTCTAGATGTCTTTTTTAATAACAATAATTTAGTGGACTTTATACACTTTAGGAAAAAAGCATATTTTTTTGGATTTTTTTTGTATTTTTGGAAAAAAGCATAATGGTAAAGTCTTCACTCAGTTCTGTTTCTGACAGCCTTAGTGGACATCATGTCTGTAGATTATTATGTAATATTATTATAATTTTTTTTTTTTTTTTTCAGACCAGGTGGTAGATCCTCTAGCTAGCACGTTAACCTTGAGCTGTGAAGGTGCTTGGGCCAGTTACAGCAAACAGCACAGTTAGACTGTGAGAATAAGAGCGATCCAGGTGGAACTTCTCACTTTAGCCTCCAGCTTGGCCTATATCTCAGCTCCAGGCAGCCAACTGCGACGACCGCCACACCTTACTGCCCCTGTACAGGACCTGTCAGCACCACCAAGGCCCCTGGGGCCTTCACAGGGCAGTTCAGGGTACCTGTCATTCCTATTCCTTACTACTCACAGCCATTCAGCATTGCCGCTTTCAAACTGCGCTAGCTGCAGGTCTCCCCTGTTGACCTTTGACCTTTCATTCCAGACAACTCCCAGACAAATGTCTGATTTCAGTCTGGAGTGAGACTGATATGAGACCCTCTAATCTATTTTTGTTTCTAGGAGGGAAGCAGAAATATTAGGAGGTCCCCGTCCTGTATTGTGGGCTGCAGATATGAATGGCTCGGCTATTTTTCAGTCTCAGTGAAGCAAATACAATATGCTGGAACATTATCCCGGCTTGCCTGGCATTCGGATTTTCCTCGAGCCGCGAAGCGCTGGGCAAATTGATTTTTCCTGTCGTGCTAGATTTGTGACAGTCAGGCAGAAATCACATTGCTCAGCCCAAAATGTCTCTAAACCAATTGAGAGTCCCTGTGCATTTTCTGCCTATAGAGACATGAGCTGTGTTAGCGGCATAGTGATACAGGTGCAGTGCTGACAGGGGTGCATGCTAGCACCGGAATCCATCCGTCACCCCAAACCTGCTCAGTATGTGAGGGGAAAGCCACTGTGAGCACCTCCTGGTCTGTGTTATTAAGAAAGGGGTTTAATGGCTTCTTGTTGGTGGGTTTTGGTGTAAGTTAAGACTCTAGATTGAAGCACTGAAGCCTGACAAACCCTTTCCCTCCTAAATGGACTTCTTTGCTGTCTGCCCAAAGGATTTTCCAGAGGTTTTCCAGAATTGTACTCTACAGTTATATCACTATCATAACAAAACTTTCTTCTTTTTAGGTTTTGCTGTGTTTGAAAATGCCTGCTGTCCTTCACAGTATTTGAAAATTTGATGGTGAATGGACCCAAAATGAAATAAATGTTTTACCAGAGGGAGACACTGATTTAAAAAAACAGGCACACCTACAGATTCCTCTTTAGGAGTGTCTGGATAAAGTAAATACTGAACATGTGCTAAAAGAGAGATAAAATATCATCATAATTGATGGCTTTTCACATTTTTACAGTATCCATCATTATATTTGTTTTTCTTACATTAGCAATAAGTTTCAGTACAGGCACAACAGTGATAAATAGAGCCAGTATCCCACCCCTTGTTACGATCTTTTGGGTGAGAAGGTGCAACTTTCCTCCTGGTCGCAAAGGGAGAAAAAATATCCATCTCCACCCCCATCTCCCTGTCGACAAAATGCAACCCCTCGCAACAAAAAACAAACTCACAACCCCCCACCGTCACTCCAGATTTGTGTAGGGCCACAGGACTGTCAGGACCGTCTCTGTTAATACACTTTTTTGATACACTTATCTTACTATTTTAGAGCCACTTTTACTAAGCAAGAAAAACGATAAGAAACTAGTTTGTAATTCAGCATTTCTGTTCAACAAAATGGATCAATGACGTAGGCCCAACATCCATTGAGCTTCTTACCAGTACACTATATGGACAAAAGTGTTAGGACACACCTGTTTTTAAGGGTTTGGGCTAGGCCCCTTACTTCCAGTGAAGTGCCCCAGTGCACAAAGCAAGGTCCATAAAGACATGGTTGGATGAGTTTCATGTGGAAGAACTTGACTGGCCCACACAGAGTCCTTACCTCAACCCCATCCAACACCTTTGGGATGAACTGGAATGGAGATTGCGAGCCAGGCCTTCTCATCCAACATCAGTG